>JAOXJJ010000002.1:1191255-1216192 GCA_025769935.1 Phoenix roebelenii | reverse complement strand
AAGGTTTTTTGATACACAACCATCAACGATTCAATATACATATCTAGATGGATTGATATATATTTTTTAGAATATGATATTTACTAGTACATAGTATATGGCTAAGTAATACGCACCGAGCAAACTAATCATCCAGCATCCTAAGACACACCTTCAGATAAATCGATATATAATTTTCAAAATATGGTGTTTACCAATATACACTACATAGCTAGATAATATATACCTAGCAACAAAGTCATTCGGCATCCTAATATATACCTCTAAGTAAATCAATACATAGTTTTTGAAATATAGTTTTCATCAGTACATAATATATAACTAGATAATATACACTTGTTGACTTTCTAATATATACTTTAAGCTTTTTTGATCCTAAATAAAGAGAAATTTGAAGGAGGCGAAAGGGACTCAGGAAGGAGAAAGAAGGCCTCACAAACGGAAGACATGGTTTGACATGGAGGAGGATAGATAGAGAGTCTTGACAAGGAAGAAGAGAGGATGTAGGTGGATGGCCTCTCTTTATGAACGCGATTTTTTTTTTATTATTTTTTTAAGTCACGAGACTGATGGACTCTACTAGTAGTAAAAGTTCCGTCCCAATTTGATTTTTGGTTTATTATTATTATTTTTTTAAGATGGGCTCCAAGGAAAATGTGGCAAAATAGAAAGTCTATCCTATACAATATTTTATGGTGTGTCATCAAAAAAAATTTGTTCCCTGATAAGAGCTAATTTAGAATTCATTGCTCAGTAAATAGGGAGACAAGACCCAAAACCTCTAGGTACATTTACAACTTGGGTCATTATGTCTTCTAATCTTCTGTCAATGTACGTTCTCTCTTCATCATGTCAAGATATTTTTCCCATTTTATTTTTTGATGGATTGCACGTTTAAAATTCCAACCATCAAAATTGTTAAATACTATAATAAATGCGAGATAGATAGATAGATAGAGAGAAACTTAAGGCTAATACGGGCAGAGGCCTATGCAAACTTAATGCTTGAAATTCAACGTAACCTTTACTTTCTAATAACTTTTTTGATGTAAAGGGGACCTTGTGAAATAACTGGGAACTGTTCTCCTTCCATTCTTGGCGAAGAAAAGGAAAGAGCCCCACACACATTAATCCAAAGAACCCCACCGCTTTTCCGCTATACTTCCCACCCTCCCATCACCCTTCCTTTCATGTGTCCTTTTCCTTGGACGCCACCAACCATCCCAAACAACACATGAACTTGGTGGGCTCATGACTGCCTCTACCACCCTCAAGCACAAAGCCTCCTGTCCCCAAGCTCCCTCCATCCATAGCTTCTCTGCCGAATTATTGCTACACATTGCATATCAAACTCTAAATATCATAACATTCACAAATGGCGAAATAATTTTAAACTTTATACCTTGGTCCTGCTATTAAACTGTTCCAAAGGATATGTTTCTTTCTTGCAGCTCAATTTGCAGTGACACATCATTATCACGGTCATCATTCAAGTCTTTTTTTCTCCATGAAATATGAAACTAAAGGTTTCATAGAACAGATTTTATGATTTGTGACCGGCACGATTCCAGACCTCCAAAAAGTTGCGCGTATGTGCTATTTGATTTGATCTGATCTAGTTCTTGTGAAGCAAGCCGAAGAAATATATGATCCAAATTTAATTTCTTTTCATACGAGACAAACTACGTTCAGGTCCAACATCGAAGACCCACATAAGTACATACGAACAGAGATAAGTATGTCTATCCTGCATATATTTGAATAAAAATTGCATACTGATGAGCGGTATGTATGTTCCAAAGGAGTGAAACAATATACATTACTCGGCTTTATGGACTCAACTCCTAATCTGCTCAAATCCCATACACAAATGGCTCTGTGAAGTATAAAACCCATCGATCTGAAGCTATTCTTCTATACACTAGTCCTCCTATCAGGCTATCAGCACTCAGTGAAAGGTTTCTCTCTACCCAGACCCCAACTACTACTATTCTACAAGCAACCTGATACGCTCATTCCAAATCTAAAGCAGATATAATTCAAGCTACAAAGTCTGGTAGTAATGGAGCTGCGTACCTCTTTCTGTTCGGGATATCAATGCTCTCGTAGGCATTTGAAGGATGCGCGACGCTTGGGTTGTTGTTGAAGGATGGCATGCTCTCATTGGACAGAAAAGATGGCTGCGCTCCCGAGAGAGAGAGGTTCTCGCAGTGTGGGAGACCAAGAGTAAGGGAAACACCATTGCCAGAAAACCTTGGTGTGAATTGTTCGGAGTCGAACCTTCCGAGGTCTGCAATTGGGTAAGCCCCAAAGCTTCCTCCATGGTTTGTAGTGCCTCCTATCAAGGAAAAGCCTTGGTCCCCGGCCCTCTGCTGTCCATCCATAAACTTCATTAGAAGCTCTCGGTTGCTTGTCTCCTCTGACTTCATATCGAAACTGATCAAATGCTGCAGCGATTCGCCCCTTCTTGCCTTCTTGAGCCTTGGTTGCATGGCCGCTTCATTGTCATAGTAGGAAGCATGGCTTCGATCATTTCCTAAGGGCGACGGCGGTGCTGCTGCGACCGAAGAAGTTCTTGGATCATTTGGATGGTTTTGTGTTGTTTTGAGACTATCGGCCTGCCCGGTTCTCGTTGGGCTGCTCTCTTGCTTTGCGCTGGACTTGGAGACTGAGTTTTCATTGGCATCGCTCTTGCTAGCTTTCTCATCAGCGCCGTTCTGTTCCGGGTCCTTCATCTCCTCCGAGTACATTTCCTCCACCATCGGCTTCCATAGTCGGACCCTCGCGTTTATGAACCAGTTAGAGACCTATATAGTAGGAAAAGCCACAGAAGTTCTCAATCGAATACTTTGACACGAATGTGAGAAAGAGATGGGTAGTTCATATTTCTCAACTACCTGACTCCTACTGAGCCCTGTTTGTTTCGCAAGCATGCTTTTGTCTGAATCCTTTGGGTAGCTGCAATCCATGCAATAGAATTTATGTGAGTAGTTTAGTTCTAAGACAGACTGGAATTGATGGATGGTTCTATTGAGAGTTTGCCAATGCTAGTACGAGTATGAATTGACGCCATGAAACAACAATTTGGATCGAGTTCTCGGAGATAATTCTCATATTCAAGCACTTACGGGTGGAGGAAGTGTTCGAAGAGCCAAGCCCGAAGAATCGAAACAGAGCGTTCGGGCAATCCTCTCTGGGGCCTCCAAGCATTGTGCTGGATCATTCCAAGCTGCTGGAGAGCCCGCTGCTGCCTCAGGTGGTGGTCGACAAACCGAAGCCTTGAGCCTCCAGACTTGGTTTCTTCCTCCCCCAAGCTCCTACTTGTAGCCCGAATCTGGCCTGCGATGGCATCTCGGAGGCAGCGGAATTGCTTCGATATGGTCTGTAAAGCGAGGGCGGTGTATGTTCTTGCTGATCCGGTTCCAGCCACAGCTTCGAAGGAAGTGACCACAACTTGCATCTGGTTGTGGTACTGCCTGTACCTCTGTTCCACCTTCAGAAACAAGCAAGAAAAAGAGGGGGAAAATTCAGTTCAGAAATGAACACTTTTTTAAACAGCCTGCCAAAAATATGCTGATGGACTTTGAATCATGGGAATTAAAACAGAAAAAAGATTATTTTATTCTATCAAAATGAACGAGGAAATGAAAAATTTGTTGATAGAGCGGCATACAACATAGCTACGAAGCAAGAAAGTAAAATTTCTAAGAAGTACATGAACAAAATTCAGGTTTTCAGAATTTTATACCAAGCTACAGTGAAGTGAAACACGACATGGAATAATTTTACATGACGAGCTTTCATGGGTCTCTATTCTAGATCCACCCAACGTCTAAAATTCCTTACCTTGCGACAAATTTCGATTAGAAGGACAAAGCTTTATATTGCCAATTACAAAATTTCACTTGATGCACTCTTACTCAAAATCCAATTCGGACTAAAATTTCGGACTTTCAGTTAGTACTTTCCTAGGTAGGTGATTTGTTCAACAAGCTTGAAGCCAAATTCAAAGTAGCACAATTAATTCTTCTTCTCGGAATACAAAAGTTCCAACCTTCCTATCAAAATTAATTACGCCAGCGAAAACATATGGAATTCTTGATAACAGGCAGAAATAGTTCATGTAACATCCACACCGACGCTTACCTCGTCAAGCATGTTCACAAGCTTTGCCTTCTTCATCTGAAGCTCCTGCCTCTCGGCTGTGGTAAGATCAGCCCCGCGCTTCGTGCTCGAGTCCTCCTCCCCCGTCCCAGCGGCCGTACCCTCCGAGTCCCTATTGCCCTTCATGGGACTCTTGGAGTTGCTCCCCTTCGCGGATTCACCTTTGATTCCCTGCCCGACGTTTACCACCTCGTCGAGCAGTTGTTGAGCTGCCTTCAAGTACTTAGAACCCATCAAAAAGCTTTGCAAGCCTGAGACGCCGCTGGAAACACCTGACGCCGAGGACGAAGACCCCAGGATCTTCGCTTCCTCGGTTCTCGCCGGAGTCATGTTCGGCACCGGGGCGATCATCTCCCGCGGGGAGAGGCTGAGGGACAGCCCTTGCTGAGGCTGACGCATGGTGGAGGGGCGTCGGGGGCCCAACTGCGAGGCCATGTCGATGGAGTTGCTCGGCGGTGTCGGGCTCCATAGGTTGCAGTGGAGGCGGGGGACTAGACCATGGATGGCCGAGACATCATGGGCGGGGGCTTGGATAGGCTGCGGGCGGTTGGATTCGTGGGAGGCGACGGTTGGTTGGAGGGGGATGCCGACGAAGTGCTGCTGCTGCTGCTGGTTCATGGGATTTAGAGAATTCATGGAGTTCAGGAGGACCATGTTGCCCTGAGCGGCCGCCGTGTCAGAATATCCGACATAATTGGGGTTCATGAGGTAGAGAGTCTGCAAGCCATCAGGTTGGATTTCGGGGGCGCCATGAAAGTACGTAGCCATGGATAATTTTGATTTCTATTCGAGGAAATAGCTATCAAAAAACCAAAAAAAGAAGAGAAACTCTCTCAAATAGCTCTCTTATCTCCTGGAAGAGAGAGTTAAGATCACTCATCGCTCAGCTCACGGAGATGCATGGAATAACGTGGAGCTCCATATGCTCGCGGCCTGATCGCCATGGTGTGAAATTCTCCTGAAAAAAGGAACAAGGAAAAGAATATGTGAATGGTGAACGTTGAAGATAAGCAGAAAGAGGTAAGAAATACTAACATAGAATTCATAGAAAACTCAACTAGAATACAAAAACTAAACACTTGATGAAATTGATAAAGATAATAATACTGATGGAGGCGACAGTTCTTGATGGCTATTTTCACTTGGATCTCTTGGACTAAAATCGAAGAAGTTCCGATCGAAGAACTCCAGAAAGAAGGCCAAAGAGAAGCCCCGATGTCTGAGATCATGAATCTGAAAATCATGCATGAAGGAAGTCCCTAGAATTTGGTTCCGTCCATTGGTGGAGGGAGAACCCATTCTATAGAAATTCTACAAGTACTGAGAGAGATGAAAGGAGAAGGAAGGGAGAGAGGAGGAGAGGGATATAAAAGAGAGAGGCAGCCATCTTCGTCAAGTGATAATAACTAAGTATATTTCATTAGCAATACCTGAGGGATGCAATCCCATGAGCACGTGGGGTGTGATATAAGAATGGTTATGGAATCCTCTCTCCCTCCTTTTATCTCCCCTTTTTCTCCGGAGTGATCTCTCTTCCTCCCTTCCTCTCTCTCTCGGTCTCACACGCACAGAAGCAGATCTTAGGTATCATGAGTAAAAAAAAAGGGAAATGGAGGCTGTCTCAGACTCATGTCAGAGTCCTGTACCTCCTGCCTCTTTCTCTCCAACTGAAAAGGAAAAGAAATAAAGCCACCAGTTAAGTAGACTCGGCTAAATGGAAAAGGAAAATAAGAACAGATACTCATCTTTCACCACCATTTTCCACACACCCCTCATATTTCTTTTCCTTTATCTTTTCCAAGTAGTTTTTTATCATAAAATGACTAGCTTTTTGGGCTGTATAAACGAGGATGCACCATAAACCATGGTGCACCCAGGAAGAGAGGATTGGGGGTACCCGAGTGGATCAAAAGGGGGCAAGGTCCGGCTGATTTGACCCTCCTTTCCTCATCATTAGATGCAGGAGAGAGGGAAAGAAAGATAGACATGGATGGATCGATAGATATAGATATACTATTCTGCAAATATATATATATACATATTTAAAGAGAGAGAGACTGTTAGAGAACTGACAGAGTGTCGGAGAGAACGAGCAGCTGAAAAACTAGGAAACGTCGACTTCCACAGCCTGATTTAATATTTGCGCGAGTGTGCGTGGAAAAGAGAGGGGGCCAAGAAAGAGTGGGGAGCTTCCCTTCTTCCAATTCCTTTTAAACACATATTTCCTTGCGTGCTGTGTATCTTCTCTGGCTTTTATTTGTTTATTGAGTCGGTCTTCGCCTCGTTTTCTTTGGCTATAATTTTATTTTTTATGTTTTTTTTTTGTGGTTGGATGCTGGGGTTGGAAGATAGAGCAATTGAAAGATAGGGTACCCGACCAACCACCACCATAACACGGTGTGATAGGAAGAGAGAGACGGAGAGACTAATTCTTCAAAGAAAAAGTGGTTAGATTTGGAATTGGGATCAATACAATGTGACTCCTCCATAAGGTGCCTGCTTATATGGATTTTGGTTAGTGGAGCTCACCAGCTAGAGGGATCAAAAGAGCATCTTATGCCTCCCTTTTCAAAGTGGCATGTCTCGACTCTATGAAGTGGTCCTATCAGCCACTATTCTCCTGCTTCCAAATATCATCTTTGTTGTTTATAGTGTGTGATCGATGAATTCATCGCAAGTTAATTGCACCCTGCGATCACTCTACAATTGAGGAAAGTGACAATATTCTAGTGCATGCTGTATCGTGATTGCACCGTCTAATCCGACGGTTGATAGATACGTGGCCCCGTTGCCAAGCACCACACCAGTTGTTGGTGTATTGGAGACAACATGGTGTCCAGTGATTCGTTTTCCCCCTTGTGATGTGGCCCTCTTTCCCAGCACACGCACCTCTTGCTAGGGTTGGACAGCCTCGCGAGTAAAAATATCTCCAGTCCTTCGCCCATATACGTTTCATTGTACTATCACTATATTCTTTACTACTATTCCTCGTCAGGGAACTCCACTTTGCTTTCAGGACAGAGACCATATACTGAGAAAGCAAGCAAAAGCTTCGAGATATGATGCTTGCAGTTGAAAGTCTGAAACTATTTATATAATATGTTACAAGTTAAAAGGAAACAAAGAAAACATGTGAGCATATATCTCTATCTCAATATATTCACATGTTACCAAGAATGAATAAATTAAGATATCGTAATCAAAAACATGGGACAACAATGTGTTAATGAGGAAGGGAAACGTAGGAAAGGGGGCTAAGGGAGCTCAGGATCAGATATCTTAACACATGGACTGTTGTTCACTGGCTTATTGAGTTGTTATGTTGGGAGGCTCAAACCGTTGTTTTATGAATCATTACGTTTGTGAACAAAGGAATTCCTATGATGGGAGGGCTTCCTATCTGGAGCTCTGGCTATCCTTAAGTTAAAGCATGGTGCATTAAGTTTTCAGCAAGCAAACCATCAGTAAGGACTCATTTTCAGGCATCTTTCGGAGTTGTCAGCTTCTACATATTATTGATCTCTTCAGATGTTCATTTCCTTAAGGGTTTTAAAGTAGATCACTAGCGAGGTTCCATATTTCTTCTCCCTAAACTGGCTGCTATTTGCAACAATATAATAATATAAAATCCTCTCTTCTTAAAATTTGCACATAAATCTTAAACTGGTCATACGTACGTGAATCGTAAAGCATCGTGGCATGGTTTTATCGAGTATATCCATCAAACCATGCTCTGAATCTTTACCACACACACACAAAAAAAAAAAAAGAGAACTATGTTTTGAATATTGTTAGGTAAATAAATGCATAGCAAGTAATGGGTACTATGAATATTTAGGTATTTAAAGATAGATATTAATGACTTCGCCATTCTTCTCTGAAAATAAAAAAGGAAATGAAAAATTAAAAGGATAACGTGGTATAATTCGAACAATTGAATGGTATCATTCATGGAAACAATCAAAGTACGATGAAGTATCGGCACACCAACTGACTTGCTTCTGCACAGTAATATAACTGGAGCAGTCGAAAAAATGGGAGTGACGTTAGATTTATATTTCTTCCTGCCATGATATTACTAAATCAAAGAGAGGACGTTATCATAGTTGGACACTATGGTAGCTAGCTAGCTTGCAATAAAGTAAGCCACTTGATTGTTGCTTTTAGTATTGTGGATGAGGGAGAACCCTCGAATCGTACTAAGGGTTATTGATGATTCCGCGTTTCTTTTCTATAACATTCCTCTCACTTCCTATTCTCTGACACTCAATAAGGTTTTACTGGTGCCATCAAATGAGGGTATATATCTCTGATCTGTTCTGACTGTTCAAACCATAGTTCAACCGTTGTAAAACTATTGCAATTGCAAAAATGATCGAGAACTGGAGAAAGAAAAAAAATGGCATTAGGTACAATAATACAAAAGTTGGTTGTTGGTGGAGCCCTCGACTATGTTCAGCTGATTGGGACTCCACATGTGGAGAAGCTTTCAAGAGCCTCCCACACATGGTTCCGTATGGTGTTTGAGGTCATTAAAAGTGATTATTGGCGTCATTTTTAGAGTGTTTATAGGTGCATATGGCCCCATGCAAGGCAAGATGCGTGCATATGGCCCTTTATGGTAGTTGTTGTTTTGTGTTGAAAGTTAGCAGGAGGATATCCTTTTTAAATGAGAGGTTAGAGATGAAGAGCGTGGGAATCAAAGAGGGGGCCCTCTCTTCATTAGCAAGAAAATGTGGGTGCAATGGCATGTCCTTACGTGACCCATTTTTCTTTAAAGTAGTCCCCTCATGTACGCAATCCCATCTGTTGATATTTTTTCTTCTTGGGCTTCAACAGCCACAGAACAAAACTCTACCACTGCCTTCCCACCTGCAGTAGTACTGCACTTCCTCATGAATTATCTGTAACCTAACCTTTTTCTCCTTTCCTTTATATCTACCTCTCTTTTCTCTTACTTTTCCTATTCTCTCTTTTTTTTTTTTTAATTTTCTTTCCCGATAATGATACTAATGGCCACTACACTCTCGAGCCCGTCCATAGGCTCTCTACCGACACTTCCTTGGCACATGATCGTGCACGATAGGTCTAATGGCTTTGTCACTATGCGAATATGCTAATCAATCACAATTGTCCACCAATATGTCATATTGCAATTTGTCGATTGTCTTATGCTATATTTACCATTTCTATCCCACCTATCAAAATGCAAATTTAGTACAGCATCAACCCCAATCTAGATCTTTTCATGAACGAAATAATAAACACATTAATTACCAAGATCTTAATTAATTATTGAGAAATTTAACTTTAACCAATGATAGATTTACCCGGTGTCACGCATCTAACAATGAACTAAAGCAATAAAGATCATATTAAATAAAGCATCCCCTTTATAGGTGAAAAGTAGAAATCCTAAAAACATGTGTATGCATTTATTGATAGCTCCATTATAACTTTCAACTTTAAAAACACCTTACTTAACCTACCATAACCAAAGTTTTTTTGTCTTCAAAGCCAAAAAAGAGACATGCCACAAGACTAAATATCCTGCTTGTTTCATTGATCTCCTAAAGAGTGTGCATGTGTGTGCAAGAATCATATAACATCAATTGCTAAAGATCAAGAGAAAAGAATTTGGTTGGAACACAAAAAGGTAATGATTGTAAGGATCAAAATTAACTTTTTATTGTTTTAATTATGTTTTCTATATATTTGTACCATGTACCAGCAAAAAAAAAAGAGGCTCGTATCAGGCCTGGCTGCCCGGTTGGCTGGCACAGAGAACAATGAAATCCAGCCACGGGAGTGTCGAGAGGTTGCAGCGGCGACACGTAGCTCCATTCGAAGCGCACTGATCGGGTGTCGTTAGAAGGAGGACTAGGAGGTGGGACCCATGCCTTTCCCCTCGGACCGTGCTGTTCCCACGTGCCACCGGCTGCCGTAAAGCAGTTCCCCTTGGACTTTTGCTCCCGTGGTCCCCCATTCTCCCCACCTACACGTGTCGCCCTCTCAGCCACTCCTTCCCCTCTCCAGCCCCTTAGTCCAAGAACAATTCTACCATCTTCATAAAACTGGACACGTGGGTGCTGTCCAGCGTGAGACGTGCTGTTTCTTCCTGCGTTGGAGGGATCGAAAAGGTGACACGTGGGGTTTGTAATATTTCGGTACAACGGGGGAATGCAGGGGAGCCGGGTGAGTCGGCCGCCGTGGATTCGGTAAGGGGGAGGCCGTCGCAATCGGGGCGTCACCATCGGCACGTGTGGGACCCGCTGGGGGGCGGGAGGGAAAAGGTCAAGGGAGCGGCCAATGAGCGACGAGCTAGCGACGAGCTGCGTCGCTGTCGCGGGGCCCATCCCCTCCTGCCCCGCTGCCCGCCCTGCCCGTAATCGCTGATATTACTCATTTTCTAATCGCAACAAAAGAAATTTATATGAGATTTTAAGATGATAACACGTAGTAAGAAATTGTTGTTCTTCCGTTGCTTCGCGGTCTACTGGAACACAAGACGCATTAAGCACGCCCGTTTGGGGTTAAAGGTGACCGACTTCTAGATGCCGGCAATGTGTTCATAATGCCGTAACAATACAACTTGGTGATATAATAATGCTTCACCTTCAGAAGCAGTAGCAGGTTTCTGGAAATTTTCACAAAGTTAAAAGGGTGGGATTATTACAAAGTGATGGTAATGTTGTCAATTGCTTGCTTGCATTAAATATTGTATCCTTAGTTTATGTAATTTCTTTGTCTTTTTCATTCTTCTATTTCAGTGTGTATGTTGTGGATTAGTTGTTAATCATGTTTTTTCTACAATCTTTAACTTGTAGATAAATTACTTTGAAGAAAAGGTTTTGTGTTGCAACATTCAACTTGTAGAAGGGATCCACCTCTTTTGCATGTGGATCCAAAATTATGGTACCATATGATAGACCAGTGTTGTTTACCATGCAATATCTAATTAAGAGTAGTGATATTTTCTACGGGATTCATGGCACATTCCAATTTGACACAATTGCGCTTTCACAATCACAAAATTATAGTTGCAGTCTGCACTTTGTCAACAAATTAAAATTTAAATTGAAAGGTCGTTTCATGCATAGTAGGTCAAAGGCACGGACTTAGAAATTCTTGACGGCTTATCGAAAGAGATATTTTAAAAAAGGGCATTCATGACTCATTTGTTTTAGTGTGAAATAGACTATAGATACGTAGCATTGAAGCTTCTTCGATGAGGTTAGCATCAAGTAATCCAAGAAAATAATAAAATATAAAAAAGATTTTGGAGGCAGGATGTAAGACTCAGTAAATTGGGCCCAATCCATTTGACCGGCCCAGTCTTTTTGGCCCAAATAAAACAAAAAATAAAAAAGAAAAAGAGTGGGAACGAAGTTTTCCTATTTGGGTCGGAAGAGGAGACCGACTCCAGCTCCTCTTCGACTCCGATGGAGGCTAGGAACCCAAGCCTCCATGTCTATTTAAGCAAACATCACCCCTTCTATGAACTCCACCATTAGAAATTGCGAGAATTGCCTCTAATTTCTTTTCCTTTTTGATGAATTTCTTCTTCGGTTTTCATCGGAAAGGGATCGTCGGATCTTCGACGGATTGAGGTAAGGGATCAAACTTCTATTCCTCTTTATCTCCCAGTTCGGTGGTCACTGTCACCATGAATTTGGACCGGTGAATTGCCAGAATAGCTTGGAACAGGGTATCCCTTATTCTCTTATTTGCTCTTTGTATTTCCTGACTGCTACCGGCCACCATCAGCCACTGTCGCCCTTGTTTGTCTGATGGAGGGCGGCTCTCGGGATCGAGTCCGCAACATTGTCACTTGGACGCATGGTGAGCGATTGGCTGCCCACCATGGTTGAAAGGAAAGGGAGGAAGAGAAGGCTCGAGCCCTTTTTTTTGGGTAAAAACGACAATTCATATAGCTCTAATATGAGTCCATCCTGCCAAGTCAGAAAAAAGTAAAAAGTACAATGGGGGTGAGAGCCCTACTGTGGGCATCCATAAGAACTCTTCGGAATATCGTGCAACATAGGAGGCGACCCAGTCTGCTATCATGTTCGCCTTCCGGAAGACATGTGCTACTTGGTACATACCTAACTCTACCACCAGCCTGTGTGTCTCACGAATGAGTGGGTGACCATCTCCATACTTGTCCGCACCCTGTATCCACTCGATCACCATAGATGAGTCACCCCGGGCCCTTTATTCTTTCCTCTTTTCTCTTTCCCATTTTCTTCCATCTAGTTGACCTCAGTCACTGTTGACGTCACTAAGCTGGCCGTCCTCACTGGGCCCGAACTTCCTTGGTCGTCGACCATTGGCTCCTCCATGGTATTGGTTGAGAGGGAAAGGGGAAAAGATGTTTTCCTATTTGAGAAGAGGAGAAGACTTTCTCTCTCTTCTCTTTCTTCCCTCTCATTTTCTCTTATTTCTCAAACCTCTCTATCTCTTCTCTCTAGTAGGGCTCAAAAGAGTTGTGGAAGTGGGAAGTGAGGGATGCAATAGACTCCGAGTGAACCTCAGTAGAAGGTTCTGGATTGTCGAATACCTCAGATGATTTTTAATGTTAAATTGATTCTATAGGAGAACAATCTTTTAGAAAAGAGGACGTCAAGCAAGGTTTTGCACACCTCGATTCGTAGATCGCGGTGTGGGCAGGTAATTAATCTGTCTGGATTGTCGATATAGAGATAAGAATCCTTATACATCCGCCTGCATGATTATAGATATTTTCTACACATATGCATGATATGCTAATAATCAATATAAGTAAGACACATGACTTTTTTTTATAATGGTTTCTGTATTAAATCATATTTTGATCATTTATGCTTGTGATTGATAGTATGATGGATGCACATATGAGTATAACTTATATTTGCATAATCGAACTAATGAATGTGGTGCTCTGGACTAATTATGTTATATTGATTTCTCCGTTATGGACGAAAAATGTAACACTTATCGATCGCTTTGTTATAGGCTGGAAATGTGACACTTATCAATTACCCCATTACAGGCGAAAAACATGACTATGGTTAGTGTAAAACCGAAAATAAAAAGAATTGATATATGGATATAAACTTGATTGAATGAGAAAGAACTTTAGGCCGATCTCGTTATCATTAATTGCCCTATCATAAATGGAAAATGTAGCACTATCGACTACCTCATCACAGGCAGAAAATGTAACACCTAGTGATCGGCCCATCATGGGCAAAAAACATGATCGAAATTTGGCCCAAAGTCAAAAAAATAATTGATTTTGAATCCGAATCGGGTTAACAAGGAATAGAATAAAAAGTTGCTTGAAAATACTATTGAATATTTATGAGATATCGTATGATTTATCACTCTTAAATGATTGGATTTCTGTTGATATTTGATATGCATATATATATATATTGTTTATTGGAGTATTGTTAATAATTGGTTTGTGATTTCATAATGTGTGTAACGATTTCTTATTATTTTCAAACTTATATTATTGTATTGGTGTGAATGTGTGAAGATTCTTACCGGATTGTAAAGCTCACACCACCTCTTTTTTTTTTTTCTTTCAGAGTTATAGGTCGCTTGGTACTTGGCTATAGTTGGGATCACAGATGAAAGGATAAATAGATAGACCATCACTGATATTAGTTGGATGATTAAACTTTAAAATTATATTAGTTTTGTCATTTGTTATGATTTGAGATAATTATTGTTCAATGATATTGAGGTTGTAATAAATTTTCATGCCTTACATATTTTCTAGAGCTTTGCCCTAGAAAGTATGCGGCCATATCACGTAGCCGATCTAATTGCTAGGTTCGAGGTGTGATATGGTCAGGTATGCATGCTTGCCAATTCAAACAGAAGTAGTTTATTGTGGTTAAAGGGGTGACCAAGTTTCCTCAAGATAAATTTCGATGGATGTGTACTAGATGGTGAGAGTAGGGGAGGAGCTGGTTTCATTATCAAAGGTCCGAACTCCAGAATGATTCCAGCTGGTGGTTGCCAGATCTTCGATACCTCGATACCATGGGTGGAGTTGAGAGTAGCATGTATCGGCGTGTGCTACACTTGGGGCGAGCCGCGAGCTAGTGCTATCATGCTTGAGGGCGATTTAGTTATAGTTGTTGGTTGGATCCATCAGGAAGTGGGAGGGGTGGGCGATAACCACCCGTTTCTTAGAAATATCCGGGCTATGATCATAGATGGGACGATCCTGCAGGTAAAGCACGTATATCGAAAGGCCTACGTGGTAGCAGATTGGGTAACCCCGTATGTGGCTAATCATTTTAGGGAGATCCTTTAGTTGGAAGAGAGGAAATTATCCGGTGCACTCTGAAACTTATTATTTTTTAATTTTTTTTTAGATGTATTTGTATCCACTATGTATGATACATTCATTTCAGCAAGAAAAAAATAAAAAAAAAAGGGCGGCCTGAATTCCCCAACTAATGGAGAGGCTGCAAGCAGTAAATAAATCGACAACAATAATTAAAACCCTTCTACCTGTGTAGGACTGGAGACTCTAAAGGAGGACAAAGCCTCCATGTGTCCTTACCTTAAAGGGTGAAAGGAAAGGGGCCTTTTTGTGGAATCGAGTACAAAATTTGGGAGGAGAAATGAAGAACTACAGTGTACACATTGGAGGCATGTGGTTTGTAGTAATTTGATGTTACGTTGGTGGCCCCTCAAATGTTGCACGGCACGCCAATGCGTGTGCTTCGCTTGCTTGCAATGTCTCTATGTCTTATCCTTGCCAGGGATCCATTCCTTTCTCTGTGTTCCATGTTGGTTAAATCCCAAGCTTGACTTGATCCTCCTATTATTATTATTATTAGTTTTGTTGTTGGAATTTGGATCCGGAGGCGGCCGTCGGCTGAGAAGGATGAGCTCCGGCTAGAATCGGCGGGTGGCGGTCTGTCGGCGGACGGCGTCCTCCACGGAGGCCTGCAAAAAGCCGGTGGCCGGGGTTTCCGACGCCGGTCCTCCGATGCCTAAGTCAAAGGGGGCAAGTGTATAAATGAGAGAAAGTGTATGCCCATAGTTTCAGCGTCCAACCCGCTCTAAGATTGAGGGATTCCCCTTTTATAGAGGGGTACTGGATTACCTGTGATGTGATGGGGCAAAGTTGCTGTATGATTGAGCATGTCGAATGAATTAGTACACGATTGTGTGAATTAATGCTTTATCGTAGGAGATCAGGCTGGAGCCAGAGAGTTGTCACGGCTGATCAGACGCGGCCGAGCTGATTTCCCATGGAGGACTTGAGATCCGTAGATAGCAGGGGCCATGCGCATTAATTATTGAGTAAGCCAGAGGTCTGCAGGAGCTATGCGCATTAATTGTTGAGTAAGCCGGAGGTCTGCAGGAGCCATGCGCATTAATTGTGGACGGCGGTGGCAGGGCATGGTCCCTGGTCAGGCTGCAGAAGGATGTGACTGTGGCAGGTAGGCGGTGAGGTCGGGCTTCCGAGATCGGGGATCGTCGAGGTCGGTCGCCAGGTCAAGGGCCCTGAGGTCGGGCGCTTGGCCGGGTGCCAGGTTGGGAGCTCTGGGATCGGGCGCCTCTGAGGTTGGGCACTTCTGATCACGTGTTCAATGACGTGCTCACGTACTTTGGGGTGACTTATATTTCTCCAACAAGTTTCAATGAAGTAAAATATTGTACTCAAACTGATCTTAAAAAAGAAAGGGAAAAAAAATAGAGTAATTGGTCATTGCAAACTGTTGGTTGATCATTACCTATTGAATCAATGATTATTAAGTGAGATTTCGGAGCATTGCATATTGGTTCCGAACAGACTTACCTGCTTCCCCAATTGAGATGACTTGAATTACTTTGAATGATGGCCTTGTCTCTACTTGCCTTGCAAGGCTTAGCATTTAAACCATAATTTGACTTGGACTTGAATTCGAGACCAAATTCCGAGTCAGGTTGTGGTCATGTCACTAGTTGCACCCCTTACACTGGTTAAAACGAGCAGAGTGGAGTGGGTCTACTTCATGTACAACCTTGGTTGTGCTTGACTATATTCCATGCAACGTTGTTGAACAAAGGCTTATCGCAGTCCTTCTCATAATTTTTGGGACAACTAGTTTCTATTTCGGTAATTTTGTCTAGGTTTAGTCCTTGCTAGACAATGACTTGACCAGCTTTGGTGATGCTGATCGAATTCACGGATCCAAAATCTAGGTCCCAATCATGCCCGTTTAAACAATACCCTAGCGAGGCAGGACGTACACCTATAATTTAAGAATTTAGGCTTAATGACAATGATACATACATACATGTAAAGAGTTTAGGCTTGGAAAAAAGGGGAATTATTCTGGAAATGCGTTACTCCAGATGCACATTTTTGCACTCCTATCCTTCTCATCAAGGCCAGGAAAATTTCTTTGATGGAATCTGATTATCATGACAATGATATCTTTCGATCAATGCTCAACTTGTTTGATAATAAACTAAATTAGCCTGTGTTCTTCGTAAATTACACCAAGGGACGTAGAAAGGAATGAGTAAGGTCTGCATTGGCCAACTCCAATACTTCTATTTCATTGGCCTTTGTTGGATGAGTCCGTCGATGATACTTTTAGTTTCCAAGCCATACACTCAAACTCCATAATTGAGTGTGAGATGAAGGTCAAAACCCTAGCCGGCACAAAATGTCACAATATTCGGCGGAAAAAAGAAACGACAAATTTTCTTATCTTTTTGTTAAACAAATAAATTAAGTGAATTTTCTTATCATACGGCAGCTTCGCGAAAGTTTTTATCAAAGGGGCATGAGAAGCTGGCCAGCATCTTGTTTAGAGTTTCGTTGAATCAAAATCTATGTCACTTTCATAAGCGAACATCATGCCACATAAGTAACAATAACTAAAAACGTCATGCCATGCGTCATCATCGATGTGCCACTTCAATAATTTTATACCACTACTCATCAACGAGGGCCCAATCTCTACGTATTCTCTATGTAATGGACGTATTCTCCTTGTATTGGCTTACAAAAAGATATTTTCCCATGATTAGTGCCAGAGAATAAGATATGTCCCAAAATTTCTTGTTAAATAATTTCTTGATTAGCTTGTCCATGGCCATAGTGGACTCATGATTGCATGACAAGTGGACATCCACCAATGTTGCCACGATTAGAACAATCTATTTTAGTAGAAATGAAAGACGATCTCATCACCTAAAAGAATATAATATGACCTTGAGTTCAGTGTTCCAAAGAATAGGCTGACAAATTCAATCATATATTGATAATCTATGCTTTTACCAGTGATGACTCAAAGCATAGAAGCGATAAGGGGGAGAGAGATAGAAGTTTACAACCGATTGATTAGACCATTCTCCTTGTTAAAATCTCCAAAAGAAATGGATGTGACCTTGGAGCTGAAGGTTTCCTACCAACAACCATAATAATCCAAACCCTAGATATACGAGTATTATAATAACTATGTGGAGTTCTCAAAGCCATTCTCCTTTATTTCTACGCTCCATTCACTTTGGAATCTTAAGTTGCTTCTTTAAGTGGGAATTGATTCCTGTGGGAAGGCCAAATGCCTTGGAAAGTTGTGACAAAGCCCAAGTGCAAGGAATGAAAGTTATAGAAAAGGATGTAGCGATCGGTTTCTTCAAGAGTTGGGCAGTGCGGTCTCGCTCGTTGAAATGCGACTCCTCTGAGAACGATACGTGTCGTGATTATTTTATGGGACAAGGTACCATGGGTTCGTGTGCTTGAGACTTGGATCCTTTTCTTCCTTCTTTGACAGGGTTCTCATAATAGAATTCATTTCTTGGACGTACGTACTGATATTGGATTTTCTTATACTTGGTTCTGTGTGTGCTTCTCAAAAAGCAAGCTCGTGGTCTGTGGCAGCCATGCATATGCGTGTGGCTTTAAACAAGAAACAAAGAGGAGAAAAAAAAAGGACGAATCGCTTTCCTTGCTCAATTGCAGTACTTGATGCAGCACATGAAGCCATTTTGATACCTCAGACCGCGTGACAGTTTAGAGATTCCTTTTTTATTTCAGTTGATCAAGAAATCTCTTTGAACCATGCCTTAAAGCTGATTGATTCTAATCATATCTGCTTATGATCTTCTGATTATGTATATACTAAAGCTAAAGAACAACTCCGCAATAACTTTTTATATGATTATCTAAAAGCTATTTTCATTCTTTCTATTTCCAAGATAAAACTCGTGAACGATGCATGCATGTATCATAAAGATCTACGTTTCAACGTGATTAAATGATGGCGTCTTATAAATAATTTTATGCTCTATTGAGTATGAACAATTAGGTGCATTGATGATAAGTCTCTACTCCATGATGGAGGATGCAAACAGAGGCAATTCAGGCTCCAAGGAACTTGTTCAAAGAAACAACATAGTTACTCATACATGGCTGCTAGGCACTGTTATTTGGAGTTTTAGGCCCATTTCTTATAATTATCAACGCTGAGATCCAAGTAGACCTCTTGTCATCACAAATTCTTTGCTCGATTAATGATGAGCTCTGAGTACTACTTCAATCCCCAATCGTCGTTGCGTGAAATATATGCAGAGTGCGATAATTTTCTTCAAACAAGTTTGCTTGCCATTCAGATCAGGTGTAAAGCGCAAGCCTAGGTTTTAAACAACGGTAGCTGATCTTGGAAGAGCAGCCCACTTGTTAACTTTCCAGCCCAAAACCCACTTATTTCGGAATGAATTGTCAAAGGTTTTAAATGACAACGAAAACATGGGCCGAGCTTGGCTTTTAAATAAGCCCGGCCTGAAGCCTACTTAACAATACATATAGTTTAGGCCCATATCGGTTCTTAATAAGCCCATTTCCATGTTGGTATAATTATACTTACTTTAAACAAATACACCCTCCTTAATTTGATGGAAAGAATGAAAACCTCATTGTGGACTTCATTTACCAATTTCGATGCATTTCATGGATAAAATACTTCAATCTATCCAAAACCAAGACCATGCCCGATAATAGAATTACTTTTTGAGAAATCGAACATCAGTCACTCTCTGTCTTCGATTAGTGGAATTACTTTTATTAAAGAAACAGGATACTCTATAAGCTACGAGGATTTTCAGATTAACAAATCCCAGAAAATCCTCTCTTTTTTCCTTTTTTTTTTTTTTGAAAAATACAAACACTATGGCAGTGCTCAAATTATAACATTTTCCCTCATCTCCATTGCACAATTAGCGTGCATCTAATCTATGATTCCTTGATCATGTATGAGATATTTACCCGGAAAAATTATTAAATATATAAATCTCCTCTCAAAGAATATATATGGTAAAACATTTAATCTTCTACCAACAAATAATACCCGATATTTAATCCCACCCAAATCAAACTCATGGATCGCCTTCATGGAACACACCTTTGCAGGCCGATATCGTGGACGAAACAGGCTTAAGATCCAAATAGGCCATGAACTGGGCCTTTTAAAGTGGGCCGTGACAGACTCCAACCCACAAATTCTTTACAAGTTTAAAACAGGAAAAGGATGGGTTCTTGGCTGCTAACGGGCGGATTCGTCCACCCATGTCTGTGCGAGTACTTGAAGGGGAGCGGCGATGGACCGCGGCGGCGGAGATGGTGGAGCGAGGCGGCGGAGGACGTGGCGGGGCGGCGTCGAGGGGGCTCTTAGTCCTCCAGTCTATCGTCTTCAAGATGGAAAACCATTCCCCTCCGTCCGACGACCTCCGCCTCGCCGACCACCACTCCTCCCCCGGCTCCTCTCCCAAGGCCGGCGAGCTCCTCTCCCGCGACCCTGTCCCTCGCCCTCCGCCTGGATTAGGGCCATTCCGACGTTCTTGGCGGCCGGAATTAAGGTTCCGGTTTCTATCCATTCTGGTCAAATCTTGTTCTTGGTTCCGTTCCTTTTTTTTAAAAAAAATTGTTCTCTATCCTGAATCGAAGGGAGTCCGAGACGGTCAAGGAAAAAGAACCACCGAAAGAAGAAATTAGGGTTTCCAGTCCTTCAAACAACCAAGAAGAAGACGAAGATGGTATATCTTCCCGTCTCTTGGCTCCCATTTGGAATTCTAGTACTATTTTCTGTGGGGCATATCCAATTAATTCTAGTAAATTCTCCTTTCTTTTTTTTTGTGTGCGGTAAATTAGCAGTTTGGGAGGCCATTGCCGACCGGGGGGCAGCAGATGAGGTGTTGCTCTCCTTGCAGAATGAAGCGACTTCGAGTCCTTCACGGGATGATCCCAAAAGGCGAGGAAGGGGGTCGTTCTTGGACAAAAGGAGCTATTTGTATGGTGACCAGCCTGACATTGTGACCGCCTTAGAACGCAATTCGGGGGTCCGAGAATGAAACGGATGCTCGTGGTCACCATTTTGAGGATGAGTCGACCGGAACTAGACTGTGAGTATTCTGACTTCCTGTTCCTCGTTAACTTCAGGCTTGTTCTTCACCAAGAAACGAAAAAGAAGGTGAATGTGATCTTTACAATGCTCTCAGCAAGATTTAGTACCAGCGATGTTCTTGTTCTCTGTGATTTCCTCCCTAGTACTCGAACGATCGATTTAGAGAAGCTCTTTGAGAAATTAGAGATCGTGGGGTTCCTATATGCTGGGTTAATGATACTGTTGCAATTGCAGTCTTTGGAACACCAGCCACTGGTAAGTTATATGATCTGATTCCTTTTACTGTTTGTGGAACATTCTTTTTGAAAGTAGAGTTCAAGAATTATGATCTGGACTTAGAGGTTTTATGCTGCATTGGTTTAAGTAGTATCCAGAACAAATGGTGGAAATATACTAATTCATTTTCATTATGGAACCAGAGTTTGATATTTGCAACTTAAGCTGCTAACTGAGTGCTCGGATGAATTTTTCTGTTTTGGATTTCAGCTGAGTATCAAGTTACCATTCACCAGACTGACTTTCATGATCAATGATCATTTAGTATTCCATTCATATAACAGGTTTAAAAGGTTCATCATTGTTGATATTCTTCCCCCCTTCTGTCTTGCTTCAACTAGCAGCAGGAATTACTCATAACCAAGTAGGGATATCCTTCTAGTCCTTCTGTCATGTCTATCATTCATCAAACTAATCTTAACCTATTTAAAATCTCATAGACTAGATTTGAGTAGAAGGGGGCCAGTCTGTAGCACTCATGTAATGTCCTCACACCTATGTTATTCCAAATGGATGGTTTTTTGTGTTATTTGGAGGGAAAGTTTTTAAAGTATTGTTGGCTATAAATGGGGGAGTATAGGGGATTACTTTTGTTCCCTTTTTTTTTAAAAAAAAAAAACTTTTTTTCATGAGAAGTGTATCATTATGGTTGCAGATTGACTTCATGGAGCATGAGGATGATTGGAGATATGTTTTAGAGTAATTTAAGCTGGTTTTGTGGGATTTGAATATGTTTTGATTGACTTGCTGTTGCTAATAAGTAGATGATATATGCCTTAGTTAAAAGTTGTCATTGTCAAGCTGGCACAATTAAAGACGAAAAAACTTTTGTTTTACTTAGGACTCTACATTCCAATTTCTTCTGACTTCGAAAAAATATGACTAGTAGTGACTCCATTCACACTTAGCCCTTTCTTTGTCATAAACTTAACCAAAATTAATTTTTAACTGCGGTTGATGCTTCCAATGAATGTAGACTACCAACTGCCACTCCACCTCTCCATAAAATTCTTGTTCGCATTAGATTGTCATGTGGAGCAAACCTAAGATAATCTTCTGTCATGGTAGACAACTTGAGGAATGAAGTGGAAGTCAACTTGACGGTATAGCCCTTGCAATTGACATCCATACTACTTGGGAAGGTATTAAGGCCTTATTTGGTATTTGTTTTGAAGGCCCAAAAAGCATTTCTTAGAGGACTAGAAGCTCTTTCGGATGATTTTGAGGTGTTCGATATAAATTTTGAAATGGCTTTTTGGCTCATCCAAAAATCAAAAAAAGTCTACTAGGGAACAAGCTGCAATTTGGAGCTTTAGGCTAAACGAACTACTTGAGATGTGTTAGGAAGTTTTCTTTTTTTGTGTGTGGATAAAATCTTACCTAAGATACTTGAATTTGAGTCTATGCAAAGGATTTTTTTAAAAAAATAATTTAAAATCTTTTTATTGCAATAATAATTTTCATTTGTGTCTTTTTATCATCATAATCATGTAATTAAGGATTTTGAGTTTAATCTTATGATAATGAGGAGGATCTGCTTCCTGTTACTTGTTTAGAGATTGATGAATCATAAGAAGAGAGGAGTCGAACAAAGTCAAATATTGAATGACCATGAGATGAATGTTTAATGTGTTCATATTGTTACTCTTCTTATGAGTCATTGACTTGTTTATTTAGGGTATTACGCATGTAATAAAGATATTTAGAAATGTTGGTGAATATTTATGTTGCTATTATGATTGTGGATAAATAAATAATTTTATCTAAATCTCCCTATCCTCAATTTATATAGAGTGTACTTATCATAACCAACCTCAAGCCATTAGTCAAGTTTAAGGTCACCGCATAATCTCCATGACCTTTTTAGAATTCAAAATATCTAGGTTTAATTTAGAGTAGGTTAATCTTGGATTCCCATGGCAATTTGATTAGACAATCTAGATCGATCTTTCTTCCAAAATAATTTACTCCAAATTCAATGGGTTAGAAGTCTTTAAGCCAATATCACCGAGTATAATCAACTCTATTAACCTCCAAATCTTTCTTCATCAAGATTCTTAATATCTATCATTAATGCTATACGTGATAATTCATGTAAGCATATTACGACCGAAGTTTCCACTCAATCTTATATTTTACTAGTGGCTTCATCAACAATGAGAAAAGCTCCCTGCTTAAATCATAAACCTAGGCTTGAGTTTAAATTAACATATCCAATAGTCTCCAAAAATTAAAAGAAAGATCTAGCAGTTCAATCCAAATATGAAAATTCAAATAAATAGAATTCTTCCATCAATATGCATACTCTATGGCCTCAAAATAAAATCAAATACATCAATAGGAAATAGACTTATTTAAAGTATCCGAAACTTCCAATTCCAAATATAATCCACATACAGATTTAACCTCGAAGAACAATCTACTCTAATACTATGAAAAATCTTTCTTAGCTCACTTCAATACTATGTAAGGTCCACGTACAAATTCAACTCTAATATTTAGCAAAACCAAAAGTGCGATCACATCTAAACCCATATCAAGTCTAAACTTCCGAGTCATTTAAACAACATATGGACCAATAAACACAGTACGGTATAACCAACTAATTTGGTATGCCATGGTTAACCTTCCTACACTTACCTTAAGTCTAACCTCTTTTATCATAATAAAAGACAAATCATCTAGTCCTTTTATACTCATCGTATACCAAACCCAATACATATATTATTACAATGCCTAATGATCTTGCACCTAAGCACTGAATTTATTTCTGCTGCTTTTTGTCTTGTCTGAAATGATCATAACCTCAATATCTAATACATTTCTATCATAATCCCTACTGATCTTAAACTTATACTCTGATTCCAATTTTGTCACAACTTCTAATAATCTTAAACCGTAAACTCTGACGCCACTAATGCCACAGTCCCTAGTGGTCTTAAACCTTGAGCTATGATAATATTCCTGTAACAATCCCAAGTGATCTTAAACCTAGGCTTTGATCATTTTTCTGTCATAATTCCCAATGATCTTAACCTAAGCTCTGATAGTTTTTCTGTCACAATTTTAAATGATCTTAAACCTAAGCTTTGATAGTTTTTTTGTTACAATCTCCAATGGTCTTCACCTAAGCTCTGATACAAGTGTCCGAGCACGTGACACGGCCGTACACTCCTTAGGGCAGAGTCCCAGAGAATATGCAAAGCCTAAAAGTATATCACAACCTCAATATCCGTAATCAATAATGATCTCAATTTATACCAAACATCAAAGTTGCTCCAATTACAAAATTGATCATTCAACTAATACCAGTATACTCTATCTAATCATCCCCTCCACTTGTACTCTCAACCATAGCCATATATTATGCAACCTGCAACAATAAAAAAGAAAAAGAAAAAGGGGTTGTGAGCTTTACAGCCCAGTAAGAATCTCCACATATCCACACCAATACAATAATAATATAAGTTTGAAAACCACAAGAAAATGTTACACACATCATGAAATTATAAATTGGTTATCAATAATGCTCGAATGATCAGTATAAATATGAGCATCATATATGAATAAAAATCCATCCACTCAAGAATGATTTATCATACGATATCTCATAAATCTTCATTAGTGTGTTCAATGCTTTTCATTTCATTTCTTTTTAAACTTGATCCGGATCAATTATCTTGTCGACTTTGGGCTAAATCTTAATCACGTTTTCAACCCGTGACGGATCATCAACTGTATCACATTTTCAGCCTGTGATGAGGCAACCAATAGTATCACATTTCCAGCTTGTGACGGGCAATCAGTAGTATCACATTTCCAGCTTGTGACAGGGCAAACAGTAGCATCATATTTTTAGTCTGTGACGGGGCGATCAAAATAACGAGACAAGCCCAAAGTTGTTCATTTAATCAAGTTTACATCCGTACATCATTTCTTTTTATTTCCGGATTTAGACTAACCACGGTCACGTTTTCAGCCCATGATAGGGCAATCAATATAACACAGTCAGTTCAGAGCACCACATCCATTAGTTCGATTATGCAAGTGTAAGTTATGCTCATGTATACTTCCATCATACCATCAATCAC
>JAOXJJ010000002.1:1152275-1191155 GCA_025769935.1 Phoenix roebelenii | reverse complement strand
ATTAGCACATCATACATATATAGGTACAAAAAATATTTATATATATAGGCCGGTATACAAGGATTCTTATCTCTTTGCTGACAACCCGGATGACTAATTATCTGCCCCCACCACGATCTACAAACCAGGATGGGCAGAACCATGCTCAATGTTCTCTTACCCAAAAGATTGTTTTCCTACAAAACCAAATCAGTATCAAAAATTATCCGAAGTAACCAATAACTCAGAATCCTCTACCAATCCTCTATAGGGTCCACCATCATGTAGCAACCTAAAACTATTCAGCAGCACTTCTCAACCATGATTTTTCCAATTCAACCTAGAGAGAGAAAGTACCAAGAAATTGGAAGAGATAGAAACTAGTGTACAAGATCTCGTTGGACTTCTTTCTATCTTGATGACTGTAGCTCCATATAAAACTAGGGTTGATTGCGAAAATAAATTCATATAAAACGATATACGAGGCCAACTAAATAACGATGCTCGATTGTTCGAATCGGTCAACACAATGGAATCCAATTCATCTGATCAAGAATCATGTATCAAATCTAGGCTTTGATAGTTTTCTGTAAGAATCCTTAATGATCTTAACCTAAGCTCTGATAGTTTTTCTGTCATAATTTTCAATGATCTTAAACCTAAGCTTTGATAGTTTTTCTGTCACAATCCCCAATAATCTTAACCTAAGCTCTGATACCACTCTGTCATGCTTTGAACCCAAAATCCGGGTCCGAGCACGCGACACGGCCATACACTCCTTAGGGCAGAGTCCCAGAGAATATGCATGGCCTAAAGGTATATCACAACCTCAATATCCGTAATCAATTATGATCTCAATTTATACCAAACATCAAAGTTGTTCCAATTACAAAATTGGTCATCCAACTAGTATCAGTATACTCTATCTAATCATCCCCTCCACCTGTAATCTCAACCATAGCCATATATTATACAACCTGCAACAATGAAAAAGAAAAAGGAAAAGGAGTTGTGAGCTTTAGAGTCCTGTAAGAATCTCCACATATCTACACCAACACAATAATAATATAAGTTTAAAAACCGCAAGAAAATGTTACACATCATGAAATTATAAATCGATTATCAATAATGCTCGAATGATCAGTATAAATATGAGCATCACATATGAATAGAAATCCGTCCACTCAAGAATGATTTATCATACGATATCTTATAAATCTTCATTAGTGTGTTCAATGCTTTTCATTCCATTCCTTTTTAAACTTGATCTGGATCAGTTATCTTATCGACTTTGGGCTAAATTTCAATCACGTTTTCAGCCCGTGACGGGTCATCAACTGTATCACATTTTGAGCATATGACATGGCAACCAATAGTATCACATTTTCAGCTTATGACAGGCAACCAGTTGTATCACATTTCTACCTTGTGACGGGGCAAACAGTCGCATCATATTTTTAGCCTGTGACAGGGAAATCAAGATAACGAGACAAGCCCAAAGTTGTTCATTTAATCAAGTTTACATCCACACATCATTTTCTTTTTATTTTCGGATTTAGACTAACCACGGTCACGTTTTCAGCCCATGATAGAGCAATCAATATAAGTTATGCTCATGTATACTTCCATCATACCATCAATCACAAGTATACTCGATCAAAATACAATTTAATACAAAAATCTTCATAAAACCATTCTTCTTACTTATCTTGACATTAGCACATCATACATATATAAGTACAAAAAATATTTATATATATAGGCCGGTATACAAGGATTCTTATCTCTTTGCTGACAACCCGGACGACTAGTCATCTGCCCCCACCGCGATCTATAAACCAGGATGTGCAGAACCCTGCTCAATGGCCTCTTGCCCAAAAGATTGTTTTCATACAAAACCAAATCAGCATCAAAAATTATCCGAAGTAATCGATAACTCAGAATCCTCTACTAATCCACTATAGGGTCCACCATCATGTAGCAACCTAAAACTATTCAACAACACTTCTCAACCATGATTTTCTCGAATCAACCTAGAGAGAGAAAATACCAAGAAATAGGAAGAGATAGAAACGGGAGTACAAGATCTTGTTGGACTTCTTTTTATCCTAATGACTGTAGCTCCATATAAAACTAGGATTGACTGTGAAAATAAATTTATATAAAACGATATATGGGGCCTACTAAATAATGACGCCTGATTATTCGAATCGATCAGCATAATGTAATCCAATTCATCTGATCAAGAATCATATATCAAATCTTGGGAATAAATTAGGTGTTATCAATTATGGGTCGAATAGTGGCTGACGACAGTTGGGTGCAGGCCAGACAGAGTCGACTAGGTAGCAGCATCCGACGATCCGAATCAGTTGACTCTGGCCAATCATGGTTCGGATAACACAATAGGGATTCATAATGATAGAGTCCAACAGTGCTCAGTATGGTCGGAGTAAGATTAGCATGATGGCTGGTCGTAGTAACACTAGTCTAGGACCCTCTACTAGGTTCAACTATATAGTCTCATCCGGATGCTCGGATTGATCAGATCCAGTTAGTCTAACAAGTCAATTCAAGAGTCAGGCTACAGTCAAGATAGCTCACTAAGATTAATGATGATAAAATTCAAATGTGCTCGATAAGTGCCATGGTAGGGGGGCTGGCATGCTGCTCAACGACTATAGACCGGGGCTCTTTACCAGAGCCGACGAAAAATCACTGACAGACACCCTTACTAGATCCAACAATCCTAGAGAGAGACAATCCAGGTAGAGAGAAATAAGAGAGAGAAAAAGGAGAGAGGAGAGAAAGAAGAGGGGAAGAAGGGAGAGAAACCCTCTCTCCTCTCTCTTCACAATCGACCGTCTCCTCCCTTCCCCCTCACAAGTCCAAGGGGCGGTTACCACGGTGGCCCGACCCCTATCGACGACGGCTACAACCCCGGCCAAACTGGCGGCGGAATCGCGGCAAAAGAACACTGAAATAGGGCAAGAAAAAATCAAAATAGAGGAACCTCCCGTGGTTATTTTCCTAACCCACTACGACATGGTCTCAAGGCCCCCAAAGGCGGCAGGGCTCGGCCTTTCCCCGGTGGCCGGTGATGATGAACAAGGAAGAAATGAGGCTGGCGCGGAGTACTCTATTTTTGGATGAAGGCCTGGTGATTTGCCGGCTAATTTAAAGGAAAACATGGCTAGATGATCGAAAGAAGAGAAGAGAAGTGGCTCGGGTCTTACCCCAGTCCGGCGAAGATCTGATGAGGTTGTAAGGCGAGGAATCGAGGAAAAGACTGGGAGAAGAAGGGCTAGAATCGCAGCGATTCTCGGCAATTTGGATGGAGGAAAGTAAAGGATGAGCAAGTTAAATTGGCAAGATCCTTGAGTTCGATTTGGAGTCGGATTGCCCTCGAGAAGCCTTCTTTTCCACCAGAATCAGGGAATTGGAGTCTTCTTCTCTGTCTGGATCGTGCTGTCGTGCGTGGTTGGCTGGGCCTGGCCCCTTCGGGCCAGCCCATAGGGCTGGCTGGTCACAGGTTGGGCTGGGCCTGGCCACTCCAGGCCAGCCCACAAGCCCAAAAGACTTGGTTATTATATAAAGTTTTTGCCAAAGACAATCTTAGGTCCATGCCTATCTTAAGGCTAGGCTCACGTGTGCCTCACTTAGATGTCAAGGTGCGAGAAAGGTGTGCCACAGTAACTATGCATCTGTTGTGTGTGTATGTCACCATGACCCAGAACCAGGCTCTGCCAAGTCATGACGAAGCGAGAATCTTATGCAACTTATGGCACTCTTAGTTGGCTATGTCAAATTCATTAGCTTGATGGTTGGCATATACTGAAGGATCAGAGACACTCTTTATGTTCTGTTTATACGCATCTTTGGGGTTTTGTTTTAATATTAGTCTTAACTTTCTGTTATCCTCCACCATTAATGTCATGCTTGACATAAGCTCGCAATGTTTTTCTGGCCCCCTCTCTGCTCATTATATATTATACTTCGCTAAACATTTTATTGGATTCTTTTCTGTAATCTTGTAAAAAGATTGGCAGTCATGTATCAACTATACTGTTCTCTGTTGCCGCACTTGAGGCTCAGAGCAGCCTTAATTGCCCATCCGAAGTACGTTGGCTTTTTGAGGATCGCTGCCAGTTGAACCAGCTTACTCCTAAAGGTATCTCCTCTTTAAATTGCTTCTGGTTACTATCTTTAGTGGCTCTGCTACAAGTAGAAGAAAACCAAGGTAGATCCTTGTGGAAGATCATGATGTGCAGTACGTAGAATCCTTGTAAAGTATGTATTTTGTTCTTCATGGTAGTGAATTTGTGCTACCTATAATGGAATTTACATGCATATGTTGGGATCCTTGTCCTGTTTGTTTTTAATCGTAGATTAAATACTTCAGATCTGGTGCCTCCTTGTCCAAGGCCTAAAACATTAGCAAGAACAACCCAGAGGTTGATTGCTCAAGGAATGGGAATAAAGCCCTGTACAAAAATTTGGGTCTACTGAGCTGAGGAAGCAGGAGGAAGCAAGGGGATGATGCATGGGGTTCTGGCAACGCATAACGCTCTTTGCTCATTTGTCATTTTGATTGGGTTCTTGGTGCATCAACAACTTGAAAATGAGGAAGCATCTCCTAAGTAGGTAGGAGCCACCGGTGCCCTTTTATTCCCTGAAAGCAGTCGCTTAAAAGTGAAATCAATTACAAGCGTTTGGTTCGGCAGATGTCTTTTTGTTTTCAGCTGCACCTCAACTAATTATTTGTTCTGCGTTTTATTAAATTGCAGCAGCTAGAGAGATTGCTTAATTCCTGTGGAATGGGAAGGTGGGGATTTCGGAATGGCTTCTGTGCCATGGGAGGTGGACTTCGTGCCTTATTAGGTAGTAGATTTTCTTCCTCTCCTTTTTTCTTTTCTTTTTTTTTTTTTTTTTTTTTAATGAAGGTGGTAGATTTCCCCCGTCTCTCACACGCAGAAACCTCAAACTCGAGGACTTTTGGTTACGGGGCACGTTCGCTCCAGCAGACGCTGGTCGACAGCCGGCATACCCTGGTTCGATTCTCGCCATCTTTCTTCTTTCTTTCTTTCTTTTTCTTTTTTTTGTTTTGGTGTTATTTGATAGACTGACCTGTGACGTGACGCCATCAACATGCATTTGGATGGGCAAACCCCGTGCTTTTCTCTCTCCCTCTCGACATTTCCACGGTCAGCCCCTCAATGCAAGCCCAGATGCATTAAACTCCTCCCCCCTTGTTTGAAAAGTCATCCAATTCGTCTGCCATCCATCTCCATGTTGTGAGCAAGAACTTTGGGGTTGGGGTTCAGGTCGGTTATCGCTAATTTAAGGAAAAGGAGGAAATCTAATATGGCTAACTAGGTGGGGGTATCCAGTCTCCGCATTTAATTGACGCCCACGCGTTTCGAACCTAGACCACTCCGGTGGAATCAAACTTTCGTTCCTACCGTGCATAAATAGCACTACCCCAACATAGATAATCTAGAATTTCAAAGAATCATATCTACAAACATGAATGTAGGTGTTAAATTTTTGGATAAAATTCATAAAATATGAAGGCAATCCAAGCGGAATTGGTTTTCAGTATTTGTAACAGACTAAGATAATTGGTTTGGTCGGGTTCCACTTTTGCTCCTTAAGAGACAAGATCTAGATATGCATGCCCAATCCATTCTATATATGTAGTATCCGGCAACCAGCTTGCATGGGAACACGTCTCAACCATCCGTATTAACTGCAAGTTAGTGTGGGTATCAACGTAGGCCTGATGCGGTTTTGCATCTTACAATGCTAGTTTTGACTGATTATGGCGCTGCCTGGTTTTATAACGCTGGTTTCTAAGAAAAATCTAAATATATTTCAATCTCTATGGTATTATATATGGAGCAAGATTCGTCAGCACTTGGAACAGGTTGGCATGCCCATTGAGTCATGGGCTTAATGGCTATAAGTATAATGGATGCTCGGCTAGCCTGCTTCCAAGTGTTTTAATCAGTATATTAACTCATAATTACGGACGAACGTCCTCCACAGATATAGAAGTCGTGCTTTCCTTAGGAGGAGCACAGGTTTATTGTATGTTAGGTATGCTAATTAAATATTATATAGTTGGCAAGTAGCTCTTCTGGGAGTTGGGAGCGTCACTTGATCATAGATTCTTTGTTCGAAGAAATAGTTTGATTGGACTGCCACTACCGCTCCTGTCGGGCAGTTTACCTTATTTTAAATGGTCATCACGGCATCATAAATGTATTTATATAGACGCTTCATTGAAATTTGAATTCCAATTCCGAGGCCGGCTTTATGGCACCAAACGGGGGTTCATCGTAGTGTATCATATTGATGGAAGTAGGTGGAAGGAGTTATTTTTGTTGAGTATATCTTGAGTTTACAAATCTTAGGCGTCGAATGCAGATCGACTTAGAATATCAGATTCAATCTAAATCTGACTTAGAACACTAGTTCAAGGCCAAATCAACCAAGAACATCATTCGAGTCTAAAATGACTTACTCTAATAACTCGAATATTTTGGAGGCTAGAGTTTGTGAGCAAATTTTGTATTTTATAATCTCTTTTTTTTTTAAAGTAAATTTTTTGCATCATCGCTGCGTTAGACACAGGTTAATAAACTAAATTACATAAATATTATGTACTCTTGTTTTCTTGTTTTTTTTCTTTCTTTCCTTCTGTTTGGTTATTCTTATACTTGTCGCAACAGTTTTACCAAAGATTATATTACATCCTCCATAATATACAATTCCTCAGTTAATTCCAAACTAAATGGGTAGCATGGACTCAGATTCCACAGTCAACCTTCATCATTTTTTTTTTTTGTCTATTCTAGCCGTAGTAAACACTTTAGCTAATGGACCATCATGGTACGTCCATTAGCAACTTTTAGCTAAATTTACTTTTGACTTATTCAATCCTTCAAAAGAAAAAGAAGAAACAAAAGGATAAATATTAAGAAAGAGAAAAGAAGTACATTATTCTTTTCTCTATTAGGTATCTGATCCCGCACCATTCGCAAAGCTTGATTATGCGGTGCATCATCAACTGCCCACAGATTCCTTTCGCAAGAGAGTTCTGGTAGCCAATGACTCAGCTTTGATATCTAGAACTTTGACAGTGTCATGTATTACATCATTTAGAAATCTTCTATTTTAGCTATATATGATCTTATATAGATTGAGATCTGCTCTGGAAGAAAACATGTAAGGGACAGCCATTCATCTTCTTCAAGTCAGAAATGAAAAAAGAAAACATTTTTTTTTCTGAAACTAAATCGGAGATACTCGTTACTCATTATTTTGGTGATCCCAAGTAACACACATATTTGATTTAGAATCTGCTTGTTCATTATGGCTCATCATTGCAATCACTAAAAATATATATACATAATATTTCTTATTTGATCAAAGACTACATGTTCAGCATTAATTCATGGCGAACAAAACGATTAAGAAGCTCAGCAACAATCCTGAACCAGCTCACATCAATCATAACATGCTTCATTGCAAGAATGGTTCAGTCTAGAGGTACATAAGACTATATTTGTGATGACTCCGCATGGCAAATGCCCATGCATGAAATATGCATTAGGAGGCTTCTAGTCCAATGGAAGAGTTCCTGATCTGGTTCTACAGATTGGCATTTGTTATGCCACAAATCATCATAAATCAGTCATTGTTGCTCTTTTTATTGAGCTTTTTTAGTGGCCTTAGTGAGAGCTGACATATTTGTGCTAGATGTGCTCTACTAGGGAAGCCTATATAATTAATTTGAATTATTCAAGGATGGCAGTTTTATTCCTGCAGTATAGCATAGTATCTTTTTGACAATTTTTTACAGCTTGCAACAAGCAAGCGCATGACATTTATATTAGAGAAACACAATAATTGATGAATGACTCCCGTAATGCATCCATCAGAAGACACTAATACTCAAAAAAAACTAAAAATAAAAATAATGCAGAAAGCACGCTGCTCTCAAAAAGAATATACGTAGCATGTACACAATTTGAAGACAAGATCTGAGAAAAGAAGTATGTGTTGGGATTAATCAGACAGAAAAATCCCTAATCTGCCTTTGCGTGGGCATATTACCTAATCAAATTGTAATACACACCAATACCCTCTAATCAGTTATAATTTTTCACTGCTAGCCAAAACACACACACACACACACACTCTCTCTCTCTCTCTAACGAGGATATGAAGCCAGCAATGAAGGAGCTAAACAAAGAGAATTCCTCCAAACCTTGGAGTGCAACCTCAGCATCTCCTTGACCTTCTCCTTTGCCTTCTCCCCACAGTCCACCTGAAGCAGCATACAAAGCTTAGCTACGGCCCCCACCTGCTTCATCTCCTGCAGCACAGCTCGTGTCGGCGAGAACCTGGCCGCCGAGTACAGTATCCCCACCACCCTCTCGCTCGCCACCCTAGAAACCCAAAGCAGCTTCTTCGTCACCACCGCAATCCCCGCCGCATGCCCCACCATCTCCGCCCGCCCTTCGGCGCACCTGCACAGCTGGTCGAGAACCACCAGCATCATCTCGCATGCCCTCCTCTCGGTCTTGTCAAGAAGCAACTCGATCACCACCCGCACCGCACCAGCTCCCACCGCCTTAACCCTGTTCCTCCCCCATGGACTCAGCCCGCCGAGAACTTGCACCGCCGCCTTGGTGGCCGGGTACGATATCTGGTCTCGCAGCACCTTAACTACCTCTCCAAACAATTCCTTGCTGAAACCTTTCAATCGGGCTGGAGCCATCACTGAGAGTAGAGATTTGATCAGCAGCATAGCATGAGCTCGGGACTGATAGTTCGATCGGCGTAGAATGGTTGCCAACGACTCGATGAAGTCATTATTCCTTTCGATGAGATGGAGAAGGCTTTGTTCCGAGACTTGGAGAGAGTATAGAATGTTGAGAGCTTCATCATGAGCAGCACTTACGGATCCGGTTACATCATCGAACAACCCTTGATCTTGTTCTTGTTCTCGTTCTCTTGGGTTCGATCTGCTTTCCTCTATGACTGATGCTAAGAAGTCCACTGCACCGGCGGCCTCCACGCACCGTTTGTTGCGGTCACTCTCGGAGATGATTGCTTTGAGCTTGCGAAGGGCGCTCATCTGGGAGCGAGGGAGCTTGGCCTCATCAAGAAGGGCGGCGATCTGCGCCTTGTCGACCGGAGGGCGGGGAGTCGGGAACCGTTCGATGCCATGGGAGGCATTGGCGGTGCACCATGCCTGGATCAGACGCCTGAGGGTGTGGTTGGGGGTGAGCTCGAGGTCCGGCAAAGGCTGCTTGCTAACCGGGCATGTCTCATGCTTCCCGGCGAATATCCACCGCTCGATGCTCTCTCGGTCGTAGGTGATGCCGGTGGCGAGGGTCACCGGATCTCTCATGATTTCGAGAGATATGGGACATAGGAAATAGGATGGGACATCAACTTCTTCCATTGAAACGAACCAAAAACAAGGGAGATCCGGTGACAAACTCTAGGAGGAGGAAGGAAGAGCTCGGAGACGGATCTTGTTAGCTAAACTTGGGAGAGATCTAAGAATATTTGGTGCAACTGGTTATAGAATTCAGAGGATGTTCTTGAGAGTTGAAGGGATGGAGGATGGACTTCTCCCTTTATAGAGGGAAGGGGAGAAGAGGATTGGAGAGATTCAAAAGCGTGCAAGTCAACTTCTAGGGAAGGAGTTCTATTTTTATTTATTTATTACTTGTGATTGTATGAGTTTTCTTTTAAATAACTCTCTCTTGTTCTGGACGGTGGAGAGAGCGGGAATTGCTCAAAGATCGACAACCATAGCTAGTTTGCTTATGTTTTTTTATACGCCCATAACGGCCGGCTGCGACACCCTCAAACTTTCCCTCCTTTTTGACTTCTAATTTTCTTCTGCCCCTTTGCTTATTTTGAACTGTATGCACCAGAGGTGAACGCATATGAACTTTGACCAAGTGCTCCAATCTGAAAAAAAAAAAAAAAAAAATCAATAATCGATGATCTTATCGAGTTTATCTAGCTTTGCATTTGATGCTACTCTTTGCACGTTAGATGTTAGTTTAGTTACTAATTCTCATCTCTTTTATTTGCATTGTTCTAGATAACATAGCCATTACTATTCATGTATTGCTCATTTGACTGCTATAGCAATATATATGTTGTTGCTATCCTATAACAAATGTGTTTTATTGATTTTGATTTTACTTCAAATTTTCAGCGGCACGAGCAAATTGTTTCTTATGCTACTAGTAATTTAATACTAATTATAGGATTTTAAGAGCTCCAATTAGCTAGTTAAAATAATAAACAAGATTTTAACGTAGTTACTCTTATCCTAATTCTCTTAAGAAGAAAAATTCTCATAGAGGAGAAGACAAGTGAAGGTGACCGGATCAAGGGTTAGGTTGGATGCCCTCCATGGATGAAAGGCAGCTGATGCGCGACTTCCTCAAACCCACACGGCCGTTCATGCCGCCGATTCCAGCGACGATGCCTCGAGATGTGTGTTTGATGATAAAAATTAGCGGCTATGATTGACGGTGTGTACGGTCATATGATGTGTGCCATGTAGGATAGGATATAGTTTCGCCACCAACTCTACTACGACTTCAACGTGGGCAGGTCTTCGACCGTGAAACGCCACAAACGCATGCGAGAGATTTAGCCACCAAAACATTGAAAGCCTCATTGATGATGACGCAACTCCCTCGGTGGGCGGAAGAGAGGAACAACAATCGGACGGCCGTGATTAGGCTATCACCCACAGGCAATCTTTCTGCATGGGGCCCACCAGAGTGGACGGCAGGGATCTGTCACGTGATGTACAACGCGGGCCGACCCCAATTCAGAACTGATTGGAAACGGCTCCGACATCGGTGGGAGTCCGCAAGCACATGTAATGGAAAAGTCAACGCATCAGATGCCTTTATATGAGAGCGGTTCTCATATAAAGATGTCCTCATAATGGTAGGGAAATTTTCTCATGTAGCTCTCCTACGGCAACTTAATTACAATCACTAGTTTAGAATGTTAGGACCAGAGATGAGTTGCTAATTGATTTATTCCCATGCCAGTAGGTTAAATTTTGAAGTCTACCGTCTATTTGACATGGTATTGGAGCCAAAGTTGCTAGAAACCGGAAGTTTAAGACTCTCCATCTTAAACACACAGGAAACGAAGCCAACAGAATGAGACTTCCAATTTGGAAGATGATCCACATACCGCTGACGACCGAGACGGGACCCTGCCTTCTCTTAATCGACATGTTCAACCTGGTCAAACCAAACGGTCACTTAAAAAAATTGCAGTTGGAACATCTAAGTTTCACCTTTAAGGAGCAGTCCATTTCTTCCACCAATGAAACAGGGAAGTGATGTTTTACCTTTAACTCTTGCTCGAATGAGTTGGCAAGTCTTAAATCAAATCTATCGGCGATCACATTAGAAAAGTTCTATTATACTCAAATAAGGGCACTGATTATTGTACAATCATATTATGGAGCAAGGGATTTGAAATCTGGATGAAGAGCAAATACCCAGGAAAGGCGGGCATTGACTCTTACGTTTTGTACTTCATATATGGAACCCCAAGAAATAAATCCAATGAAAAGAATTACATGAAACCGTATACTTGCAACGGCTAACCACTTCACCAGACTAGTTAGTGTCTAGACTGAATATCTTGTACAACTATTCTCATTCATTTGGTGAAACTCAGGTAATAAGAACACACATGCTTCCAATGTACAAACTGTACATTTTGAATGGCAATATACAAAACCACTCAAAATCCAAGATTTCGTCCTCAAATTCAACTTCAGCAGAATGGTGACCTGTCAAAATGTCAACCAGACGGAGAGCTAAAAAATGCTAACTGATGAACTCAGAAGTTTACTTCAGGTTCAAGCTCATGACTGCTGAAGTGCAAGAGATACCACATAGTGAACGAATCTACAAACCCGGCTCGCCATGATACTTTCCTTACACTGGCTGATTACGTGCCTTCTGATGTATATCTAGTATTAGATCACGTAATTCCGGGAACACCGAAACAAGCACCAGCTCCAACATGCTATATGCTAGCTGCTTAACACAGACGGTAGACTGCAGATACAGACAGATGTTTTCAGAGATTAGAAAGCAGTTCTATCTTTGATTCACATTGACTCAGATACACCAGAGTTTTCAGATGATCTAACCTGGATAAAGTAATAAACGTCCTTTGCACACCGCCTGTATTGACTACGCCCAATCAAGCTGACTAATGCAGTTGGAGCTCCACCTGACAAAAGCATTCAATTGGGTCAATTGAAGGTCCTAACATATTTTTTCTAAAAAGACGCATTAAGTAGTACTTTTCATTGCCCCAGCTTAAAAGTTAAAACCACCAAACAATAAATTTAAGCATTCACATTTTTAAACAAATCTAATTAATTTTGCGCCATGAGGTTAAATATGTCCCCAAGACTACAAATATTATGTATTTGATGCAGCAACCTACACAGTATATGTTGAATGCTCCAAGCATCCATAGTGTGAAAGAAATGCAGGCACTGCAATAATAGGTCCAGAATCAGTCAAAAGTAAAGGGACCATGATAATGCCTGACTAAAAATAGCTTTAGCACTCATTATGTCAGAGGCTCTGTTTGCTTGCGACACGCTGCAGTTAGCTACAATTGAATTGCAAGCGCCCAAAACAAGTGTTCGGATGCCTGCAATTGTAACTGTAGGCTGCAGTTTAACTGCAAAAGATGCACATAACTTGTAATTAGATCTGCAGCCAAAATTGGTTTCCAATTACAAGATTCCTTGCAATTGGAAAGTAAACTAGGAGCTTACTACTTGGAAAGTAGCCAGGTACATTGCTCCGATCAGGGAAAAAGAAGATTTTCTTCAACCCGCTCAACTCGAATCTCTCAAGAGAAAATTAGAAGATGAAAAAATTGCAAAAGTAGGGCTCAAGTCCCTTTTTTTATTGATTGATTTAAAATCGAGGTACACAGCCTCTATTTATAATGCTGAGGTCCACCCTTGCATAACTCGAATCGGATTCTTCTTCCTAGTTCTAATAGTACTTTCTTTTCTAAAATAAATGACTAATAGAAATAAACTAGAAACAACCAAAATTCTTTAGAAGGTAGATATCGACTTCTACATCAACTCTACCTTTTGTCGCTCCATTTCATTCTTCTTAAAATAAGAGATATGCTCAATCAAAGTCTTATCCAAAAAGAAAACTTTCGGTTTGACCAACTTATTTCAGACTCCAAACAATGAAATTTTTGCCCAACCCCTAAGGGAGCTACCTCCTTAAGGGCGTAGCTTTTTGTCTAGATCTCGAAAAGTTGCCCAATTTTTTTAAAAAAAACATCATCTCAATCGAACTTCGTATAATTAAGTTATGACTTCCAGAAGTTTTGCTTACGACTCGACTTTCTATTGTGACGGATCTTGCTCATGAACATTGTCCAACCCTACCCATAGTGGTCAGAGTGGTCCACACCGAATCTAGGGATCCTCCTGGATCATAGCTCCCCCTATAGGAGATTTAGCTTCTGCTAAATCAAAACTAAAGATAGAAAAATGTTTGCTTCCCCATCTCGCGGTTGAACCACCCAGCTTTTCTTGAAAACTGACCTTGTCGACCCATGCGAAAAGACTCGATGCTCTCACACCTAGTTTTTGTGACGTTCCTCTTAACAACACAGTCCTCTTCCAGTGGTTTTTCTTGCTACACCCACAGGCCATCCACAATTGGCAGCACTAGTTCTTGGCCTTGGTCTTCCTCTAACATGGAAGGTTCCAACAACTGCAAATTCTCAGCACCGACTACTGAGTACATCTCCATGTATGGTGGTAAGTCAAGCTGGAAGGCATTCTTCCCTATCTTCTTCAAAATTTTGAAGGACCATATCGAATTGTTTTTAGTTTTATCCCTTCACCTTTTAGCTTGTCTTTCCCAAAGTGGAGCCAGACTAGCTTCCCCTCGTGGAATTTGCGCTTCGTGCAATGATTATCATGCCGATCTTGGTGAAGTTGCTAAAATCTCTGCAACTACGCCTCAATCTTCTGATACACTTTGCAAGACTTTAGATGCTTTGAATTATAGTCCCGAAAAAGATGCAACATAGTATAATTCACAACCTCAGTTTGTCCATCTGTCTATGAGTAGAAGGAAGTGCTCTACTTCAACTTAGTATCCATCATCCCCCATGAAGATCTCCAAAAATTACTCGAAAAACGACTATCTCAATTTGAAATTATGGAAGTTTAACTAAAATTTTTTTCATACCCGCTGAAAGAACAAACAAACGGCTTCTTCTCCAATCACCATTTTCATGCAATAAATCAGGCATACCATCTTACTAAACCGATCAACACCACAAACAAGTAGTTATGGCCGCATCTTGCCCTTGGTAAACCTCCTGAGAAATTCATCAAGATGCTCTTCCAAAGTCTGCTAGGTACTGGTAGTGGCGTATAAAGTCCCAGCTTCCTATTAAAGAGTTTCGATGTGCTGCATAGTACACAACTCTTAATAAATCGAGCCACATCTTGCGGCATCTTCGACCAATATATGTAACTTTTTAAGTTCAACAGTCTTCACTATGAAGTGCCCAGCAACCTTTGAAGTGTGTGCCTCTCAAATCCAATGTACTCTATCAGTGACTTGAGGGGCACAACTTGTTCCCCATACAGTAGTCCCTCTTTCTAAGTGAATTCTGTTAGCACACCTTTTGTCAATTTCTCTAACTCTTCTTGAAAGTCTGAATCCGTTGCATCGAGATCTTTGTAACAGAGTAGCCGAATCTATATTGCAACCAATATACTAGAGACCACTGTTGTTGGAGGCCGGAACAATAGATCAGCTAATTTGTTTGTATCCCTTCTTACATTTGATCACCAACTTGAATTGCCGCAAATAAAACATCCACTTCATGTGTCGAGCTTGTTGCAACTTGCATTGGGTATGGAGAAACTGAAGTGGCTTGTATCTGTATGCACAATTGTTTCTTTGCCCAACAAATATGATCGCCAATGCTTCACGGCTTGATGTAGCGCATACAGCTCTTTGTCGTGTATCGAATAATTTAGCTATGATCCCTAAAACATCTCCGAGTGATACGCTATTGATTTTCCATCTTGCATGAGAACTGCTCCCAGTGCATACCTTGATGCATCGGCCTCAATCTCGAAGGGTCTTTGCAGATTAGGCAATGCTAGGATAGGTACTTCGCAGATCTTCTTTAGAAGCTGAAAGGTATCTTCAAGCTTCTTCGACCATTCAAATTTTTGGTTGGCTTTCGTCAAACCGTGTAGGGGTGCTGCAATTACTGAGAAGTGCATGATAAATTTCCTAACGTACTGGCATGCACACATGAAGCTCCTGACTTCGGTCACCATCTTGCGTCTAGGCCAATTTAATCACAAAGTCTTCAAAGAAGGGCCACAATGTCTCATTCATCAACCTCATGAAGGTGGCAGAGGCATTGCGTAAACTGAATAGTTGGACCAGCCACTTGAACAAACCCTGCCTCATCTTGAAGGTCATCTTTCACGTGTCTTCCTCACGAACCCAGATTTCAAATCCATCTTGGTGAAGTAATATGCAGGCTAGAGATGGTCTAATAGATCATCAATTTAGGGTAGAGGGTACCTATTTTTTATGGTGATCTTGTTTAAGGCACAATAATTGAAGCACATCCTTTGTCCACCATCTTGTCGAGGAGGCTCGATCACGCCTTAGTCGAGTAGCTCTGTGACCTGCTTATTGATCTCTTCATTCTCCATCATTGAGTTACGATAGAGCCCCAAGTTGGGCAAAGGTGCAATAATGAATAGTTGAACTCGTGTTTAATTATTCTTTTGGGTGAAAGCTCATTTACCTCCTCGAACAAGTCTAGAAGCTTCTTCAATGATTGGCTTATCTCAGTTTTTTGACTTGGATTCAAGTCTTGTATCAAAGGACTCAACCTCCCTTGTGCAGCATCAGCTTCTCGAATCATCAAACACACAAACCTTTTGCAAGCATTAACAGGTCGCTTTGCCTAGACAGCAATCACAAGGTCGACGTTTTCTTGCGTTTTGGAGGCGTTGATCATGAACTTTTTTCCATCCTTCACGGACAGATACTTCCTTAGTTGCCGGTAGAAGACTACATCTCAATCCTAAGGGTACGAGCTCCCAAGAATAACCTGACAAATATCCAAAGAAACAACTTCACAAGTTACGACATCAATATATATCTCAGTTATGGCGAACTTGAAGGTACACTGCTTGATAATCTTCAACTCAACATCTTTTTGAATCCAGTCGAGAGGGTAAAGACATGGATAAGGGTTGGTCTGCAACCCTAGCTTCTGAACCAGATTTTCAGAGATGAGGTTCTTCTAGCTATCAGGATCTACAATAGCCTCGATGATGCTCTACTTCATCTAGATCTTCAAGCAGAAGAGTCTCTCATGCCTTTAGGTCCGTCTCAATTGCTCTCTCGAGTTTACTTGCCATCAAGCTCAGTTTAAAGTCTACTTGATCAGCTCGGGCAGCTCAACCTTTCCAGCATTGAGAACTACCTTTCTTTTCTTCTTGGAATCATCATCCTTCGACTTCTTCCTCTTCAGCTGCCCGACCTTCTGAACCATATTTTCAGAGATGAGGTTTTTCTGGCTTTTAGGATCTACAATAGCATCGATGATGCTCTACTTCATCTAGATCTTCAAGCAGAAGAGTTTCTCTCATGTCTCTAGGTCTGTCTCAATTGCTCTCTCGAGTTTACTTGCCATCAAGCTCAGTTTAAAATCTGTTTGATCGGCTCAAGCAGCTCAACCTTTCCAGCATTGAGAACTATCCTCCTTTTCTTCTTGGAATCATCATCCTTCGACTTCTTCCTCTTCAACTGCAATTCGGGGTGAAGCTTCCAACACTTGTCCTTGGTGTATTCGTGGAGGTTATAATGATCATAATAATTTTTGAGTTCTGTTGGCTTTCTTCTTTTGCCTTGCTCCCCCTTTTGGCTTGATTTTCTGCTAACCTTTTTGAATTTGTCGCCCTTCTTGCCTTAGATTCTTCTCCTTAATCCCCATGTCCTTCACGCTAACTTCGCTAATGTCTTCAACTTTGAAGAGCTCAACTCCTTTCAGATATTTTCATGGAGACCTCCGATGTACTTCATGAAAACTGCATGATTGTCTATGGAGATTTCAAATAGAATTGCTTGCTTGTAAAACTCAGTGGTGTAGCCCTAGACGGATTAATCATACTTCTGCCATAGGTACTGTCACTTGATCCATCGATCCTCCTTGTGGCCGATTAGGTAGAACTGCTTCTTGATTAGGCCTTTGAATTTGCTCCATGTCAGATAGGAAACATCGTTGTTCCTCATGTATGAATTCCACCAGATAAGAGCATGGCTAGAAAGTTTGAGATGGGCAAAAGCTATCTTCTAGATACTAGAGTATCCACTGCCATAGATAGTAAAGTCGCTCTCTAACTGGTCCAACCATTTATCTAGCTTCTCTGCATAGATAGTCCCGTCATATATAGGGTTCTCGATTTTAGCTTCAACTTTAAAAGGTTGAATAGAGAGATTTTGCATACATGTAGGTTGCTCATCCTCCTCGCTAGATGGTGCATCATCTCCAGACACAAAAGACAGCTTTGCAACAGAAGTTGCTACTGTTTGTAGCGAAGGTATGCCAATCTAGAGACAATCTCAATGAGTTGGACAATCTTCTTCTCTAGTTGTGTCAGACGTCCCTTCATCTCATCATCCATCGAGAAAGAACTAGTAGTTATACTCGCCTTTATCCCTTAATGTATTTGAAGCACGAATAGCTTTTTTTCTGATTGCTTGTATTGCTCGCATGTCTGGTCTATAAACTAACACCCCCACAAATTTTCTTCAACCCGTTCAACTCAAATTTCTTAAAAAAAAGTAAAAAATGAAAAATTGCGAAAGTAGAGCTTAAATCCCCTTTTCTTTTATTGATTAATTTAAAGCCAAGGTACACAGCTTCTATTTATAATGCTAAGGTCCACTTTGCACAATTCGGATCAGATTCTTTTTCCTAATTTTAATAGAACTCTCTTTTCTAAAATAGACATACTAGTAGAAATAAACTCAAAAAGCTAAAATTCTTCAGAAGGTAGATCTTGACTTCTATCAACTCGACCTTCTGTCCCTTCGTTTAATTCTTCTTAGATTGAAAGATATGCCCGGTCGAAGTCTTATCCGAAAAGAAAATTTTTTATTTGACTAGCCTATTTCAGATCTCAAATAATAAAATTTGGGCAAGATTGCTAAAGGAGCCTTGTCCCCTAAAAGGCAGGGCCTCACGTCACAAATCTCAAAAATTTGCCCGATTTATAAAAAAAAAATCTCAATCGGGCATCATATAACCTAATTATGGCCTCCGAAAGTTTAGCTTGTGACTCGATTTTTCGATGTAGCGGATCTTGCCCCTAGACCCTATCTAGCACTACCCTTAGTAGCCAAAATAATCCACATTGAGTTTGGAGATCCTCCAGAATCATACATAGTTTATTATTATTACTATAATTAAAGTATTATTGTTATTTTTATTACTATATAATAATGATTCTTATTATAATCTATACATAATGCTATAATAATAATGATGATGAATATTATATAATAATTATTAGTTATTAATAATGCACATTACAAATATATATTTGTATGATTACAAAATATCTAATTATTATAATATCAGAGTAATTTTTATTGATATAATTAATACAATAATTATTCTTAGACTAATCCAATGATAATATAATAACAATGTTATATTTCTACTATAATTATGAAAACAATATAATAAATAAACTATAATAGAAAAAAGAACAGTTTACTGCTTCAAGGGGTAACCTTACCAGCTCAAGTATAGGGTACCCATATCTCTTTCAATAGCAAACAACTAAACAACTATAATTAAATTGTCGTCGCAGGTGCATTTCAATTATAAATAACCAAACAAAGCCCCTTTCTGCAACTCCAATTCCAATTGCAAGCAAGGATTACAACCTGTAATTGAATTGCAGGAAAACAAACAGATCCTTAATGTTGTATTCCTACAATAGCATCTTCAAGAGTTTCTCTGTTTCATATTATGGTTCTGTCCATTCAAAACATGGATGGAAATAAAGACTAACTTGGCAGTAGGTATTGGAAACCAAGTAACTCATGGCTAGTATCACTGCAAGACAAATGCCTAGATCACAGTTTTTTTTTTTTTTTGGCTTTTTCAGCTTTTCATTAGTTATATGTGAAAAGTAGGTTCCATATGCTTACACAATAAATGCAATGACAGGAACAGGATCATTGCCTAAAAACTGTTAGGGTCATGCAGATAGGTCAAATCAGAAAATATGTGATGCTTATTATGTGCTAACAGAGAAACACTGATACTGATAGAGAAAGCACACTAACCAACATTCAGAATCCGTAAAAGAAAGCTGTCTCACCAAGTATCATTTTCTTGACATCACTTGCTCTACGAGCTGCCTCAAGCTGGAGCTCAAAAGAGCTTGGTCTGGTCACCTTATTACCATATATCTGACTGGTACTTTGAGTTGGTTGCTGACTAAAATGACTGTCGTCCATATTCCTTTGACTTCTCTCCAACTTTAAAAAGAATGTACCACTAGGCCACAGAATCTGCTTAGATTAAAAGCAATTATATTTAAAAATCCGAACAATTCATTATTTACAAAAGATATAATGAAATATGTAGATGATATAAAAACCTATAGTTTCTTTCAATAATTCACTATTGAAGGTTTACCAATAAGTACTTATGCAAGTTTCAGACTTTTTTAATTCTGAAAGAAGGCACAACTAAAGAAAGTTATATAAAACTGATTTGAATTACTCAAAATGATATGATAAAGTACATTGAAGAAAGGCAGAGAAAAAAAAAATCAATGGACATTATGGCTGGAAGCAGATAGGATACTAGTATATCTATATTCATATCCATATTTTTTGGGGGGAAATACAAATATGGATAAGGATATTAAATGGATAACAAAATTAATATCCATATTTGCTTTAAACGCATATGGATATGAATCCTATATTAGTTATATCAAAATATTTTTCTATCTAAATATGGATACAAGTCGGATATTATTCAGATATAAATTTGATTTTTAGCAGAATTCAATAATGAAAACTAATATTAACTATATAATCATAAAGGACGGGAACGTAATTCGTTATGCAGATTGTACATGACACATAGGTAACTAAATATTCAAGGAATAATTATTACACCTACATAGAGACCAACCTAGTTGAGAGTCCAGGTCATTGATTCGGCCGGATTTGTATTAAAATATTAAAAACAAAAATTATTTAAAATTAAACATATAATATAAAAATATTTTTGGCATCAAATACCATCATTACTCTTTAATTATAGCATAAATAAAAAATAATCATGAATTATCTATTTTTAGAGAGCTTGTAAGAAACAATATATAAAAATGCAAGAATACAAAGAAGTTATTAGCATTTTTAAATATTTTTAGCAATAAATTATTGAAAATATCATAAATAATATTTTTTAATTTTTTATCAAAGAGAAAATAATTTGTTTTATAAAAAATAAGAATTAAAACATGAAATATTTAGAATAGATAGAATAAATAAAATAAACCAACTTTATAGAATAGATAGACGTTGCAGCTTGGTAGTTGAGTGCCCGTCATTTAATTGAAAGAAGACTGGTCCGAATCCTAGGATTTACAGTTTTTTTTAGAGTTTTTTAATCAAGATCCGAATCCCCAAAATCGTAAAATCCGAATCCAGATCCAGCAAGATTTATAAGCAGATATCCGAGCTCAGATCCGGATATGATCAGATATCAGACTTTTTACCTGAATCCAAACCAAATTGAATAGGAAAACGGATGTGGTAGGATTTTATCCAAACCATTTTCAACCCTAACGGAAATCAACAACAATAATGTTGACAAGGATGACTTTCATTTCTTTATTTTTATCTACGGAAACACAAATCATAAAAAATTACAAAAATGTTAACATGACACAACTAATGTATCTACTAATACATAAGATTTGTCATGCACTAACTCAAAATCATGTGTTAGCGAAATCACAAAAATCTATATAACTAAACCTAAAACTAAGCACACCTATTACATGAATTAGAGAAGTGGGAAATATAATGAGCAAAAACATGCTAACTTTTAGTCACTTGGTTCATAAGTCAGACAAATCTTCAACTAGTGACAAGTTAATGAAGTAATAGCAATAGTCAGCCAATAGGTTTTTACGTAAGTGCTGCCCTTGTTTCAAGCAATGGCCACCCTATTGGTGAATGATTAGATGCATTCAATTCCTTCATGAACACAAATCAAGGGGAAAATGTTATGTGCAACTTATTTAGCATAGCCTCACGTATATTGCAACAAGACCCCTTAATGCATAAATATAATTGTCAGGCTTTTAAATACTATGCAACATGGCTATCCTGTTTTCCCATGAAATTGGATGTCCCTATACCTATACTCGGGATAGTGGATGTCCCATCTCTAGGGCTGAAAATGGATCAAATATAGACCAGATATTAATACATCCATATTTGTATCCATATTTTTTTAATAAACACGGATACAAATACGGTTATTAAATAGATATCAAAACTAGTATGCATATTTTTTTCCAAACAGATATGGATACGAATCAGATATTAAGCATATCCACATTTATTTTAAATAGAAATCGACACAAGTTGGATATTAGTTATATCTATGTTATCTCTATCCGGATACGTATATAAGTTGGATATTATTTGAATATAAACCAGATGTTGAGATCCACTATCAAGATTGCAAGAAATGCACCATCACCATGTGCTGGTCTAAGACATAATCAATAAACATACATAGAGAACAATTTGACCACCAAGTTGGATCATTATCAATACTATTTAAATAAGATACATAATATAAAGTAATAAAAGCTTTCAATATTAAATACCATTATTACTTTTTAATTGCAACATGAATAAAAAGAATCATGAATTGTCTTTTTTAAAAAAAAATTTAAAATATATATATGAAGACAGGAATATCTCGAAATTATTGATATTTTTAAATATTTTAAACAAAATATTTTCAAAATATTATAAAGAATGAAATGAAGTTATTCATTTTTTTATTTTTTGTCAAAAGGAAGAGGACTAGATTTTTATGAAATAATTAATTATTAAAATATGAAATACCATTATATATTTGAAATGACCATATTTTATAATGCGAACAAGTTTTGAATAAGAATATTAGACCATAATTATATACTAGAAGTTAAAGCCATCATGGTTCAAAATAAAAGGTCCCCAGGTCAATCCCTTGTATAGGTGTATATAAATTTTTTTTCCCTATTATAGATGCTTGTGAACTTTTCTAAACAAATATCCAAATCCAAATTCGGGGGAAAAAACCCTTAATATCCATACCCATATCTGATATCTAGCAAAATTGTAAGCATATATCCGAATCCATATCCAAGTCTGATTAGTTACAAGGATTTCTATCCAAATCTGATATGAACTGGATGCAGAAATGGATTCGGTCAAAAATGGATTCGATCAGGTAATATCCAGCCCGTTTTCAACCCAACTCATCCCTTTCCAGCCCATTTTCCGACTCATCCCATCTCAAAACTCGGGATGGTGGGAAGCTCTGTCATCCCAAAAAAAGGGCAGCTCAATACTTGAGGCTCCTTCCATTGCAAAATCTAGAGAGGGTCAATGTACACAACCTTAATCCCATGTGCGGATAGGCCGTTTCCATGTTTCCAAATCATGACTTCCAAGTCAGAATGGAGCATCTTTATTATTGTGCCAAGGCTCATCCTATATCCCCCACCATCCTACTGGTATTTGAAACCTTGATAATTGCATTTAAACTAAAAAAAAAAAGATAAGATATAAAAATAGGAATCAAGTACATCAAAAATTTACGTATCACATAAGCATGTTCTACTTCACTGAAAACAAGTTTTATCTAATTTAAAAATAGAAATGTGTTTTAGAGAGCCGCCAAGCCGAACACAATTTTTAGAAACTTTTATTTTTGAGACAAGAACAAAGGGCTTAGATATGCCTTAGGATAGATAAAGGCAAGGTACGCTATACCGGCCCGAACCAGGCCGTACGGGGCGTACCGCACCGTACTGGTTCGGTATTGGTATTGATACGGTACCAACACTCGGTACGCCAAAAAAATTTCATACCATACTATACCGATACTATGCTAGTGTGGCACTGGTACGGGTCCGGTACCAAGAGGGCAAATCTTGGATAAGGGTGTTGTTAAAGTATGATAACGCTGCTACTTGAAATGAACTCTATTGACAAACATGGTGAAGAAACATATAATTCTCTACTTACATCTTGAACCCACCGAATCCCTTGTGCAATAACATCATCCCTTCGTAGGAAAGAAATCTGCCTTAGAATCCAATCATCAATTGCATCTTCCATAATTAACTGCAAAATCTGTTTTGAAATCCAAAAGACCTGTCTTCTGCAGAAAATAGGAAATGAAACTCCAAGTGAATCATTTTGTAGCAGTTTGAAATGATAAAACTTCAAATTTATCTTATCTGCTCAAAGATAATGCTGACAATATTTAAAAACTGAACTGCTTCCCTTACAAAATATAGTAGTTGAGAGTACGACAAATACAACAATGATGGTCAAGGTGTAGAATGCAAGAACAAATTGCAAAAAGTTATTTAAGGACATTCACTAGAAGAAACGAAACAGAGAAATACAATGTATAACGCACCTCAGCCAACCTCTCTGTTTCAGTTGGAATATCTTATCAACTAGATTCAGCAATGGCACACTAACATTTGGTGGTGTCCACTACAAAATAGCCATAGGAAGGCATAAAGAAAAATGTTAAAATTACTAAATCTTCATGGTATAAAAATAAATAGAATAAGTAAATCCATAAAATCATTGAAATATTGAAATTTGTTGCCGACACCAAGTGGATAAAATTCTATAAAAGTTCTATTGTTTGGTCATTAATATCAAACAATCCTCAAATTAGCATTTGTCATCATAGAACATCAAAAGCAAGTCGAAGATATATGTGAATACCTTGCCAGTTTGTTTCAAAGTTAGCCAGTAACAGTACTGTTTCCATACTATCAAGTTCAAATATTAGAAAGTTTTAAAATTGATCTAAAATTGATTATTAAATTAAACTATCTCCTTTTAACCATCAGCAGAGATGATCTTGCTTGAAGGAAGAGAGAGTATAATACAAAGCAAAGATAGAAAGAAAGCTAAAAAGTAAAACATGGAAATTAAAAAAGAATAACTTATAAGATCACTCAACATAGTTTATCCTCCACAATTGCCAGGAAGAAGTTATCTCCAACTGTCCAACAACATGTTTTTTTAATGATAGCATCTTTAGCTTGTTCATCCACCTCTCTAATTTCTGAAATCAGCATAATGTTAATACCAAATCTGCTATCTGCCAAGGATATCCAAATTCATATTTCAACCATGTAAAAGAGCATTGCTTATGTTGATTCTCATCTTTGTGGCTGTTTTATGAATGAAAGACGTTTCATCCATCATGGAGCAAGCAGAACTAGGCTCCTTAAAAAAACATTGTTATGCCACTAAGAAAGGCATACCAGGAATTATTGCAAGTCTATCTTCCTGAGATTCTGACTGAAAGATGAGACCATCCAAATGCCATTGATATAATCGTCCTATAGAAAGCCACTCTCTTCTGTCAACAGTAAAGTTGTTGGATCTCGTTTTATGCAACTGGTCCATGGGATGCTCAGAAATCATTTAAGACTAGATAAATATGGTCTTTTCCATAATTACAAATTAGTTAAGGAAGAGTTCAAAGTGATCAGAATCCAAGAATATAATCATAGACCAGGACCCTAAATAGCACCACTTGATTTAAAAAAAAAAAAAAATTGTGAGGAGCAGTGGTGAACCACTGAATATATCATTAGGTAAACGAAATGAGAAAGATTTTAACTATTCTTGAATAGCATGCAGAAACATCAATCCAACTATCTAAAAGCATAATACATCCAAAGATAAACATAATTCTGCCAAGTACCAACAAATCCAGGACAAAGGATGTGGAAGGATGGTTAAAATTGTCCTAAATCACTCAAGCATTTGAATTTAAACATAAATATTCCATATGATGAATTTGCTTTCGATCGATGACTTGCAAAATAAAAAATCATAAAAACAAGCAAATCCTTCACTTGAATGGTCAAGTAACAAGAGTAATTTTAAGGATTATTAATATTGTCTATATAAGAAGCCAAGGGACACAAATCAGAAACTGTAATAAAGAAATAATATTGTCAAAAATAGAGATTGCAAGCTACTGGTACCTCAGGTGGCATTCCAACCGGATCTTCAAAAAGCTCAGATGCTACTGAAGTTTTTGAGGCATTTAATGCAAGCCTGTCAAATTTATCAGACCGTTGGCTTCTCTGAGAATCCAAATTTGAAGATTCTTCAATGCGCTTGACAACACGAGGTGGAAAAGCTTTGGAATTTAATTCGTTGTCTGAGTGCCATCCGTTATTTACTGCAGAAGATCGGTCTTCATCATGGGCTTCATCATCAGACAAACTTTGTGAAGTGTCTACATTACTATAGCCTGGATAGAGTTTATTTGTCACTTCTTCATTCCATGGTAATGCCATGTTCTTTTCAGCTCTTGGGGGAGAAGTTGCATGAGATGGTGATGAGCCAACAACACGCCGCAGACCATCAGAAACCCCTTTAAATTGACGAACTATATCATCCACAGCATCATCCACATTGACTGTCAAAACGAAACCAACCAGTTAAGATAAACTACAACCAAGACAATTAGACAGGATGTGCCATCCAAGTAAAGACAAAAACTGCCAAATTTCGTCAAATAAGAAATAGGAACATGACAGGCAGCTTCTGAAACATACAGCAGACAATATGAAATTTTAACTAGAACAAACGTAAGCAAATGAACTTAGAAATATTTCTGGCTCAGAAGCATGACAGTAAACATAAGATACGATCGGAGACAACCATTTCTTGCTTACTGGGTTCCTCCATGGAAGATGCTTATCAGACTTATCTACTTTAACATGCAAATAAGAAAGCTACAACACCATCCTGTAGTGGTGGCTTTCTTGATCCCAGCATCTGCTGACCACTAAAGTATGAATACATGCAAGCATGCTCATGTGCAACTCTATACATGTCAACAACAGCAGGAAGCCGTCACTCCAGAGAAAAACTAGGCAACTGTAAAAGCCAAAAGATTTTTTTTAATGAAAAAAAGCCAAAATATTAAATCTCACTTGGATTCCTGGTGGAATAAAGCAGTTGTGGGTAGTCTTTCAAGATTATTTCTCAAAATAAATGTGCATGAATGGATACCTATCAAATAAGCCATGGATCTACTCTACTACCTGGGCACTAGCCAAGAGAATATAGCTCTATGGAAACACAATTGTCCCTAATAGGATTCATTGCGATATTACTAAAGAATTTTACTTGAAGCAGGTCCAAACTGATGCTCACAAGATGGATATTCAATCAAGTTGTTAAACCAAACAAGAATAATGCTTTAGGACGCAAGTAATAAAATCCTAAAATAGGGCAGCCCGGTGCATGAGGCTCCCTCCATTGTGTGATCTGGGGAGGTCAAATGTATGCAGCCTTACCCCAACATAAGAAGAGGTTATTGCGCTAATGCAAGTAATAAAATCCAAATAAGCAATTTAGTGTTGATCGAGATGACTGATTTTTAAGCCAAATGTCCATTTGCTTCACATCTAGGTTAGAGACAATGCAAAAGACTTCAAGATTATCCAACTAATCATTAATAAACTCGAGGAGCAAATATTAGGAAGGTAGGAATAAAGAAATTTACTGTTCAGGAAATTAGCCCAATAAATACAATTGGTCATGCAGTTGGTTTTCACCTATAACATGTGAATAGTGCATGACCAATTATACATCTGCAAAGTATTTTGAAAGGAAAAAAAAAAAAGAGGATTATGTAATATGACAACACAACATCCCCTCTTAAACTCACAATGGATCAACAATGAAGGCAAGGCCAAACATACCGAACCATAGCATCCCATATTAACTACACCGTAGCGCATTTATAAAGTACTGGCATAGTACCGAGGTTCGATTCGGTATATGAACTGGACCGGCCTGAACCAAGCAGGAGCGAGTACCACCTGATTTCGAGTGGTACCACGGCTAGGAGTGAGAAAAAAACAAGGTTTACAATCTTAGCACTGAGTACCATACCGATGTATTACCGGTACACTATAATACGGTCGATACAATACATACTCCATATCGAGACAGTCTTTGACCCCTTTTTTTCTCATTTCTTATCAAAAGTACCATCCAAAACTAGGAAGTACAAGCCGGTAACCGAGCTAAAATCGGGCGATTTTGCTCAGTTCAAACTAGTACAGACCGGTACGCACTGGTTCTCGTACTAAACCAGCAACCGACCTTTTGCACCAATTCAATACAGTACACCCCGAACCAGAGGTTCGGGTCAATTTTGCAGTCCTTGAAAAAAATATTGGAAGCTTGTCTCAGTACAAAATGTATACCATACCATACTGAAGTGGTGATATACTGGTACAGTTCTCGATACCAGTTTTGCGGACCTCAGATGAAAGGCATGTTGGCAAATATAAAAAAAATTGTTGTAATATGAATCTTTACAAAGAAGTTAGTAAGATGTTTGGTATATTAGGCTTGCGTGAAAGTTGTACGATAGAAGTCTTAGACAAAGTGGTAATCAATTAATACTGACTTATACAATACCCCACCAGATTACGTTGGGCATCATACTAGCGAGACATTGCAGGAAAGTACTTCATGATAGTTACAACAAGATACTTAAAATCAAAGACTGAAAAACCGACATGAAGCGCCTAGTCCAAGCATATCGTACTAAACCGGTGCAGAACCAGATCAATTTGCTGGTTCGAGATGAGAACCAATTTGTACCGATGCCAATCAATCTGAACCGAGCAGAATTGCTCAATTCCACTCAGTACTGACCTATATCGCTCGGACCATGATTTAAAAAGAAAAAAAAGATCGAGAGTTGTCTCAGTACGGGGTACATACTGTATAGTATCAACCATACCATACTGAACCTATATATCAAGATTGTGGATCTTGCTTAAAACCATAATCATAGCACTTATATTACATCATTTGATTGCTTCTTGGAAAATCTACCAGCCAAAATTGTTTATAGATCCTCTGATATTGCACCATCATAATGCCCTTGTGATTGACAAAAGAGTGCAGCACTCCCAAGATCCATCTTTTTGCATTAGCACTTTAGCAGGATAGTATAAGAAATCATTCTCTAAAACAAATTGTAGAATGTAGATACTGAGGACTCAAACTATGATATATGTAGGAAGGAGAAATTTGTTAGGATCAGTTTAAGAGCTAGTAGATGAAAGGAGTTCTGCTGTCACTCAAACTCTTTTACAAGGAAGGACTATCTATGTGGATCACATTAAGCTGCTCGTGATCATTTGCTAGATCCATCTCTGATGTTTCCCAACAAAATTAGCCAAAATAAGTAAACATTTGAAGAGAGTCCCTTTGCAAATATCAATAGCATAGGTGGACTCTCAAATACAACAGAGCTAAAGAGGCTTTACTGATTCATCATATAAGAACATAGCAGTAGATCGACATGTTATAGTGATATTCTAGTGAGCTAAACCCACTCGACTATCCTAATTTTCTGATAGTTCAGTGCCAGCAGTTATTTAATCGATCCAGTAAATGTTACATCTCACTTTTCAACTTAGCCAATCTCTTACTTACTAGTTATGTCTGCTTTGATTTTTGAACGATGAATGCCAACTTCCAGTCATACCCAACTAATGTGCAGCTCAGCTTAACAGCAAATTATGAAATAAATTGGCCTCAATTTATCAGGATAAAGCTATTGTATCTAGCTATGATGCATGAAAATGACAAACAATGACACATCATTATTTTTCATATAATAAATAGAACATTCTCCAAACAGTGTGTAGTTAGTATCAAAAATTCAAAATAAGAATCAAAAAATTACAACATTAAAGAATGTTTTGTACAGAATGCTAGAACAAGACATCTGGGCAAAAATAAGATAAAGAAACTACAGAAAAAAAATTCATATTTTGTTGCTAGAGCCAACTCTCTTCCATCATAACAAATGAAAAAATTGAAGTGAAGAAATTAATAAAGTTGATCGCAGTTGGATAAAATGAAGACGAAATCAAACTCTTTTGTAAGCTGTCAGAACTAAGGGAGTTTGAGATCTATGTACCTGCTAATGTTTTCATCACTGAGGTTGATTTTCCGAAAGAGTAATTCTTCAAAAAAAACAACCAAAAAGGGATCAACTTCCCAGAGAATCTGAAAGTGTCTAAAAATGACTCCTGTCTTCCACTAACAGTACCAAAATTTTCTTGGAAATGTATTGAGAAAATTTATACCTTTGAAGTATCACTTAAAAAGTCCCATACTTCATGTTGCTCTGCAACATTAGCAATTGACAGAAGATCCTGTCCAGATGAACTAGAAACATGTCAAGCTGGCATATCATACCAAGTAAAAAGTTGCAAACTAGAGAGTCAAACTATACTTGCAAATATTTGTCGAGAAGAATGCATCGCTGGTGCACAAAATAATCATCGATACTGGACGAAAGAAACCTCTTTGGGGGCAAATGCAATGTATAATTAGGTATATCCTTTAGATGCCGATGCAGCCGTTCAAAATTTCGGTATCTGCAATCCAATAGTCAATATTATCGATATAGAAAGATACAAGAAATCAGTCAATGCATATAACACATGACAACTAATGTTTCTGCTTTTAATGGATCTCATATAAGAATTTTCTTTAAATTAACAAGACATTCAATTCATATATGTCTTACTGACATATTTTCTCAAAAAATGTTATGAACAAGATTTATGAGTACACATACATGAATGGTGCAATTTCATAAAGAGAAGCCCTTGTTAATAAAAAAATCTCATTATTGACATGAAAGGTTTTGGAGCAATATGCTAAGAAAAAACTATAAATAACCTTCCTTCTTACTTTATAGAATCTATATAGAACACAACCAATAAAAAGGGTGAAGAGTTGGTATCAGGTAGACCATATATATAAAGAGAAATTTAATATAAGCAAGGTCTCAAAACACCTATACAATTAACAGACTTCAGCCAGCAAAGACAATAGAGAATACATAAACAAACATCAATATATATGAAGAACGCCTCTTTTTGAAAGTAATGGATGTAAATATATCTAAAGACTTTAGGGATGTCTAGGTAAAAGCATGCCTTCTTTTCACAAACCAGGTCTTGTTCTCAGCATCAGTTACAGCGATTGAATAAACTGCAAAAGATTTAGATCCAAGCTTTTCAAAATATGCTCCAACAACCTGCACAAACATTTTAAATGCAATGGACATGTAAGTTAAAATTTGGCAAAGAGAACAAAAGTAGAAAGATTATAGAAAAGATTTTCTAGTTTGACCATCATTTCCACCATACGAGTGCATATCATGCTTACTTTTGCAAGCAGGAACAAATTGGTAACAAATATCGTAGAAAGCATGTCATGGTTAAGCAAGTACTTTACAGAGAACAAAGGTGTTCTTCACAGTGAAATGTCACCACACCTATTTACTTGCTGCATTTTTAATCGTGAGGCATTGAGAGATTAAATTATTCAACTACTAAACGGTAGGATGGTCGCATTTGCAAAAATATGTAACCAGATAAGCACAGCAGTATCTGACATATTGTAATGTGCATAAGATAAAAATCCAATAGAAAAAATAAAGCCTCGTTAAAAATATATACAAGGATGGTGGAACCATCCCAAATAACCTAGTTCGAAGTGTACCGAGCCGTACCAGCAGCCGATCAGGATGGTTCCGGCCATCAAATTGAGAAACAGGCAAAGGAGGGAAAGAGGAAGAATGAAAGAGAGGAAAAGAAAGAGACAGAGGGAAAGAGAGAGGGAGACGGCCAAGGAAGAAGGGAGAGAGAGCTTTCAAACCCCTCTCACCTCCATGCATCGGAACAGAGCCCCTATTTCAAAAGGAAACAGGTGCTTTGGCCCTTTTTTTAAAAATTTTTTAGTGAAGTCGACAGGCACTGCCGACTTCACTTAATTTGCCAACGTTACTTAAAAATTTTCAAAAAAAGAGAGAAAAAAATAAGTGAAGTCGGCAACCAATGCCGACTTCACTTTAGAAAATTCAAAAAAATATATATATAAAAAAAGGGGTCGAAACCCTTATTTCCTTTCGAAACATGGGCTTTGCCCCTATTTCGATGCATGCAGGAGAGTGGACTTCAAAAGCCCTCCCTCAGCCCTATTTTGGCATCGCCTCCCTCCCTTCCTTCCTCTCCCTCCCTCTCTCTCTTCCTCTCTTTCCTTCTCCCTCTCCCCCTCCCCCTCCCTCCACCTCTCTCTCTCTGTGTTGTTCTCTCCCTCCCTTCCTCTCCCTCCCTCTCTCTCTCCCTCTCCCCCTCTCTTTCCAGTTTCCTATCAGTTCACGTCGGAACAACACAGCATGGGGTATATCGTACCATACCATACCACCAGCCTACCGACATAGACGCCAGCTCCGGTATTACAAATCTTGTATATATTGTGTGTTTATATATATGCACACATATATAACAAACACATATTTGAACCATAATATCATATCTATATAAAAGCAAACGACTGTTGGACTAGAAGAAGAGTTGATGATTTAAATGTCTAAAAAGAGGTATAAACTTAATGGCTAGATAAAGCTACCAAAAGAAAGAAAGGGGGTGGGGGTTATTCGTTTCTGAAGTTGTACTGTCTATGCAACTCTATTGGGAACTCAGAGATTGGCGCAGCATATGAAGAAAACATTTCGAGGATTATGGCGGTGACTTATGGATATGAAATTTGGATGACACAAAAGACTACATAATAGATAACACATTCATATAGAGAAGGGGGGGATGCAAATGCAAGGTGACCAAAATTTAGAATTCAGCTTTAGGATTTTAAGCACAAGCCATCCTACTACTTGAAATGAAGGCCAAACGTAGTCATTTGCTCCTCCCTGCGTCAATCCCCTTGAGTTGATATAGAGCTAATCAGGGTCTGTCGAACCGGCCGAATCGCCCGATTCAGGCAGTAACGAGCCGACCTGATTCAGTATTTCAATTCGGTATTGGCCCCTACCGGTCGAAACTCCTATTGGATCGGCCGGTTCCGAGTCAATCCAGTTTTGAATCGGGTTGACTGTGGCATTATTTTAAAACAATAAAATACATCATTTAGATTAAACTGGAATCATAAAAATATCAAAAAATATCAAAAAATATCAAAAAACACCAAAAAAAATCAAATTAGACTTAAAAACATTGAAAAACTTCAAAAAAAGTGATTACCAATTAAATATTCTTGAAAAGTTAAAAATAAAATAAAATTGGGCATGCTGGTTACGGCACGCCCTACACGTACCAGTTTCGGTTTGGTACTGAACCGATACCAAACCATACCGGTCTCCGACTGTTACGGGTCTCAGTACTAGTTTGGCGGTCCTCGGAGCTAATGGTAATATCAAATGATCTCAAGATGATACTACAAAGAAGGCAAAATTATCACCTTGGATGATGTCAAAGTTAGCTAGCATATACTTCTTAGAAAGCAGGAGAGAGAACAAGATTGTAGAGAACTTTCCAGCCCTCTCTAGAAGCAATATATTTAATGAGCTTTGAAGCATAAATAAGAAACAAATTGTGGGGGTTAGTTAAGGAGGACCAGATAACTAGTATATGAAAAACCGAAAGATAAAGCACAGAGATGACAGACCCATCACAGTATGAATATTTTGAAGGACTATATGTGTCATATGGTAAGCAAAATAAAACATCCAAAAATAACCTAAACTTTTTTATATAGGATCAATTGCCAACCGTACAGATTAACAAAAACATCTACAAGAAGCCATAGAAGCTGCACAATTGACACAGATCAATGAATGGAATACTCACCCGGCACCTTATCTTTGGAGCATAGAAGGATCCTTCATTCTTGGAAACTAATTCAGAGCTTTGCTTTTGCTTATGCTTGCTAAAGTTTTGACTATAGTTCTCCTTGAAACCAGTAGTTTCACTTTCACCACTTCTGCCCATTAATGTTGTTTCAATATCAGGCGTGCTACAAGATCGCTTTAGCTGATCTTTGTTACTTTCAAAAATTTTCCTGGCATTTTCATCACTTCCATCACCAAAATGACCCCCCTCTTTAGATTGCATGCTAACCAGATCTTGAGAAACATGCTGCTCATGGTTTGTTGCTACACTTGATCGGCTATTATTATTGGATCCTTGCATTAGATGAACCATATATTTATCATCTATACTTATAGTACTTTCATTCATATTGGTCAACAATCCCTTCCCTGTGTTTCCTGCATGAACAGTACTATCTACATTTCCTGGCACAGCACTCGGAGACTCCAATGAAGTTCCTGCCTTCATAAGAGTAGCAGCCTTCTTTTTGTAGTTTCTTCCTTTTGTCCACATGTTTTCAAGATTCTCAGGGGCAAGGACTTGAGATCTTCTTTTTGTAGCAGCATCCAGTATCATTGCCCATTCTGCAGCATAAGGCTGTATATGATGCTCAGAACTTTCCTGTAATGTTTTCAGATGACCATGCTCAGAACTAGCGAGTGATTTTTCCACACCACTTTTAGCCATTATCAAGTCACCTGATTGGCTAGAAGGTGCAGTTCTTGACTCAGGTTGAGCAGTACGAGTATTTCCTCCAGAAACATTATTATCATGGGCAAGAATAGCTTCATTGGTTAATCTATCAGAGTCTGCCTCTCCGATTCTGTTATCTTTATTCGTGAGGAATATATATTCAATCAATTCATTGATATAACTGGGGAAAAATAGCAAGGAAGTTAGATTGTTTTGTAAAGGTACTCATACAAAAAGATCAGTCATATATCAGGACATTTGACTTTTATTGCTAAAGATACCGTAGCATATAGCACCATCTATGCAAGTATCTACAATGCATATCCCTGAATTGGATAAGAACATGATATGTTCTTGTATATATTCGGTTTTGACCCCATCTAGTATATCATTGAGCTACTACAAACTGATGCAGGAGCAATTTCTCTCAATTAAAATGTGCAAAGCAGCCAAGATAAATAATAGAAGAAAGAGGAATAAAGGAAGATTAAATTAAGGGAGAAAATAAAGATAAAAAGGCCAGTTATTGTTCAGAGCATCTTAGCATCAAAAGGTGTCACTACAGAACTGGATCTCATTAGGAGTTCTGCACAGTTTGAAAATCAAATGTGAACTCTAAGGTGAAACTTGGTCATGTTGGAGAATCATCATTTGGAAAAGAGTCCAACATTGAGTGTACTTCTATATTGAGTCGAAGAAAAAAATATCAAAGAAGACTGTGACAGAACTTAAGATTCCTTCTTTAGGAGTCTTAAGAATAAAAAGAAACATATATTTCCAGCCCATGTCTCCCTTTTAAAGCCTCTTCATTTTCATGAGAAGAATATAAAAGAAAACAAAGTAAACCAGCCAGTGCTTTAATAAATCCTGGCCACCCATCCCCTTAGGTGATGAGAGGCATAGGTTAAATATATTTTTTATTTCCTTTTCTAGTTCATTTTCTTATGTAACCAACAGCCCTAGAAGTCTAAAAATATGGCGGTTGACTAATGACAAATGATGATTTAAACATTGTCTTCTTGTTCTCCAGTGATGTGATTCTGCAAAGGTGTGAGACCTTCAAACCCTGAGTGTGAGATGTAGGTTGCATGCTAGTGTTTAGGCCATTAGGTATCATTCTGTTTTCTTGATTTTATTCTTTTCCTATGGTCAGATTTTCACAAGAAAATTCCAGCAAAGTTGATTTTGATTGTTTAATCACACAAACCTTGTTAGAAAACAGTCTAGACCTAGAATCTAAATTCTGGGTTGGAGAATAATCGCCCATTATGTTTTTCCTTCAAAGACATTAACTTTCTAGTTTAGTTTTATCGAAAATTCAGGTTTAAATCTAACATTCCAACAAACAATTGTAACAGCCCTTGTATCCTCAACCTAAATAGGTCCCAATATCTAGACTGTCATACATCACAACTTTCCAACAGTGGGCATGGTATTTATGCTGGATATCATCTTCCTAGGCAGTAGATACCGATTTCAATGACTCTCCATGTGAATTATACCCATCTTTCCAGCATCTCCATTAAGCACAATTGTATTACCTTGTTTTGACTGTTGCTTTGTCAAACCTGTCTCACAAGACATTGTCTTTTTCGTGGAAATGAACTTAGCTTACCAGATGCTCACATGATTTACCACATGCCTGACATGGGAATCACCAAGCACCTTCATGCTTCAATAACTTTTCTGGAAAATTTTTGGTGCTGTCAATCCTTCATCAATTGTCAGGGTGATTGTATTAACGTGCTCTATTTTAAACTATTAAATAGTGACTAGGAGGGTAGTTTTCATTTGTTCTCTCTCCACGACAAAAGCTTTCTAGATAACCATAACTTCCATCAAGCCTGGATCAACTAGTTGGGTTTAGCTTCATGAATATCATTTATGAGCTACCTACAGTTATAGTGGGAGCATTTTCAAATCTGTCTTCATAGCTGCCATACATGCTAGCTTAGGTCTCTCTGTCTAAACCATTTAATATGGATTGAAGCGCCTTGCCTTACTAGAGCCTCCTCAGATCTTCATTTAACATGTCCATGCCGACATTTTGACCTCAATAGGTGCAACTAAGTCATAGGACTGTTGGACCCTAGTAGCAAGAAACTTCTATATGCGAAATGTACCTGCTTCAGACAAATCATTGGCAACTCAATCCTGCACTCACTTTCTAAGTACATCCTTACTTAAGATATCCACTTCTTTGCACCCACACCAACTCCCAAATCTAACAATTATCATTGGGCCATTCTAACTACAATAAATCTTTTTTAATTTTCCTTACCAGTTTCACTATCATGGAGATTGTATCATCTATTTAGAGTTTTCAACAACTATTCTTTTGGCAATCGCTGAGAATTTAAAGGCATAAATAACATGCCATCAGTTCATAGCAGGATCTGTGTTTGCTTGTGTTTTTAACACCTTTTTTCCTAAACTTCTGCTCCTCTAGTATGGAACTATATTATTATTGCTTACAATTTCCACTTTCTCTGACCAAAATAAAAAAACAACATTGAAATTTTGATAATACTGAGAACATTACCAATAAGTTTGTTTAAGAGCATGGTTCATTGTAACCAGTTGCACCGCTCTGGTAGCAAAGCAATATTAAGTTTTGGTACCACAAACCAACTTCTACCAACACTATACCAACATAATACCGATATGAGTACTGAAACCGGTGTTGTGAACCATGCTCAAGATATTTATTAAATTTTTCAGAACATGACTCGGCACAAAATTATTAAATATGAATGAGTTGTTAAGTTAGTAAAAAGCTTACCCAGGGCTGGCCAAGTTCATGACAGGTTGCAAAACCAAGCAGGTCAGCAGCTCTCTGCTCAAACAGCGAACTAATGGGCATTGAGCTTCTTGTGGCCTCAAGACTATTGTCAGAACTCCTCCAACAATACGTTGAAGAACCTGGATTTAACAACACATAAACCTACAATGTTATAAAGACATCAATATAAGAATACAAGAGCTAGCTATACTCAATTTCGCACCTGATGTTCACACTCCGGAGATAACAGAGCAGGGTGAAGTTCCTTGGAAGCTATTAGATGGCATTTTAACCTTTCATCTCTCTCCTCAAAAGAAAGAGTTCCCATAACATCGACGCCTATCTCTGATTGATATTTTCTGTAAAGGTCTAATTGGTTTCCTATCAAGTCAACCATGTCCCTGGAACATAAAAATAATTTGTTTCCCAAAGGAGGTCTCAGCTATGTCAATAAGTTACAGAAAGCTTGTTAGAGACTAACAAAAGTAATTCAAAAGCACCTTGTTAACAAGTCGAGGAGGTTGATCTTTTTAACTCTTCCAGATATTTCACCAAGTGCATCAAGTATGATAGTGCGCATTAGTTCTGGAGCGTCCTTGTCAGGAGTAATAGACGAATACCAAAGATCTACAATGAAATCCTGCAAGATCCTGTTAATGAATTCCTCCATGGCAGCCTCCACAGTGGGTGAATCAATTTTCCTCCTCCACTTTGAAAAAGGCGGCACAGTAGAAAGACGAAAATCGTCTAGAGATAATTGCTTCTTTTCCAAGTGAGATAAATATGTTTGCTTATGGGCAGGACGCAACCTCCAGCGGAGCTCCACCTCATAAGATAGAAACCGGAAGACTGAAAGTATGAGAATTGATATTGGTATATTTGTCCACATTGATTTACTTGTATCTGTGAAAAACAAAAGACAATGGCCAATGACAAAAACGATACTAAAAAAACTTTTCTGTGGCATCTTCCATAAAGAAACAGCAGTAAAAAGAGAAGAGGGATTATGAAATTATCCTAGATAATAGCAATTGCACGTAATCAAATAGAATAAACAAGGTCACATATCACTATTTTATTTCTTTATGGACATAGTATACACACACATACAAATACCTCTAGTGAAGTTGACAATGTCTCCTTTAGAGTCTGCAAACTCGTTTCCTTGCACTTACAGAATATGTCTGGTAAATTTGCCACGGTCCATTAGAGAAAACAAGCTTAGGGTAATAGGTACCTTAAAGACCAATGGAGTTTTGCAGCAATATACAAACACTTCACATGCCAATGTTTTAAGTATTCACTAAAGTTTCTAAAACATACATAAACACATACTTTATGTATATACTACTTATATTTATGTATACATATCACCTATGGTACCCATGTACACTTATATACATTAGCGTTCGTACATTCCTATTATACTTTTATCCCACATAAGAACTAATCTGATCTTAAATACAAAATGAGCTTTCTGGGATACATATACATGTAGGCATACTCACCTGATCAAATTAGCATAACAGTGGACTAAACCTGAATGTCATTATAATGCCCCACGATGTAAGGAAAATATACACTGAGGACGCACCACATGAAAGATTTTAGATGAAAGGACCAAGTCCATCTGATCATACGATCTCTCAAATGGTGAATGATGAATGAGGAAAGAAAGAATCTAGGTTTTGCATTATACTTTCTTCTTAATTACTTAAAATTGTGTTTCAAATTAGCTGTTTTTATAGAAACTTCCATGCATATCTTTGAGTAGGTTCCATGATTACAAAATTTATTGAATTATCGAGGAATATAGATGCCAGGTGGGGGGTGCTGTGTTTATAGACAGACAGAGAGGCACAACACTATGGAATTGGGGAAATTCCATGGCTTTTGTATGCTATAATTTCTTTTCTTCCTTTCCTTTGGCAAGACAAGGTCCATTGTACCTAGGGCAAGGACCCACCAAAATGTTCCAAAAATTGATTTTACATGGCATACTGGACAGATTCTCATAGGTCATCACTAAGCAATCTGTGGATAGATTTTCCTCATTCTACAAGATGAAGTATTTGTTAGCCATAACACCAAGCACCTACTTGGCCAAATGATGGAGTGACTTGTATGAGCAGTGAATTCCGAATAAAACATAGTAAAGGAAGTTTGGCGCGAAATTTTAATTTATTGTTGAAGGTCTCTCTCCCCCCCTCCT
>JAOXJJ010000002.1:1115555-1152175 GCA_025769935.1 Phoenix roebelenii | reverse complement strand
CCCCCCCCCCCCCCCTTCTTCTCCTTCCATGTAACTGGCAAATATTGCACACCTTTATTACCAAACTTACTTTGCAGAGGAAAAAAAACTGCAAATAAAGAATAGTGCTACCTTGCTACCTTTTCCCATTCCTTTTGAGGTTCTACCCTCCTCCCCAACAAAACACTAACGCATACTTCCCTAAAGATAAGCTTTTCTTTCTAGAGAGAGAGAGAGAGAGAGAGATGCATTTGAGTTACCTGTGACTGGTACAGTGCAGATTCATATCAAATTCCCAAGAAACGCATTCTCTAATTTCTAAAGAAGCATTCTTGGTAATATTTCCAAGTCGTGACTATGCAGCTTCGATTATGACCTTTCTGTATCACTATTTCATAGTATAATTCTTTGCACTCATTTAATTCCAAATTTAATTCAAGAAGGAACTCTTGCATAAAATTGATTTCTTTTATGTTATTCGCAAAGTAGTCAAGCCGGCAAAAAAACAAAGAAAGAATAAACAGCTCAATCTTTTTCACTTCAAATTCCAGGGTTAGCTTTATAATCCAAGAATACAAAACCTAGAGACAATCAAGGTCCAGTCCCAGCCAACGCAAGATTTTTTGATCCAAAAGGTATCAAAGAACGAAATTTCACGCAGTCAAAGGGAAGAAAAGAACCACGTACGCGACAAGAAGTAAGAGATCGCAAAGACGCAGATGGCCCAGAACACGGTTCGAACCTTGGCCTCCTCGATCAGATCTTGTAACGTCTCCATCGTCCTCATGGTGTCGACCCCTCCAAGATCCCTCTCTCCGCTCCTTCACCTCTTCGCCCGACCCAAATGAAGCGAAAGACCCTCCACGATCAGCGTTCTCCGAGGCCAATCCCTCTCCGCCGAAATCAGAACGATTGATCGATGCGAAGAAGAACGAAGAAGGAATCCAAAGATCGGAGAAGGGCTCAGAATTTTTCTTGAAACCTCGAGAAATGAGATTATGATTCGAGGGCCGGGGGGGGATGGGTTCCGGTCACCGCCGGGAGACTAGTAGTCTCACATTTTATCGCCGCGCTGGGAGGCGAGGGAAAGAATGGGGGGAAGAGCCGGTCGGTCTTTTCGCGCATCTGACGACGAAAATGCACCTGGAGCCGTCATCCTTCGCGTAACGGCACCAAACGGAACGGAACGACGGCTTGTTGTTCTGTCGGCGTGCGTAGTGACACGTGGAGTATTTCTATTCGGTGAAGATGGATCGACGCCTTGGAGAGCATCATGGCCGTCGAACTTGGGTTCCCATGTTGCGAAGGATTTAGATTCTGTTGGACAGATCAAAGAGATACCGGATTAGAAAAAGGAAAGGACAGCTAGACCGCGACGATGATGATGATTTGGACCCAGCTTAGTGGGAACAAGGGGTAATGATTGATTACTAGTTCTGTGGAGAATAATGATTCGTGCATGTGAATCTCAAGGCATTAAGATGAGGGCAGGATTTGATCCTTAATCACTGACATCCAATACTTGGCAATGCTCTCTAGTGCTCGGAGGATTAGGATTTATATCCAATTGGATATTTTTGTGAATTCTAAGGACCTTTTATACTCATTGTATCCTTGAAAACATTTACACCTAGAGATCAATTAATTATTGACTAATACAATAAAGCAGATAATAATATTAGATCGATCAAAATTTAATCGCTCACATGTGTCTTGATAAGTGGAGGGGATATAGCCATATAAAAGTAGTTTCTTACTGAAATTAACTACTTTGTCAAAGTTATTTAGGTAAAAGTAAGTTACCGGTGCAAGGGATTGTCGGAACCACTAAAAGTTAGTTTTTAAGATAAATAATCATCTAAAAGAGAGTAGCTATCACTAGAAATATTTAATAATCCACCACATAAGAAGAGGAAGAAGGCTTCTATGTGAGTGCTGATATACTATGTGTTGTGACAAGCATTGTGATTTTCTATGTATTGTGATAAGCCTAATGTTCTTCAATGTAGAATCTTTTCATATTTTGGAGGAGATCGACTAAACATTGAAATGGTTCACGTCATCCTTGACTCGTCGGCTAATCCAGTTCTCCAGCATGTTGACTATCTCACTCTGGAGGATACTTATATTGAATTATGTTTAATCTTTCACATAATCAAACCTTTTGTTTTTCTAGTTTCCTTACATATGAGCTAGCACTCTTTTATTTACTTTAATTTTCTAATATTGCCTTTATGTTAGAAATTTCAAGCCCTTTTACTAAGGCAAACCAAATCTTATTTGTCGATTAACCTAATTCTATTGATTGGTCTGATTGATCCAATACATAAGTGAATCAATTGATCAGTTTCCAAATTTAGCTTTTCAAGAATTAACTTGCCAAACAATACATTTAGTATACAAATGGCATAACCTAGAGGTCGTATATTGCCAAGTTTTCGCACATTTTTTTCTTTTTCTTTGTACAGTTTACTTGAACATGTGAGCCCATCCATATTACCATTTAACAAAGAATATATAAAAGATCAAACATTGATGCTTAATGAAAATAAATCTAAAATAATGTAACTAACAAGGAAGCAAAGAAACATAGGAATTAAGAGTGACAAGGGGTAAAAATAAAAAATGTAAGTGATTAAGCAAACTCAAGAACGGTTTGTATATTATATATCTAGGGCAACCTATTCCAACCGCACCATGACATGTATATCCACAAATCCTCTAATACAAATTTGTTGTTGCATTATTTAACCATAGTATATAATTATTTAGCCATATATAGATTTATAATCAAGATGAATTTACAAATTATCTAAACCGGTCCAACATATGATAGATTTTGTCTAGTTTACATTTTAAAATAGGTTAATTGCCGATAAGAGTGGCTAGACCCCTAAGTATTATATGAAAATTGGACTCAACATAAAATTTTTCTCGACTGCAACTATGCCGTGATTTGATTAGAAGAAAAAATTTTTCTCAATCCACTCAACTTAAATGTCTAAAAAAAAAAAGTTGAAAAAGATAAAAGAGTTGGCGAAAGTAAGATATTAAGTCCTCTTTTTTTTATTGGTGATAAAATATTGAGGTACATATCCTATATTTATAATTGTATGGTCCATCCTTGCACAATTCAAATCAAATTTCTATTATAGTTCGAATAGAAATAATAATTTAAAAATAGATATAACTAATAAAAATAAATATAAAAAAACTAAAATTCTATGTGAGATAAAACTTGACTTTTATATTAACTTTGTATTTTTTGCTACATCAAATTTATTCTAAATTAGAAGATGTGTTTGGTTCTTTTTTTTTTGCAAAATGAAAATTTTTGGCTCACCTGATTTGTTTTGGAGCCATAAAATTTGGACTAAGGATCAAAATACCTTCCTACGACTGGATAAGCCACGTTGTATACGAAGTACAGCGAGAGCTGTGCGGTCCAGGATTAACGCGAGATGGAGACCGATGGACCATATTACGACCTGTCGCACGGTCGGATATTTGTAGAAACGGGGCACGTGTTCGCCCGTTGATCGCACGGATGAGAGCGATGGTAGAGAGGTAAAGGGATAATTTTGAAAAATGTCGGGGTGGTTTTGGGAAATTAGAGCGGAAAAAGGATAGCGTGTGAGGCACCGAGGGATGGTGTCGTATGGATCCTTGCGGCGTTACCCCGCTCTCATGTACGAGCCCGAGTAGAGCGGAAATCACGTGTGTGGATATCATGGCACCACGTCATCCTCTCTCTTCCCATGAACGGCTACCATTAAAAAACAATTAAATATTATTATATTTATATTTATATTCATATATTTTAATAATTATAGATATAAGTATATTAAATAAATATTAAAATTAAAATTTATATTTATTCTAAAACGATACGAATACGAATTAGATATTAAGCATATTTATATTTATTATAAACGGATACAGATACGATTCGGATATTAGGTATATGTATATTTTTTTATCCAAATATGAATATAAATCAAATAATTTTTTGGATATTAATCAAATTTGAATAAAATTTAGTAATAAAAACTATCAATAAAAACATGATCATAAAATAAAGATTTAATTAGAAAAATATAATTTTAATTAGTATTGATCAATATAAAAACTAATAATTTCATAAATGATATGTTGCTCAAGATTGCTCGTCATCAAAGTAAACAGGATCTATGACGTCTTCAAGATGTCTTCCAGTTGTCTTCGGTTGCAATTATCGACGGAATCTTTAAAACCTTAGTCGCTTGAAGACAACGAAGAAGAAAGAGGGACGAAATGGACAAACGAGAGATTTAAGCATTTCAAGTGTGCAAAATGATTCGAAAAAATTTATTCAAATCGAATATTCCGTATTCGGGTCACTATCTTAAGTGACAGTCATCCGATATCGGGATTCCTTTTAGTTTAAATTTGATTAACCACTCAATTGGTTCTCTAATTTAACTTAACTTAAACTTCTTCTTTTCACCTACCTTTATTATACGGATATCCGAATTCAAATCCAAATTTGATATGGAAATGGATATGATCGGATAAAATCCGACCCACTTTCAATCCTACTCCGTATCCATTTGGTACGGCTCATTATTTTCAAAAATCCAAAACAAAAAAAAAACAAATCAGATTGAAAAATTGATAAAACCTTTTTTATTTTTCAAATTGTTTATATTTATTTTAGAAGCAAAGATTTGCAAAGATTTCATGCTTTTAAAAAAAATGAAAACAAAAGCATAGAAAAAATTTTATGCATGTACCATCTTTAATATCACATTCCATATAGTACTTCATTAATTTGCACCGAAATAATAAAAAAAAAAGAATAACAACCATGCAAACAGATCCTAATTTTTTTAACTAGCAAGAAGCTTAAAAGGTATAAAAAAGAAAAAAAATGTGCTGATTAAGGTGGCAACAAGTAGAAGACAAGCCATGCGATCTAATATCAACATGATCAACCTGACAGCCCAATAATATTTAAAATCATTTTTTATAAATTACAATGAAAGAGTTGGCAAACATAAGATATATATGAAGTCAATGAGTTGCTCTTAGTTTGTGATGTGCAAGCTAATATTTTAGCATTGGAAACACAGTGCAATTAGGAGTTGGTTCGGATGATTCATATGGTCATTTGCATTGCAAGATGGGCAGAGAAATTTGTGTTGGATGGGAGGCCATACAATAGGGTGAGAAAGGAGAGAATGATACACAAAATGGTAAATACATGAAAGAAGAAAATCTACAAGAACAAAAGGGTGCCGCAAATATTTTGAACACATAGATCTCTTGCTGAATTCATCATTTAGGAAGCGAAATTGAAGCTTTAGGTTGCAAAAAAAATAAGAAAGAGTTAGAATTCGAGCAACAAGCGATGCGAAGTGCTGCAAATGACCTTTTGGCCGAGAAAAATCATTTGTACTTGACAGTGATGAACAAAATGAAAACACAGATAAGTTCAAATGCTTTATCCATAGTTCACTTCCCCCTGCGCATTATAACTGATCCTCAAAAACATAATACATGCACAAGAGGAGGAGAGGAGGATGATATAAAGTGGGCAAGGGATGGCAAAGTACACTGAAGGGAAAAATTATAAGTTCAGAAAACTCTGGGCAGACAATATTTGGCTGGACATAGCCCATTTTCTAGTTGCAGTTCAAGTGAAAGACGCCAAGAACTTTGCCTCCATTCCCATTATTCATATGGAAATAACAAGCTAAGCTTTAAAAGGACCACAAATCATTCAAGTGCTGTGGATCACAAGCATAAAGAGCCAGCCTTGCTATCAAAGATTTTAGGTTTTACTTTCTGCAACAGCAAAACTACTCCAGCTCAAGCTTTGATTAAATGCGGAACATTGACAGATTCCTGTGTGTGTGTGTGTGTGTGTGTGTGTGTGTGTGTTTGAGTGCATGCATATGGATGGACATATATGTTTGTGAGCAAGCATGCACTGGGAATTTGAAATTTCAACTGAATATTCAAAAAAAAAAGGCCAGACAAGTATCTTACCTCTCCTAATAATCAATCATCTAATTATTCAAAAAAACAGGGGGGCATGACTCTCCTCTTTTAGAAATTTGCTTCAAAAAACACTTCAGAGGGACTAATCAAAAAGGCTAATAGGTTCCCATATGCATCAATGCAACTTTCCTCTCATGTATTTCCCCATCCATGAAACTTCCTCCTCCATATAGGACACAATGACCTTTGATCATAATAATAAAACTGGTACTCAAATTTACAACCAGTAGAATGCTTACGAGTCATAGGATGATCATGTACTCATTCAATTCGTTGGCATAAGGTCCTGTTCAGTTTTTGTTGTTTCCCACGCCGGTCAAGCTCATATCTCCTTCCTTTGCTATCACATTAAGTTTGACAATTTGTAAGGCTGCATGTCAACAGCAGCACTTGAGATCACGCCATACTTTGCAGCTTACTACTGTATTATAGGAACATGAGTAACAACTGGTAACTGCATTAGAGGAACACAACTCATTTATGCTGGACTACCAAATGACACCAAACAGCCCCTTCCAACAACTTACAAAGGTCCAACTTGATGGATAAAATATGACCCTACAGGCAGTCAAATCAATACGGAGATATGAAATATGTTCTATTAGTCGATCATTTGTGTTCCTCCACTTACCAAGTCACAAATCAATATTCCACAAGAAGATGCCACCTGGCCTGCCGGAAATGACTTGACGATTGTACCAGAGATAATTCCCAACATAATTTCACAGCAAATTCAGAAAAAAATTTGAGATATTAGTTAATTAAAGCTCCATCGGAGCACAATGTGAGATATAAAACATCAATCTGATGATCACAAGCAAAATGTAAAATGAAAACAAGGGGGTTGCAGTTCATTATAAATGTTAACATATGGAACTGTACAAAGTTGTATAACAAATTGACATCAAGATCCAAAAATCTGTCATTCAAGATCTCTCGGTTATAAACTATGGTCACCTTATAACCAAATGGATGTTGGAACTCATGTTGTAAAACCATTAATTAAAAAATGGGCCAATGCTCCAGCAGACAAAATTTGAAGCCGCAAGAAACAAAACTAGAGGGCTTGCTAACGAAAGAATCCATAATTATCTATGCCAAAAATGATCCTTTCCGGCCCAAATTTTTTTCAGTTTCCAAGAACAGGTCAGATAATTATGTTCTGGGGTTTTTGGGAAATTCAGACAAAATGCTGAGTTGGGTATTCCTGTTCATAACCATTGTAGTCGTAATAAAGCCTTTCTCCACTGGCTATATCGCGACAAGCAACCAATAGGACCCGGCATTCACCATCCACATTATACCTGACACATTTAAGGTTCTGTTTCTTCCTACTCTCCCTGCAACAAATAGGCAGGTTCAAGTATAACAAACTTCAAGATTTCTTATCAGTTATATTTGCAGTTGAAGCTAAAAGCATCCACATGGAGAAGTGACACCTAAGCGACGGCTCAAGGAAGAAATACACGGCTAGGAATGAAGTGGATATCATTACATATAGGCTTGATTTAAGAGTTACCCATACCAACAAATACCTAGAAACTATGACGAAGATGGAGGAGACAAGACATGAACTTACTGATTATGGTTGTTAATGCCATTGATGAAGCGAGCAATGTTTCCACGTTTATCAGGACAGATAACTAGACTATTTGATGGGTTTGTTGCAGAAAGAAGGGTCATCATGCTGTCACAATCATCATGTTCCCGGTTTACGAGGTAATCCACATCTCCAGTGTACTCAGTGATAAAAGTCATATCCTTTATATGCCCATCAGCTTGTACAGTGAATCTGCATTGACCAAATTGTTATCTAATTATCATCCACCAAATAATTGGTGAATGGCCACTAAACTAGATCAGCATTAAATCAAGAAAAATACCCTTCAAGTGAATCATAAACTACTACGAGCGGAGGACATTCTCCTCTTTTGCACATGGCCCTGCAGAGCTCTAGTGTTTCTTTATCTTCTCTTGGAAGGACCTTGAAGAATGTGCAAAATAAAATAAGCACAGATCATCGTAGAGGAAGTAAGAGAAAATTTTCTAAAATTTAAGGAGAATTCCGGAACCTGCATGCCGCCTTTTTCTAAAATTGCCTGATTAGCAGATCTAGAGGCCATCCCCCGCATGTAAGTTAGCTCATTACTGAACTCCATCTTTAGTGCTGTTAAGGCAGTAGCAAGAGAACCCATTTGTTGAAGCCTTCGCGCTGGATTTTCATTTGGAGTAAATGGTAATATTCTCCTCCTCTTCTTATGCATAATTAACGGCATGGAACGTCTCCTGCGTTTCCTTGTATCTAAACCAAAAGAGTTTCAGAAAACACAGTTAGCCTAGTAGCATCTTATGCAAGATAAACAAGTTTATAGAAGGTCTGTTTTGCCGTTTGAACAGAGGTGGTTTTTTACTGCAAGCAATATATAAATAAGCAAGTGAACAGCTAGTTTTCAGAAGAAAAATAAAACAACGGAAATGTTGGCAAAGAAGTTCCATTTCCTGAGTACATCTTGAAATACTTTGTAATTGTATTTGCATCATATGATGATTGTGATCTGAGCTAAACTAGGAGCCAGAGAGATCTTGGGGTTTCAGTCCCAAATTCAAAAGCATATAATGGGATTACAAAGCCTTGTTGGTGCAGAGACAACATGACAGAGATGTGGGAGATGACTAACTCTAATAACATCACACAGCAGGAGCAAATCCAACAAATTTTGCGCCTCCATAGAGTTGACTTTATAATGAGAGTCATGAACATAGCAAAATTATGATGTGGAAGGTAAGGGTAGGAGAGAGCATTGAAGTTAAAGGTCATCATATTATTTAGGGAAGTAGAGATGGAAGTCAAGTCACAGAAGGTAGCGTTCAGTGAGGTGACTGGTGCAACCATTCTATACTAAATGAGAACATTCCCATGACTTGCCGGAATCTCCATGTTAGAGTTGCTTCAATAAAACCAAACTATGTTGCTCATGATAGTGGTAGATCTGACTACTCACGCACTGCATCCACCATCATTATCTCATCTAGAGAAGATTACTCAACATAGGAAAAGAAATTCACCAAATTTCAAGCATAGCTGCAAAACCAACCATCCCCTTTCGATACTCGTCAAGCCAGTTGCCCACCTTGGAACTTTCAAGGGCTATAATTTTCATTATGTTTGATCCGATCGGAAAGAAGGAAGAATTTTCTTAACTCGCTCAACTCGAATTAGTCAAAAAAAATTTTGAAGGTGGAAGAATTTTGGAAGTAGGATTTACGTTTTTTTTTCTTTTATTTATGATCCACACGTCGTAAACTGAGGCACATAACCCTTATTTATAATAGAGGTCCTCACTACATAATTTGGGTTGGATTCTTCTCCTAGTTCGAATAAAACTAGCTTTCCAAAAATAAATATAACTAGTAGAAATAATTATGAAAAAACTAAAATCATACAGAAGATATATCTCGACTTTTACATCAACTTTACCTTTCATTGTTATGCCTAATTCTTGGATTGGAAATATGTCCGATCAAAGTCTTTCCCGAAAAGTAAACTTTCATTTAATCGGTTAGTTTGAAGGTCTAAACGATGGAATTTCAGCCTGTTTCAACCACCTAGAAAGTTGGCTCTTTATCGTAGAGTTCAAAAAGTTACATGAATTTAAAAAAAAAAAATTAACTCAATCGAACGTTGGATAATCAAGTTAGGACCTTCGGAAGTTTGGTGTGCAATTTGGTTTTCTGGTATAGTGGATCTCACTTCTGGACTTTGTTTAGCCCTACCTGTAGTGGTCAAAGTAGTTCACATGGAGTACGGTGATCCTCTTGAATATCCATAGTGGCCAGAGTAATCCACATAAAGCTTGGTCATCCTTTTGGATACCCATAATGGCTAAAAAATCTATATCAAGTCTGATGATTCTCCTAAATCAGAGCTTTCCCTATTTAAAAAAATTTAACTCCTAGTAAATCAAAACTAAAAATGAGAAAATACCTGCTTCCCCACCTCATGGCTGAACCACTTGGCTTTTTTTGAAGATGGTCTTCAACCTTGGTCTTCTTTGCTAGATGGTAGATCCTCGTCTCCAGATATAGGAAACAGCTTTGCTACGGGAGTTTCAAGTGCTTATGCTGAAGGCGTCACCAATCAAGACACAATCTCTATAAGTTGGGCAATCTTTTCTAGTTGTGTGAGATATTTCTTCATCTCATCATCCATCGAGATAGAACTAGCAACCACACTCGTCTTTATCCTTTAATATGCTTCAAGCATGGATAGCTCTTTTTCCATATGCTTGTATTGCTCGCATGTCTAGACCATAAACTAAGACTCCCATAGATGTAAAGGACCAAAGCTTTGATACCTACCTGATCCTATAGATGTAGAGAACCGAAGCTCAAATACCAACATGATCCGAACGGATAGAAAAATTTTCTCAACTTGCTCAACTCAAATCTTAAAAGAAATTTAGAAAAAATGAAAATTTTTTGAAAGTAGGGTGTCTCTTTATTTATTGAGAATCCACATCATAAATTGAGCTACATCACCTCTATTTATAATTATAGTGGAATCTTTTTTTGCATAATTTGGGCAATCACGAAAAAATAAAATCCTACAGAAGTTAGATCTTGACTTCTATATCAACTTTCTCTTCTGTCGCTCTACCTAATTCTTCTCAGATTGAAAGATATACATCCTGTCAAAATCTTTCTTGAAAAAAAAATTTTCAATTTAACCAGTTTATTTTAGAGCCTAAATGATAGAATTTTAAACTGTTTCAACCCCCTAGTGGGTTAGCTCTCTATCATAGATATCAAAAAGTTATTCGAATTAGCAAAAAATATCATCTAAATCGATCGTCATATGACCAAATTATGATTTTCAAAAGTTTGGCGTGTAATTCAGCTTCTTGATATGACAAATCTTGCCCCCGGACCCTGTTCAACTCTATCTATAGCGGTCAAAGTAGTTCACATCGAGCCTGATGACCCTCCTAGATACCTGTAATGGCCAAAGTGATTCACATTAAGTTTGGTGATTCTTCTGGATACCTGTGGTGGCCAAAGTGGTCCCCATCGAGCATGGTGATCCTTTTGGATCAATGTTATCTAGCAATAAGAGGCATCAAGTAAGGTGCATCATATCCAACGCTCTTGCCAGAATTAATAAATGGCTTTTAAACTCATCGGTTACTTTAAATGGCTAACAAGCAAGACATCTACCAAAGCTATACGAGCAAATATTGGTAATTCATTTCATACATTTTCTCTTATTTACTAAATATATTGAAATTTTCAGTTACAATAGTACAATTCATCGTGAAAAAAAGCATATTGAACTAAACTATCATTCTAATGAAGAAATAGCAAATACAATTACAATATAAGAAAAGGTCGCATTGTGTCACTAAAAAATGTATTAATAGACATACCATATCAGAATGCATGATTTTGATAGGTTTATCACTTTTGCCTTTAAGGGGAAAATTATTACTTTACATGTCAAAACTTTACTATAATAATTACTAGTACGGATATAATTGAGCAATACACAGAATCTTCTCTAATACTACAAATGTAATTGTCCATCAATCTCAGAGAGTCTTCCCATTCTTGTAACCCTCTACAAGCTAGGAATCTTGAAAGACTGGCTTGTAGTTGCCTCATGGCAAAAACATAGCAAATTCTTGCATTGCTGGGTTTTTCCTTCAAGCAAAACACCTCAAAGAGAGGTGAGACACAGAGAAAAGAGAACATTTCAAGAAAATGTGCTTCGTAAAGCATAGTGCAACCAAAAGGTGAATAGTTAGAATCTCCTTTCAGTTGCGTACACTACATTTGTGCGCAAGATATCTTTTATTTTCAGAATCACAATTATTCTTTTCCATGCAATCATTAATATCTAGCTTTCTTCCTTAAGTCTTCCTTTCGTGGACTTTTCGCCTTTTTGATGTATAATTTCTTAACATTCAAGTAAAAAACCTTGTAATTTTTTTTCAAGAGGATCCTTTTCCTTCCAATTCTCATATTGTTTTCTATACTTGGTTTTGTGAGCTATTGGCAAGATGACTTATCCATTTTTAGCACCTTGCTTCCTTGGACCCAACCAAATTCCTTTCTTAGGTTCCTATCATATGTTTTATTTACCTCAATACCAGACAATTTACCAGTCATATATGGTACTCCTCATCATTCATCCAATATAGTCTGAACGACCAGGCTTCAAGTTTATGCCAATCATCCATGCATTGCCACTTAAGTTTACTTTAAAAAGAGAATCGAGGTAAATTTTCAACCTTTTGGAGGCATATTTAAAGTCTGCAAGTGATCGAGACCTTCGTAGTTATTCCGAGCTTCTGTAATTGCCATTGCCTTGTAAATTACCGCACATGAATCTACACTGCAACATGTTATATCTTGTTTGAAGACTCTAGAGCACCCATTGGGAAATTTGGTACTCTTCAGAGGCATTTCAATATAGCAGTTATTCCTCATTCTCCTCTAGTAAATCAGCACCATATCATCTACAAATATAGATATTATAAGGCCTAGATATCCCATTCACGTCATGTTCAAGTATAGCACTTTTTCTCCATTCTTATCTGATAAATTAACATTTACTTTCAAAAAGTAACATACATTATGAGACCTAGAGATCCCCTTCAAGGGGCAATGCATGCCTATTGCAATTAGTAACTCACCATTTTCAATAAGCTTTTCACAAACTTGTTGGAAGTCTAAATATTCCAGAAACTGATAAAAGAATGTCAGCCCTAACCGGGCTTCGATGTCATTAAACTTAAAAAAGTTTTCACAAACATAGCTGCTGCAATATAGCTGAATGAGGATAATGAAGAAAGAAGAATAAATTTCAAATTATGAAAAAAATGAAAATGTAACATCTAATCTTTGATCAGAAGAAAGAGAAAAATCAAAGAAAAAAGGGGGGCAACGGACGAATGACATACATATTGATCATCCAGCCCCAGGAAACTACTTGATAAAATAATAAAAAAATCTTGGATACAACAAAACTCATAGTCAAGAAACCAATAATATAATATGCTGAAAACCAGAGGAAAATCGGATTTTTTTTCGAGAAACATCACCTTGGGAGATCCCACATTTCTCCTCCGCTGCAGCAATCGAGCACCTCTGGATCCGGAAAAAGTCTATGATCTTCTTCTGCATCAATGGAAACCCTAACGATCCCCAAACGACCGACCAAATCACCTCTCTTCCGTTACTCAAAATTTATCACAAATAATTAAAAAATCAGAAAAAGAAAAAAAAGGTAAGTTTTTTTTTCTGTACTTCGGAACGGCGGCTCTCGGGCGCAGCTAGGGCACAACCAGGGGCCGGTGGGAACCCTGACGACGATGGGGCGAAGGCAGAAGAGGTGGTAACCCTTTTCGCAGCGATCGCAAAGGAGCAACTCATCGTCGCAATCGCCGGAGCGGCACTGCTCGCACCGGACGTCGGAGTAGTAGTCGCCGGTGACGGGTGGCGCGGCCTTCGCTGTGCGCATTATCTCCGCCAGGGACCGGTACCTCCGCGGCGGAGGCGGGGGCGGCGCCGCCGTCCGCTTCCGGACGGACCCGTTGGTGAGGGAGGGGCTCTCCGCCTCGGGCCGCTTGGGCGCCATGGCGGGCAAGCGGGAAGACGGAGGGAGGTGGGGTCGCCGATCGAAAGGGTTTCCCGGCGGCGAAGCCACCGCGATTTCGATCGCCGGCGTACGGAATCGATGGGTTTCCGATCGGAGCTCGGCGAATGCCGGAGAGAGAGCGAGCGAGCGAGCTTTTGGTCCGCGGGAACTCGAGAAGGGGGAAGGCGCACGGTACTCGGATGACGTGTCACAACTTCATTGGCTTCGCTAATGTACGCTTGGTAATTTACTGTGAAAAGACGAAAATGCTCTTGTACTGTGGCTAGATTCTGACCGTTGGAAAGAGAGACGCGTTGATGTCCTCCAAATCATAGGGCATAACGAGCGAATCGAGGTGTTTTGTAATTAGGACAAATGGACCGGATAAGGGTAATGTTGTCATTCTGGGTGCCGATGGAGCGTGTCACGTGACATAAGTGACGGACACGTGTGTGAGCATGCAGAATTTTGTAACTTCTCTCTTTTTTTTCCAATTATTTTTTGTTAATCTTAAGCTGTTTGGTTTCCATTTATGCGTGCATTGCTGTGTGGCCGTTGAGCTGGAAGGTTTTCCATTTATGGAAATGTAGGACAAATTAGGGGAAGGCCACTTTTGAAACGAAAACTTTTTTTGGTCATCAAAAAATGTTTTTGTCCTTTCTTTAGCTCCCGTGGTTGAAATAGGAATCTTGCCACCCAACACAACCACAAATTTTTGGGGGTAGATGCAGGCTGTGCGAAATTTAGAGATTGAATTAATTTAGAGATAGAAATTTAGGGGCGGCAAGGGAAGATATTTTTCTTACGCGAGGTGTGTTCTAAGTACTAATAGTATTTTTCTTGGAGAAAATTCTGCTGCGATGATCGAGTGGATACAGGACGAGGACCGGTGTGAAGATGGACACATGCTGCTGGTGACATCTGTAGGTTAGTGAGAGATTGTAGCTTCTTTTAGGTCGTTCATGTATACCGAAAGACAAACAGAGCCGCGGACTCAATCGCCTTTTTTGCTGCTTAACATCCAGAATAGGTTATTTGAACGTATCATGTAGCTCTCCTTCTACCTCCACGCTATCTCTAATCCGTACAGGACGAGGACCGGTGTGAAGATGGACACATGACTCGATCACCTTCTTTGCTGCTCGGCATTCAGGATAGATTCTTTGAACATATCATGTAACTCTCCCTCCATCTCTACGCCATCTCTTTTCACCCGACATTGCTAATTGTACTTGTGCAAGAGCTGTGTGAGCAGCTGTTATATCAAAAAAAAAAAAAAAAAAAAGAACATAACTAGGAGGCTATCATTTAGTGGTCACTTACATGATTCATTTAGGGATTATTACATTGTGGCAGCAAAATCTTGACTTATTTTCTAACATATGAATCATTTCTTTATTCCTTATAAAGAATCTATGTTGACTTAGTATGTTACGGTATTGGGATGGTGAATGATTTATTCACCAGCAAAACAAAATATTTTGGAAACTACTAATCCGTACCAGGTGCATTGTGGCAGCAAAAATCGTGACTTATTTTCTAAGATATGAATCATTTCTTTATTCCTTATAAAGAATCTATGTTGACTTAGTATGTTACAGTATTGGGATGGTGAATGATTTATTCACCAGCAAAAAAAAAATATTTTGGAAATTACTAATCCGTAGCAGGTGCATTGTATCCTGTTCTCAATCAAGGATAGATCAAAATTACACTAGATCTAATCCTCAAAGATTCTATATTATAATCACTCTAAAAAAATTATTCATTTGGCCCATACAGGTCTCGAACCTGTGACCTTCGCGTTATTAGCACGACGCTCTAACCAACTGAGCTAATAGGCCAACGATAAGAGTGGATATCTATAATTCTTCTGTAATCAATGACGATCCCTAATTTCTCACCCTACTATAACACTGTATCGTTGCCACGTTTGAGTTATTTAATTAATTGAAAAGGCATAAATATTATTTCTTTCCAAAAAAAAAATTCCAGCTGTACCTTCCAATATGGCTACCTTTACGACTTCACTCCAATCGCTAGTCTTGCCTTCGGCATCCCTCTTCTTGCGGTTAAGATAACAACTTCAATTAACAATTCATAACTCCGACTGATTTCACCATTTATTTTCTTTAATAATTCAACCAATCAGATTATCAGGCTACAATATTAAATAGCATGAATATACTAATCAAATAAAATCGATCTCGCTTGGACAAATAACATATACTAATTTCATGTACAATGAGGAAGAGTTAGAGTTGAAAAGAAGATTCCTCACATCTTTCTCTCATTCAAAGATCCAATTTTATACATACACAAGGAAGGTAATAAAAAATAAAAAAAAGATGAATTCTTCTTTCTTTTATCATTTAGGAGCCGTGCGAGATGAAAGTCTCAAGCACAGTTTGAATGAAAGAAAAAAGTAAAGAATTCTCTTTTAGTCATGAATTTTTTAACCAGAGAGAAAGTAATAAGGGTGCCAAATAAGTTTACAGTTACTTATGGTCTTTCGATTGCAAATATTTAAAAAAGTTAGATTTTGTATACACAATCAATTCATAATGCAAGAAAAGGTTGTTTTTTTTTCTCTCTCTAAACAATTTTATCGATGGATTTAAGTATGAGACGAGCAAATCTGAATTACTATATATTAGATACTTAAAATATGTACATCATATTATTTATAAATATGTGTTGGATATTTTATAAATGTTTCGAGGACTCATGTCTACTAGCAAACTTGTCTAAGAATCCAAAATATGTACTATTTTGCAAAAATAAAAATCGACATTTTTGCAGTATAAATTATTAAATGAATTCTTTTATGTAAAATTCACTTAAACAAGTGAGCAGCATTTACGGGCTTTAAATAGTGGGACCAAGATTGCCATATAGAACATCCTCCACTTCTTCTTCTTCTTTCTTTCTTTCTTTTTTTTATTTTTTATTTTATAACGTGCTCCTCTTGGATGAAGGAAAAATGTAAATATCTTGGTTTTCCTTTTCCTTTAATTTAGAATACATAACACACCTACACAAAAAAAAATCTAATATTCTAATAAGTAATTTATAGAATTTATGCAGGGCCGCCATGTAATTTAAGTAATTCTATAAATTAAGCAATTTAATTAATATTATAAATTATTTAAATATTCTAATAAGTAACTGCTATACCGCACGAAATTTCCTCTTGCAGCAGTTGAACATCGTTATCTCAACACTTGGTGGTCCAGCAGAACGTGCCAATTGACCTCTTTAAATTCAAAGTCTTGCTCATATAATTCAAGACATGTGCAACTTTAACTTGTCATTAGTGACTTCAGCTTTGTAACCCATTCCTCATGTTATTGATATGAGCATTTTTTTTCCCAACTTTTTGAGCCTATACACTGATGTGATCCTGTATCATAAACTTATACAATGGTTTATTATAAATTCCAACAATTGGATGAGGCAAGAGCTGCACATCCCACTGGTGGATGATGAGAGAACCAATCCAAGTGTCTGAACTAGCCAGGAGTATGCAATTCATAGTTATTTTTATTCATATTATGCATATTTGTAGTAGAAAATGATTGATTTAATTTGGCATTTCACCTTGCTAACCAATGTCTGCTCTCTATGAAACTCAGAAAGAGCCATATATGGTACAAAAAATCAGAAAATAAGAAGACAAAACAATAAGAAAGATGATAAATAAGCATAATGTTTTTCTAGCAATATCATCATTATCATCTTCTTCCTCTTTTGAGATTGGAGTACTTTTATTATAATTTAGGACCATTTTGAATTTATCAGTTATGCTTCAAATAAGTTTAGATCAGGCTGCAGAAGTTCAGAATTAGTGTCATGAGATAATTTACCTTCTAGAGTGAATGTAAGTCAAATTCCATGGCAATTTATATGTACTTTTGCTGATCCAATACTGTGCGACATCTACCATGCCTAGGCTAGAAAACAAACTACAAAAAGGTTGAAGCCCAAGGACTCCATGAGTAGCACATTTTCTATGCCCAAAAGGATGGATAGCACTTTGTGACAAGCATTTAACTTATCCGATGTGCGACTATTATTCCTCAACAATTTGTAACCACCGAGCATTACCTTAGATAATATCATCTCCATTAACTTTTCATCCAAATAGCTTGGAGAAGAGTTCGGGGGTCGATTCTTAGCGACATCAACCCTGATTACAGCCTCCGTTTATATAATCGGAGCTTAAGAGGTTGGGCGGCTTTGGTCTCTATTTTTAAAAGAATAACTGCAAAAGCTAACAAAACAAATTGAAATTACTGATTATGGCTGTTGGGCTCTCATGGAAGGGATTTGCAAGGTCATCTCTAGGAGCTATTTGAGTATTAAGGGATATATATATATATCCCCTCTTCGTTTGATTGGTGAGGAAATCATTAGGGTCTTCCATCTAAGAACCTCTTATTAGTAGATACCAAGAAACAATAGAAAAAAAGAACACATCCAGCGAACAGGAACAGACCGAAGTCACTAGGAAATGCCAGTACTCTCCTTTAGATATCCAAGTTGCTTCATTTCCATGTTCTGAATAAGCAATTCAATTTTCTTTCCTTGTACCTATAACAATCCAGGATCTCACCCAAAATGGCTAGCCGGAAGGTATTATTTGGGTTCCTTGATTCTGTATAAGCACCCAAGATCTATCCAGAGAATAACCGATGTAGGACTAAACACACGCATGCACGGATTCTCACATACTCCCCCCGTTTAAGTCCTGACGTCCTCATCAGGCTAATGGTTCAAATCTATTCAAATCTAATTACAAATACCACAATCGGCCCGTGATCAGCCCCAATTGATATGTGCTGCAGTGTTCCCTAGTCCACATAGGTTATGGGTCGGATTCGCTCTGATACCATTTGTAACAACCCAGTACCTCATCCAAAATGGCTAGCCAAAAGGTATTATTTGAGTTCCTTAATCCTGCATAAATACTAAAGTTTATCCAGCGAATAACCGATGTGAGACTAAACACACGCCTGCACGGATCCTCACAATACCAACAATTCAGATTTAGAATATTACAATTTCTTCGAGGAGTAACCAAAATCTAATGCAATGCCTCTTAAGAGGATTGCCGTGCCATTCCTATCCGTTTTTACCTTCCATTATTCCATGTATTATGGTTTGCTCTTAGAATGCCACAGCCAAATATATATATATTATTAGCACTAGTTATTATCTGTGAGGGTTAGATGATGTTTCAGATACTTCCATGAACAACTGCAAGATGGACGCAACTGGAACAGCTGCACGTAATTCTACAGTGCACTATGGTTTTTGGAGTAGGGCCCCCAGGGAACACTTGGTTGCCAGGTCAAATCCAAGACGTATATAGCCGACGAGGGTAGTTAGGCCAACTTCAGGAATTACAACAAAAACGAGGCAAGGCTACAAATTTATAGAAGGTGGATAAAATATACACGGAGAAGTGTCTTTAGGACAGACACAAGAGACAATATGGAGGAGCGATCTCCAAGCATTTCCAAGTAGACAGAAGTCCTTTGATCATTTACTAAATACTCATCAGTCTTTTTTTTCTTCTTCTTATTTTATTCTTCTTGAGAGAATGATGATAGATCCTATAAATGATCTATTTTGCTTGGAGGTAGCTCCAAGTGCAAGAATCAGAGTCATATATAAACGTAAAATGATTTCTTCATTTTAAGGTGGAGATGACCACGGCAAGGATTTCTTCATTTACCGGTCATTGATTAAGGTGGAGGGCTACCATACCCTCGCAAAATCTAGATTGTGGACTATTATCCTAATCCCTAATCTCAGATAGAGAGGTTGTGACTATTTCTGGACCTCTTTTCAGATTCCAAGGAGTGCGGGATAGGATCTAGCTAGAGGGGCTAGTGGCTTAACCATTGCCACCGATCCATCTCTTTGTAGATTCTGTACTCATTGACCTTGAGCGACTCTAATACATCTGTAACGACCTCAAGGACGCCGTTCGCCACCTTTTGCCCTGGCATCTATGAGCACCGGCCATGTCTTTAGCCTTCATTGCCCAGCCCTCTCACCCTTCGCCGTTAGATTGTTGATCAAGGTGCACGATCCATTCTTATCTCGGATGGTATTGTTGGCTTGGGGTGGAGTTACTGCTCCTCCTTCTTTTCTAGTAAACTCCTTCCGAGATATAGGTAAATAGGAGGCGTCTCTAGGCTAGCGGCTGCACCAAGGCCATTGGTATCGCCGGCTCCGGTGGTTCTGACGTTAGTGGTGGTCAAAGAGATGGATTGGAGGAAAGAGAAGACGAATAATAGATATTTTATATTATATTTTACATTATATAATGCATATATTATATTATATTGTATTGCATTATACTCTATTATATATTATAGAAATAAATGTAAAATGATTCAGAATCACAAAAATCTTTCGAGGAACCTATGCATCCGACAGCCATAGATAGGAATAAAATCACTTCTGACCTGCGGCCGCCTGTCGCCCGTCCTTGACCGACCATCCGACCGCATCACCATTTGACCCACACCGGTGACGGGGCCCATCCAAACCCAACTTGCGCTTTTAACCACCCCCGCCCTCCCCCACCAATCTATCGAAAAAAAGAAAAAAAGAAAAAAAAAAAAAACCCACCTCGACCAATTCAATAACCCACAACCTTGTCCTTTCCGTCCTTCCCGTTCTTCGACGCTTCCTTGTGCAGTGACGTGGCCTTTCGTTAAAATATTTCTCTTGGACTCTTATATATATTCCGCATTGGAAGGATCCCTCCGCCCTGCCTCGTCTCCATCTCATTTTCTATGCACCGCGGACTTGGGCTCCCTCCCCCTAACTCCGTAGTTTCCTTTTCTCCACCCCGGAACTCCACTTTCCATGGATCCCTCCGGCATGCCGAGGCCCTCCCCACGCCGCGAGCTCCAAGGCCCACGGCCCACTCCCCTCAAAGTCCGCAAAGACTCCTACAAGATCAAGAAGCCACCGCCGGCCCCCGCCGGCCCCTCCCACACGGCAGCGGCAGCGGCAGCGGCGGCGCCCCACCCCCGCCCACCGGTCATCATCTACACCGTCTCCCCGAAAATCATCCACACAAAGCCCAGCGACTTCATGACCCTGGTCCAACGCCTCACCGGGCCGGACTCCTCCGCCGACGCCTCCCTCCCGTCGCCATCCTACGGTACCGGCGCGCTCTCCCCCGCCGCCCGGCTCGCCACGTTCGAGAAGTCGGCCCACTCGCCCGACGGCGACCGGACTCGGAGCTCGGCCCTCGATGTCGCGGTCCAGTTTGACATGGATGTTGGTGGCCCGGTGGTTGACCGGGCTGGTTCCTTCCCGGGGATACTATCGCCGGTGCCGGCGTCCCTCCCGCCGATATCGCCCGGCTTCTTCTCGCCGATAACTTCGTTCGACACGACTTCTTTGAGCTTCTTGCAAGAATTGAGCCCAATTTTTTCAGGCAACAGAAGCTTCGTGGATGGTGGTGCAACCGCCATCTTGCCGAGTCCCAACAACTTCTTATCAACTCCTACCGTCCCATCTCCAGGCGCTTTCTGGGAACTCCTCAGCCAATTTCCAGATTTCTAGTTCGAGAGGGCAGGAAACAAAGTTGTGACCGGAAGCAAAGATGGTGGTGCAGTTGAGAGGACATTGATGGGCCATTATGGTGGTGGGCCACTTGATAGCTACTCCTCCAATAGCGGCCAGGCCGGCCTTTGCATCTCTTGGTCCAAACCGATAGGTAAGCATTGTCGTTGCCTTTGATGCGTCTAGACTCGATAGGGGATTTGATTTCATTTGCCTGACCACCGCTGGATGAGAGTTGGATGGTGGTCAGTCCTTGGACCATCCATAGGGTAGCCCAAGACTTTGTATCCATTTTTTTATTCTTTCTTCTTAACAAAGTTTTCCTGTTTGCAAATGAAAGGAAAAAAAATATTCACATCATCCTCGTTACCATCAAATAATTATGGCCGTCTTGTGTACTAAAAGTCTAAATTGGCAAGCACGAGAGTTTGAATGATAGAATGAGATAGAATAGAAGACATAATTTTAATTATAACGCAATTATGTTGTTTATAATTTGTATGAGGTTGGTTGGAGTTATTTTAAGGGACCAAATATAGCTCTAGGACTATTTTAGTGCAATTATAGCATCGCTGTATTTTATATTACAGGAGACTAATCAGTTCTCCAAATGTCTCCGCAAGCAATTGTGTATGAGCTGAGCCTGTCGACGCCATGAAGCGAAGAGTACTTGGAAATGGGAGCACGCAATGCTTCAATTTAGCTGAAATTTTTTTTATAGGAATTCATGAAACTGTTGGTGGTTTATAAAGACAATAGACACTTTTAGGTTCATGGTTGAAAGCCTGTTGGACAAAGAGGGTGAGACATTTTTTATTTATGTTCATATGTGCAAGCAAAACCACAGACATCAAGTCTTGTACCCACTGTTTACATAAGTTTATCTGAAAACAAAATAAAAGAATAAAAACATAGTGAAGCATTGGCAAGTCAACTTGGCTTCTCTGGTTATGTCATGCTCAGAATTTTAAAATAGAAGCCGGCCAAAAAAAAAACCCAGATGGAAATCTTAAGACGCAATTGGAAGACATTTCCCACTTCATGGACCAGGCAATAGATTATGAAAAGGTTAAGATGGGGAAAATGCATATCCATGGTTAAAAGTATGGTATCTTAAAGAAGATTCGATTATTGAAAAAAAAATCAATATTCTAAGGAAATAAACAATTTCCACCAAATGGCCGATGAATTATGGAAACAATCAATGAAATATATAAACAAAAACAGCATAAATAGATACAAGATAGTTGTAGTGATGTCTCGGCCATTCAAGATTAAGCAACATGAGGCAAGTGAATACAAACGTGGAAGGATCTATGGCACGGTACTGATGCAAATGAGAAATTAATTAGATTCAACAATTATTGAATAATTAGTAAATAATTCAATTTTTAAGCAATAATTCAATTAATATTTGTGAACTTTTTGGTGATGTTGTGGATAATCAAACAAAAGCTCATGATGATTGAGACCTAGTGATAACAATGAGAAGCTATTCAATGATAGGGCCCAGCAATCACTGAATCCACAAAAAAAAAGTTTAATGATCTCATATACTTTGATTTTTCTGAGAAATAACCGAATATACTTTGAATTATCCAGGGTAGCTAAATCCATGTGCAGTTGAATCTCAAAAATTGACCAATCTCAGAAACTTCATAGAGTCAATAACCAAATTTGGCGGCCGGAAGCATGCAATTCAAACTGAGAAAACCCCAATGTCAGACAGGTCTATTTCGTTTGCTTGGATTGGAAATCACAAACTAGTCTCATGAGGAGTAAGGAGAAATGATCACAGGAAGATTAAAGCAGTAAAGAATTTCGGCTATAAGTTTCTATCACAACCCGGTCGAAGAGAAGCAGCTATTTTTCATAGAATCAACATATGCTCTAGTTGAATATAGTAGCCATTCACTCAAGAAAAATAAACAGATTTCAGCGACCAGGTCATATATAGACCTGACACCTAAGAAGGCCATATAGACCATTATCCAAGAAATACTTAGCTTGAAATTGGTCAGATCATAGAAGAGTTTTATAGCTTTGTCCATCCAGTCAGGTGAGAGGTTCAAAAATAAATGGAAATTAGAAAGAATCACACCATGATTCCCTAAAAACTAAAATAAATCCAATAAAGAAAAATATTGTAATCAAATTTCTCTAATCAAACCATGCATACCAATCAACAATGACGTTCTCTTGAATAAAGAACAAAGCAGAGGCAAGGACTGCAGGAATCATGAAGCAATGATGGGAACTTAGCAATATATAGTCTAAAAGGCAATCAGATTCCATGTGCATATCAAATTTAGTCCAGCAATAAAGAAAGATCAGAACAGTCGACAGGTTTCTGAAGCTCAAAAGGCCAATGGGCTTGCAAACCTTGGAGCTATCACAAAAGCATATCATCGATGGAGTATGCAATTCAACAAAGAACACCATGGTGCATTCACACATTTGGCATCAACTCATCACATGCTTGCCACATGAATTTTGATCGATTTTCCTCGAACATCTTGTATAATATGTTTTACCGGGATTGTGGTTTTAGAATTACAAACCAAGAATATGAACAAGGTAATGCAGAGTAATGATTAATATAGCAAACGAATTAAGAATTTGGCAGCACTACTGAATGTGTTGGATATTCACTGCCTTCGATCAGATACATCATCAACATCTTCATCTTCCAATAATGAGGCAGACAAAGATCATTATTAAGCAAATAGCAAGATTCCCCCAAAAAGCTTCTCTTTGAAGCTTAAAGATCTTTTAAAGACTAAAAACAACTCTACAAAATTCATATACAGCTAGATAATTCATAAATTTGTGAAGCATATCCAGCCCCTCCCCACTTACACCCGTGCACAAACATGCAGCTCACAATAGATAAATAAATAAACAAAATCTTAAATTTCAAAGTTGTTTAACGTCTTCAATTCATGACTTGTCATGCTTCGTTCATACCGTTGCTGCTCATTTGGAATTCCACCAATCAGAGTACCGACCTTCTCACCAACAATAGCTTTTGCAATATTTCCAGGTTTATTCAAGTTAAACACAACAACTGCACAGGTAAGGTTGATAAGCATAGTCCATACACACCTCATAGAAGCTACTAAAGAAAAATAAAAGAAAAGCTCTGAGCCAATATATACCAGGTATTTTATTTTCTTGGCACAAAGTAACAGCAGTCATGTCCATCACAGAGAGATCCTTTGTGGTCACATCATGATAGCTTAGAGTGTCAAGAATGTGAGCATTTGGGTTAAGCTTGGGGTCATCGTCATATACACCATCAACATTTGTTGCTTTAAGCATAACCTGCGCATTAACTGAATATGGAGTATAAAAACTGAGTCAGCAAAAAAATGTCATACGGGATTGCATGCTAAGCACACATCCTGTAAAGCAAGCAGGAGAATGTCAAATTGTCATGACATATGTTTGTGTGTGGTCAGTGATGTCCATCATGCAGCTGTTGATACAAATGACTGAATCACTTATATAATTCTTTGAGGGCACATTAATGAAATCACAGGTTGTTACCTCCTATTATTAATTAAACACTTACATGAACTGATTGCCCTGAAATCTACTTTCATCTTAGTCTGTCAACTGATTTGAATTTAAAGGATGCTGATATTCATGCAACAAGTGTCAGAAAACGTAGCAATGCTAGAAATTGTCATGAATATAGATGGATTACAGCAGAGTGCAACATGCCATCATGCTATTCTAACTAGGATATATTATGAGCCACACACTAGAGAAACGACTCACTTTCTGCACAGCGGAGAGCAGCAGCAGTATCTGTTGTGAAGAAGGGATTGCCAGTTCCAGCAGCAAATATAACAACTCTCTCTTTCTCCAAATGCCTAATAGCCCTTCTTCTTATATATGGCTCTGCAACTTCTGACATGCGAAATGCAGTCTGGACACGTGTAGGAATGCCAATGCTTTCCATTGTTGCTTGCAGGAAAATTGCATTCATAACTGTTGCCAGCATGCTGAACCACAAGACACATGAAAGAAATTAAAACAGGCATATGCATAGAATTTTTTTATGAAAATATTTATTCCTCCAAGAATGATAACATATTATAAAGCCAAAATGCAGTTTGCCTCAGGAAATTCTAAAAATCACCAACACATTCAGATATAAGACATCATAAAATAGTCATTTCTGAAGGAGTGAGGTTTCTATGGCAGAAACCATAAATGACTCAACATGAGATCCGTGCTAGTAATCTAGCAGTTTACAACATCATAAACTGCGGCATAGCAAAAGGATGGCCACAGAATTGTAAACCATGAAAATTGGCATTTATGCAAGCTATTTTCAGCCTGCATGCAAAAAAAGAGCAGAGCTTTTAAGTTGGCAAGTCACAGGGCTAAACAAGATTCTTTCTATATCTCTCTTTCCTTGCAACATTCTTGTTTTTTTAACCCTCATCTCCTCAAACAAAGCCCTCCCTTTCACTCAAAAAAAAGGGATTGCAGTAGATTACCTTCGCCAATAATCCTATCCAATTTATATAGCTTTGGGTTTATGGATCATCCATCAAAGACTGCATTTTACAGCCAGATCTCCACCAAATATAGATTCAGTGAAGTGATAATATGTAGCAGAAAAGATCCACAATTGTAAGCAGGAGAAAGACCTGCCACGTAACCTACTAGACCAGTTGCAGATAGGGAGACCTACCTCATTTTGACAGCATCATAGAAATCATTTTTGCTACATAGGAAAAAATAGAAGGCAAAGGAGAAATCAAATGCATACATCCTAATCTACTAGTATGGTCTCATTTTTCATACTATAGTATGCATCTGATAGGGCTAGTAACATTGCCGTATCCTGCTGAAACAAGAAGCAGGAATCAAAATAGTAAAGCTGATCAGCTGGCATATTTAAGGAGTAACTAGAATATCACTTGTAACTTTGAGCAAGCAAATTTAGAACACATAGTTATGCGAGAAATGCAAGATTGGTAGTTTCCATAATGCAAATATGAGGGCAATCTCACCAAGTTTAAGCTTATGGATTCAGTTATTTAACCAACTTAAGCTTCCTCTGTGGAGATACAGTTCTAAAATACATGACAAACAATATCCAAGCAACATACGTAATTGGTTCAAGACTTCGTAGGCTAAGAACAAGTGATGAAATATTAAAGAAGATTTCCATGATATTAAAAGGAATAAATTTATAAATTATCATACCCAATGTAATCTGCAGAAGCTCGGTCAAGACCACTACACCCTGCCCAAGAGGCTCCACGGAAGATATTACCCCCACCAACCACTATGGCAACCTTGAAAAAAAAAAATCAATTTGTTAGATGGAAAGCTATCACCAGCAGTTTGTTTGCTAGTATATACAATAGATTGTTCTGCTTGCCAGAAAAATCATAGCCAAATAGAGTAATATTTCCTAAACATAAATTCATGGCTTGTGCGGGAGCACAACCAACGTAGCGGCTATTAGTTTTAATGCAATACGGACCTCGCATGCATGCAAATATAATGATAGTGCTTATAACTTAGGTTAATAATAGGAGATCTTAGTATCTAACAGAACTTCACAGATCTTTACAGTATGGTCAGAATTCCCAGGATAACTTTTTCTTGGTTGTGGTGTTTGAGAGGTTCCATTATAGGCCGGCGAACCTATTGGCATGCCCACTTTCTGTAAGGTGGAGAGAGAGAGTGTGTGGTAGACAGGACAGACTTAATTCAACATCTATCAAGAGCTTTCAGTTTCTACCAAATCTCTTTCTATTTCTTCTTCCCCTCTCTATCCACTACAACAGAAATGATGCTGGTGGAATTGCCTGTGAGAGGAGGCACCAAGTAAACCTATATATGCTCTATTTCTGTTACTAAAGTCCAATATCAGATAACTGCTGGACAGCCGCACTTTCTCCCCCACTCCGATCCATGGCATCTACCACAGCACCAACTCCAACAGTGTCCCTCTGTCTCCCTTGCTCTCTCTCTACACACATTTATCTTACAATTATGTTCATATTTATCAATTCAAGATCCAAAAATACATTCAAGGAGAAAATTATGCATCATTTTACCTATTGTGTTCCTAGACTCCTAACAGTCAACAGGTTATATTCTATAATATTGGCAGCAGTGAAACTGGGGAGATGTGCCATGGGTCCCCCAAAACTCATGAAATCCCCTTAACGATCAATTTTGGCCCTCCAAAAAAAAATTTTGGCCAACAGAAGTCTCGCCTCCACCGATAATCTCTTACCATTTACCGACAGACCCTCCTACTTAATCGCAGCCAAAACCGGCTCTTCACCTTCCTAATATAATTTTAATTAGTGCAAATTAAGAAAGATATGCTCCTATCTAATTCAATGTTATTATAACATTCTAAAATAAGAGCCACCTCCTAAAATTTCTCCAAAGGTTTCTTTCACATATTTTTCTTTCTTTCTTTCTCTCTAATGTTTTTAGGCCGAATTTCATGAGTGATATAGTAGTCCCCTCTCCATTCTATCCATATTAATAGCATTCCCGTCATCAATGAAAAGCACACAATTACTTAAAGTAGCTCTTTCTCCAAGGGGCAACAACAAAATATTACATAAAATAGAAGTCAGGTGAATTTATCAAGTTAGATTTTTAATTAGATGGGGCTCCTAGCAAATCGAAGTCATCCATGTTTGCTCTCATGCAAATCCTGGTCCCAAATTCCATCTCCATAACACCCACCCCAACCCCCAAAACAGAAAAAAATATACTCCCCAAAATGGAAGCCTGTGATCAGCAATTTTCTTTCTCCCATTACAAGGATTCAAAAGATAACTTAACATCATACCATCATATTACATAATGATTGTTTTATTTTCTGATGTCAAAGACAAAGGCAAAGACGAAGACAATCCAAGTCTCAAACTCTTCCTAATTCCATTTTTTCCTCTTATAGGAAGGAGTCGGAGTTATCTCTTCTATTCATACCTTATAATATAGTACTAGTTATTAACATAATACCAAGATATTATGCACTTTGAATTGTTTAGTTTATCGTATGATGTCAAAGGCAAATACAATGATGAAGGAAAATTTAAGTTTTAAACTCTTCCCATGCCCAAATTTCATTGAATGAGAAGTTAACAATTCTATTCATCCTCCATTCCAGTTTTCTGTTATTAAACATGACAATAAGGTATACTGATTGAATTTTTTAGATTTATCGTATTATGTCATAGAGTCGTGGAATGTTCCATGTAGTTATCTCCATCTTGCCTCTATTGTTCTACACATGACATGCTTTTTTTAATATCAGGGTAATGATTTTAACTATTTGTATACTTACTATAAGTTATAATTTTATATTTTTAAAAATTAGTACGAAAGAATGCTAGGAAAATCTAAAATCCCTCCCCCCGCCAAAAAAAAACCCTAGGCCTGCCCCTAACTATTGACACACACTGAAATATTGTATAGGATGTAAGGACTATACTCATCTTATTGGACAAACAAGCATCAAATATAATTCTTAAATCCACTGAGGTCCTGTATAACATTAATTCATATATATTTGTGCGTGCCACAGGCATTTCAAGCTTCTATACACCTAGACAATGCAAGCATGTCTTCATATCTCCATATATACAAGCATACATGCATTCACCCGCAAATAGACAAATGCATAAGAAGCATGGAAGTATACATACACAGATGTTACCATGCATGTGCACTTGCATCCATACAATTCGCTCCCACACATTAAACATATCAAAACATACATCCATGGTACACGTTTTACTATATGCATACATGTAAGCTAGTGAAGCAAGGTTGCACGGATCCACATGTCCAATGTTCACATAATATCAGCATTCATAAATATGGGTGCAGACATTGTGGGTGTGCGTGTATGAAAGCTCCAGTATTTCCCTAAACAATTGCCTTTTGGTTTCTGAATCAACTTGGTCCCCTGAAAAACTATGTTAGAAGAGCTATTGGTTGCTGCAGAGAAGTCCAATTTATCCGCATAAAGAAAGTAAGATTAGAGCACTGTCAAGTACCAAGATTATACAATACCATGAGTTATGTCAATTATTCTATTTCTAATTGAGATTGCAACTGCTCCACAAGAGCAATTCACTAAGCAATCAAAGTAGAAGCAATTAGACGAAGAAGCATCAAGAAAGACAAACCTCAATCCCAAGTCTCGTGACAGAAGCAACCTCCCTTGCAATCGACATCGTAATCTGCATAATATGGCACAGTATTCTACCAATGAAAACTTTCACGGGAGCAAAAACAACTGAGAAATTTTCATATCAAATTTTCTGAATGGTCTATGGACAAAATCAGATAAAGGTTCCAAAAAATACAAAGAAATTAACCATAATTAACCAAAGATTTGTACTTGTAGCTTTAGGCCACAGAAGCCATATGTTCCTAAGAATTCATCCATTCCTCCCCTTTAAGGAATACATATATAAAAGACCATAAGAATAGCCAGAAAAGCAGAATTCGAGATTGATTCACGAGGGTAATGTTTCATAATTCAACATTTTACACAAGAAAAATGTACATACATACTTAAAAATTGAAGTGCAAAATAGTTTTAAAAAATTGCCAGCTTCTCAGCAAATGAGTTAAATTTAACAAAAGCCATAAATTTCAGAAGATTTGATGGAAATTCACGGAAGCCCCCAAAATTGGTAAAGCATGCTTTCCTCCATCAAATCAGAATAAAGGTAAGAAAAAGGCTTAAAAAATGGGAGAATTTTGCTATAAATTGGAGAGTTTTGTCACTAGGCCTGTGAGAATGTACAAGCTCATGTTTTCATTGACAGATACATCATGCTGCTAAAATACATATAGAACATAATCATACCTCACTCTTTTACAAATCCATGCTTGAGAACAACATCAACAAGGTGATTCATGTTATCTTCCTGTAAACTAAATGGATAATGGAGTAGGACAATTTACAGTATCAGAAGTTCATAGCAATCATGATATATATACATTTGCATTCCCACCTTTGGATCAATATTTTGTGAGTGATCTCCAGCAAGTGCTTCCCCGCTTACTTTCAGCAATACCCTATGCCATTTATATGATGGCTTCGGCATGGAGCTTTCATCTGTGATCGCACCAAAGGGTGTCATACTTGCTGCATGAGGTCTGCATGTTAAAAAAGTAAACTAATTTAATAAAAGCCATCCAAATAACATGATTTTACTGTTCAATATGCCATTTAAAAAGTCACTATAAAGGATATAACAAACGAGCGAAGTCATAAATGATATACCAGGTGATGTTCTAAAGCAAGGAAATCAAAGCAGGAACTCAATATCAATGGCAGCATAGTAACATGTTACAGTTATTCCTCACAACCAATATGATCATCAGCTATCTGGTTCTGATCAAGCACCATTAGGATAGGATGAGATGACATCGGGCATTAAAGAAGTTGATTCTTGTGAGTTTTTTTTTTTTTTCCTGTCATCCACCATTAATTAAGTCAGTACTACGGTCACCATGAGTTACGACTGTCCAATTTGGGTTCTACTACAACAGAAGAGTTCGGAAAATCAGTTGAAAAAAAGAAGGAAAAAATCTGAACTAAACAAGAAGAGAATCAACTAAATTCTAAAACAATTTTAAGTTCCATACATAGATTTATTTATTTATTTTTCTTTTTTTTCTAAGTCAAAAAAGATAGAGGCATAGGCAAGTCGTTGGATGTGTGGAACACAAACCTCATGGCTTAAGGTGCGAACTCTTTGTATGTCAGCAATGTGTTCGGAGGTGCCTATAGCAAAGTTGATAAAGTCGTTGTGGGTTGACACTAATGGCCTAGGATCGAGTCCAGCTATCACCGTAATAAAAGGAGGGGCTCTACGTCTGCCCCCACCTCAAGTTCCAAAAAAAGAAAAGAAAAGAAAAGAAAAAACGCTGCTGCATTTCCCCAAGAATCTACTCAGAGAATATCTAAACCCAGCTTAGACAAGGGGTTTAGTTATTCATTTGAGGCCAGAATGCCAACTTTGCCCACAGACTTTTGGTGAGACAAAGCAATTTTCCTTGTGTGCAAGGATGCTAGTATGGTGTTTTCATGATCATGATGTAAAGTTATTTTTTTTTCCTTTTCTTATTTCTTTTTTCTGAAATAAGATTGGAGGAAGCCTGGCTGAAATTGGGTAAGAATCGAATTCAATCTCAGGTCACATCCAGTGACTTTACCAACTGAGGCAATTGACACTCGAATCATGTTGGAAAGCTCTATAACAGGACTTCACACAATTATAAAAGCAAAGAAAAAAATCCACCATTTCATATGTTAGACGATATAGAATAAACCACTTCATCTTTATTTATCCCAAAAGGTAATGAAGGGCAAAAGAATCCATCTTTCTACGAAACAATAAACCCAATCCCAATTCTCTAATTCAGACCGACCCCAAAACAGCACAATCTCCGAATCTTACGACACCGTTCACTTCCCTTCCTCATGCTGATCAATATAAAAAAAAACAAAAATCCATAAAAAGATCCACTTTTTAAGGAGACAACCAACTAAACTATGATCCCGAGCTCTATCACTGATTACAAAAAAAAAAAAAAAAAGGAAAGCATCGAGAAATTGGGAAAGAAAATTGTAACAGACCTTGGATTGGCCCCGTCTGGGACAGGCTCCAGTTGGGAAGGAGGCGAGAAGCGAGCGACGACACGAGGGGAGGAAGAACCCACCATTGCCGGAGATCGAAGCCGTGGAGGAAAGGCGGCAGAGGAGGAGGCAGGAAACGAAGAAGAGCGTGAGGGACGCGCATTGGGCGATGAAAGAGAGATGACGGAAGTGGGGGAAAAGACGGCCATCAAAAATTGGAGAGCCGGAGTGAGACGACTATAAAAAGAAAGAAATTTGGAGTCCCAAGATATTTCCGCTTTTCCCTTTATTTTATTTAAAAAACCCAAGATATTGATATTTTTCGCCTTTTGCTTTATAATTAAAAAATAATTTTGGGGCATTCCGAGAATTGGAGTCCCAAGATATTTTTCGCTTTTCCCTTTATTTTATTTAAAAAATCCCAAGATATTGATATTTTTCGATTTTCCCATTATAATTAAAAAATATTAAAAAATAATTCTGGGGCATTCCGAGAATTGAACTCGGGACCTCTCGCACCCTAAGCGAGAATCATACCACTAGACCAAATGCCCAGCTTGCAGGGTAAGCTTGTTTTAATAACTAGTAAATATTTCTAACTTCGAGCTATTACTGCGAGATGATTGATCTCCGAAGGCACCCCATCGACATCCATGAACGTTAGTAGCTTAACTTGGCCCCTTGACAACGTGTTTGAAATATGAAATTCAAGCAAAAACGAAAATGATACAATGCTCATACAAGAGAGGCTTTCCCTAATCAAGCTCGAGTTACGAGTAAGAAGATACCTTCTTATCATTAAGAAAAAATGCAGACTCTAACAGTAAAAAATAATTGAAGTCAAAATTGGCAAATTAGTCAGATAACCACATATAAATGTCTTTTGAGGTGCCATGTTCTGAGTTAGGGATTATATTCTAATAAAACTTTGTACCAAGTAAAATTTAGCTAGGTATCTTTCAATAGCTAACTAGAATTGTGATCTCAAAAAATGTAGTAACCATGCACAAAAGATTCTGGAGTTAAGAAGAGAATATTATGGTGGCATTTGGTAACCTTGATGGAATCATTATAGCGATCTTAAATCATCCGTGATCTTTATATTAGAATAATCTGATTTTCGATGATCTATGATCACCATATTGGTATGTTATGTTCTAATAATTCTCGAGTATCTATGATTAACCTGTTTGGTATGCTATGAAAAATTCAAGATTATTGACTTTATAATACCGAAACTAGCTCCAATATGTTCCATATATTTTGCAACTACTAAATAGAATTCTCAAATAAATTATAAAAAAAACACATGAACAAAAATCAAATTACCAAAATCTATCGTTCCAAACCAATTCAATAAAACCAAAACTTAATCAAAACCCATCAAAGTAACTCCAGAGGATTATCAAACATTCACAACTAGAATTTTTTTTATGGAATTATCAAATTCTTCTAAGTAGAAGAATCTTTTCTTTCCAAAGTTCAATATTTTTGAAATTACTTTTTTTTAAACTGAATTGAGGGATATTTTTATCTCTAAATTTTAGTCCAACATCATTGCTTTCGGATGATATTTGAAACCTATCCTTATGGACAGTAATTTTAAAAGTTGAAGTAATTTGAAATCACACCCACATAGGGTAACCAGGGTGCAACCAAATCGACATATCTCGTGGAGTCCGTATTTGTCTTGGAAAGGGAAAGAATGGGAAACGGATTCCCTCTGAGTACACTGAGAATCTTGAGGTTCCTAAAACAGAGATTGATATAGTTTAATTCCCCCCGAATATTCATAAAGCGGTTTACCTTCATAAACCGGTCTGCAAACCGGTTTTGGCAGATCTGGAACCGGTTTAGAACCAGTTGGGGATACAATAGAGGAGGGTTCCAAAATCCAAACTCCATCAGCCATGAGCTTTTTGGGTACACGTGGCTCTAAGTGAGTTTGCTGAGAGGCTGTTAATCCGGTCCCAAATGCCTCACAGTTTGTTGGAATATTTCTGTAGGATTAAACTTAAAATTCAGTAAAAATCGAGCCTACTGATTTGCATTTTCTAGAAGTCTATTTAAATCCAACTCAGTTCTTAACTTTTTGGCTGTAGGATGAAAAAAAATTATAGAGATTTTTTTTCTTTTACGAAATTTGGGCTGAATAAAGTTTTGTTTATATAGAGTTATACCTAAATGGCCGACGCAATTAACCGATTCTATAGAATTTCCAGCCGAATTCTATGAACATAACCTAATAGACTCTTAATGGGATTTGTAGGTTGCAATGATTAGAAAAGCATTACCCTTTCTTTCAACAGTTTTTGAGCTGATGTCAAGCATTACCCTTTCTATAAACATTTTTTGAATTGATGTTAAAAATGTTTTCCGTATCTCAAACTTGGTGGGATATACCCATAGTTAAAAATTATTGAATTGTAGCAAACTGCTATATGACTTAGTCATATAGCACCAATATTGGTAGCATCAATTAATATTTGTGCTATTAAGCCAATAAGTAAAGTATTTACATGTACCAAGAAAATAAATTATTGATATCATCTTAGTTTCCATAAATAAACCATATATTTGATGGTTCAATTATATATATATATATATATATATATGTATGTATGTATCAATCATAAATTGGTATACCATAAATGCATAGGTCGATATAATTGCGTACTTAATGTCTATTTAGAAACAATATGCATCTATATGTACGTAAATTGTTATCGAAGTACCAGTACAAATTTGGCCCATATTCTAACTTGATTCGGTGATATGGGATGGATTATTTTTTTATTAATTTAGTCGAGTTATAAAGCTATTGGTTTCATTCATTGGTCTATAACTATCATCGACATCAAAAGATTTCACACAAGCTTAAATAAGCATGCTAGAGGAATACTAGACCTGGACCTAATCTTAGATTTGCACCCAAACTCAAACCATTGAACTAACATGAACCAGGATTTAAGACCTTTTCGATCAGGTCACAAGTGGATTACCTACAATTTGGCCAAAGCCGACCAAACTAGAACAAACTCAATCGAACACGATAAAAGCTAGATTAGAAATTCAAATATGCTCTATATCTATGATGTAAAATCAATTCGAAATTGGTTGAGATCAAGTTTGATCAAAATCTAACAAGACCAGCTTTCCAACGTTTAGATTGGATCCCTTGACAAGGAAGCATGCACCTAACTTGTTCATTATTTTAGAGATAATGTGAAACCGACACCATCAATAAATGAAAGATTACAAACTCCTAACTAATCAGCATTTATTCCACATGACCCCATAAGTTTGGTCCCCCAGCCTGAAATTAATATCCTCCTCTTCTGCATATAAAAAAGGAATAAATAAATAAATAAATCAAATTACGAGTGATGTTTTGTTATTGTTGTCGGTCCTTCTCTTTTATTACATCAATGTGGAATATCTTGAGAAATAGCAACAGAGCTTTTCCAAACATTTTTAGACCAATTAATTCATTACATGAAACAAAATTACTATGCAGTGACGGTGGATTCATTGAGAAAAATTTAAAAAACACTACATATATTATCTTTTATCATGTAAATATATAAATTATGAAAATAGAAAGGACTTTTATATTTATCAATAACAATGAGTATAGAAATATAGTATAAAAAAAATATCAAAACTGAAAAATTTTCACTAACAGCTCAATCCCTTAGAGTAGATGCACATCAAGAGAGTTCGGGTTGTATCTTTCAGGGAAAGAAGGATTGATCTTTTTTTCACGATGTTGACTATTGAATCATGCGTCGCACAAATCTGAAAGCACTCCGAAGTCATGGTGCCTTCGCACGAAGCAAGGAAATCGTTTCTCTCCAAAGGTGCAACCCGTCCCACCCAGGAGCTACTTTTGTAATTCTATTCTTAACCGAGGGCTTTGTATTTAGAAACGGCTATATATACCCCCCACGTCCGCCCTTCGTTTTGCCAGCCACCCCGAAGCCCGACTCCTGCTTGCTGCAAGAAAGTAAGATGTCGGTGAGATCCTTCTTATCGATGGCAGCACCACCCTCGGTTCTCACCACCATGGTGATGAAGAAAGGAAGACGTATGGTGACGCTGCTCTCGATTCCCACCGCCATGGCGGTGAAGAAAGGAAGACGTCAACGAGATCCCTGTCGGCGATGGCGATGCCTCTCTCGGTTTTCGCCGCCATGGCGATGAAGAAAGGAAGACGTCGGCGAGATCCCTCTTGGCGTAGCGACGACGCCCTCGGTTCTCACGGCCATGGAGATGAATCGGGACTTTTCTTTCTCGTAACCGTTGGTGATTTTTATTTCCTCTAATTTTGAATCACCTGGTAACCTGCTCCCCCCTGCTTTGTCTCGTTTCTGTTTCTTCTCAGTTTCTGATCTACGATCTAGGGTTTTCTTGCGATTTTGTTTTGATTTATTGCATCTTTTCTTATTTTCAACTAAATTTTGCATGAGAAGTTCCGATATCGAGTTCTTGAATAGTTATTGAATGAACCTTTTAGTATGCCTGAGTTGCAGTCAAGAAGAGTTGAGCCTGATTAGTATTTGTTGGGGAAAAAGTTGTAATCGAGCGTCCCTCCGAGCAGAGGGCTATCGAGCGTCCCTCCGAGCAGGAGGCTACCGAGCGTCCCTCCGAGCAGGAAGCAACCAAGCACTCTCCCTGTCGCATTCTCTCACCGTACGTCCCGCCATTCTCGAC
>JAOXJJ010000002.1:1099930-1115455 GCA_025769935.1 Phoenix roebelenii | reverse complement strand
CACATGTCTAATCATACGACAGCACATCCGCTCTGTCACCTCGCAGGTAAACCCGTCACCCTCCTATAAATGAAAAACTCCCTGAAGGGGGACGGGGGACTCTCTGGCTAAAGAAACTTACATTTTTCTTGCCCCTTCTGACTTAGGCATCGGAGGGTCGGCGCCGGAAACCCCGACCACCGACTTCTTTGCAGGTCTTTCGGAGGATGCCGCCCGCCGACGGATCGCCGCCCACCGACTCGCACCGGAGCTTCTCCCCTTCGGCCGAGTGGTCACCCCTGGGTCCAATTTCCAGCAACAGTATTTAATGAATCTTTTTCTATTCAACGAATAGTCCTCTAATTTGAAATCACCTGGTAACCCACTTCCCCCTGCTCTGTCTCATTTCTGTTTCTTCTCAGTTTCTGATCTACGATCTAGGGTTTTCTTGACCATTTTCTTGAGGTTTTGTTTTGATTTATTAAATATTTTTTTATTTTCAACTAAATTTTGCGTGAGAAGTTGCCGATATTGAGTTCTTGAATAGTTATCTAATGAATCTTTTAGTATATCTAAGATGCAGCCAAGAAGAGTTGAGCCTGTTTAGTATTCAATGAATCTTTTTCTATTCAATGAATAGTCCTCTAATTTGGAATCACCAGGTAACCCACTCCCCCCTGCTCTGTCTCGTTTCTGTTTCTTCTCAGTTTCTGATCTACGATCTAGGATTTTCTTGACCATTTTCTTGAGGTTTTGTTTTGATTTATTGCATCTTTTCTTATTTTCAAGTAAATTTTGCATGAGAAGTTGCCGATATTGAGTTCTTGAATAGTTATCTAATGAATCTTTTAGTATATCTGAGATGCAGTCAAGAAGAGTTGAGCCTGTTTAGTATTCAATGAATCTTTTTCTATTCAATGAATAGTCCTTTAATTTGGAATCACCTGGTAACCCACTTCCCCCTGCTCTGTCTTGTTTCTGTTTCTTCTCAGTTTCTGATCTACGATCTAAGATTTTCTCGAGAAAACAGTTGGATAGCTTTCATCTGTATCAGTTTACAGATCTTTTTATTTTCTTGCTCAACCATTGCATACTAACTTTTGTCTAAAACAGGCATTTCATAACTTATGACATAAACATGATTGAAGTCAGGATGCTATGATGCACGACATCAATATGTCAAACAATGACAATCGCATCAGAATTATTTTGCAATTCAATGGGCAATCAAAATGAAATGGTCAATACAAAAGGCCCAAGGTTTATGCATTCATATATTCGCCCACCCATTTGTGTTTGATAATGTAACCGATAAGCTCTGCTGATGACAGAAAAAAATTCATGCTGATGGTAGGAATGAACAATGGAATTGGTTTCCAACAATCAACTCTTATGCTTGATTTAAGTTTCTTCTGTATACCTCCTTTGGGTAGCTTCTTCACTATTATAATCACGATCAAATTGCACATTTTGACAGAATTCTGTGTCAAACTTTTTTCATGGATACAAGAGGGAAAAAATAAGGATTTTTCATATCATATACTAAAAATGATTAATTATATTGCATCTTGTAATGACACACTATGTGCTTTTCTATATACCAAATACAGATTAGTCTGTCTTTTAAACCAGTGATAAAATATTTATCCAGTGATAATGGAACCATTGTTCATAACCACCAGAAATATTACTTTGTTTTTGTAAGACTAGGCCCAAGATGAGAAGCCGGCCAGGCCTGCAGACTTCAGTCCAATTTGGATAAGAGAAGCCAAAACAGGGATCGCGATCGTGATCCCCTACTCCGCCTTCTTTGGGCGCCACAGGAGCGGAGGCGTCGCGGCTGCTCCGCGGTTTCCTTGCGGCCGCTTTAGCGGCTGCCGATCATGCTCAACCGCCGCGAGAATCGCGAAGGCGAGCCGTTTGAAAGCTCTCCATAAAGCCTCCTCTTTCCTTTCTCTGGATCCTCCACCGAGCACCTCTCCTCCGTCTCCTCCTCTTCCTCTCCCTTCTTCTTCTCCTCCCTCTGCTCTTGCTTCCCAAGTGGCCGGCATGCCGCCTCGGCCAACCACTATCACCACCCAAGCCGTATTCCCCTATTTTTTTGGGATCTATTTTGGCCATCGGAAAGCGCTGCTGCTTGAACGCCGGATTGAACCACCCGCGGCCGGGATCCGCCGCCTCCGTCGGCCGCCGGTAAGCCCCTTCTCTTTGCTATTTGTTCCATTGCCAATAGCCTTGTTTTATTCCTCTATTTCGGCCCCAAATCGAGACCACTTCGGCCTCTTCTTCACGCCGGTCGCCGCAGTGGCCGCCGGCTGCCACTGTGGTCGGCTGGCCATCGACCGGGAAACGGCCTCCGGCCACCCCGCCGGCTCTCCTTCTTCCTCCTTGTTCCTTTCTTCTCCTGTTCTTGGATGAATCGGGAAGAAGAGAGGTTGTTTGTGGGCCATGAGCTGTACTTTGGGCCCTTCTGGGCCCTGGGCTTGAGCTCAGTTCAGACTCAAAATTTAAAATCCAAAATTCGAAATCCGAAACCCGTGTTGGTTTGGCCAATAAAAGGAGATTTGCAGTTAAGCCCTTGATAGAATATTATTTCACAAAAAAGGTATTCTGTAATTTTTGTTTGATCCCTATAAGAAAGATTTATTACATAAAGGTCCTCAAATATATTTGTTTAGTCCTTTTACGCAAGTTTTATTATGGAACAATATTATGTAATTAGGTATTGGTCCCTGCAATGAATTTTATTGCATAAATGATCCATTTAGAGGCCAACTTTGGGGGCCCTATTGGGTTGGGTCTATGCAGGCCCATTGGGCCATGTCCGATGCGGGCCTTATCAGGCCATGCCCATTATGGGCCAACTTTGTGCCATGTTCAATAATATTATTTTTAGTTTTGCTTAGCTCTGAAATTAATAAAAAAAATAATTAAATTTAAACAGGTGAATCTGATCTGTATATCTGAAGTAGGAGTTAAGTAAGAAAATGTAAGTAACTTAATATTTCAAAATATATTTTCCAAAGTGTTTAGCAAAGTAATTATTAGTGGATTTAATTTTAAAATATGTTTTATATTTAGTACAATGGGTCAAGCATATTAAATATAATTTGAAAATTCTGTTGTATGTTCTGAAATCTGTAAAATATGACTGGGCAACTTATAAAATCTGTTTTTATATATATGCATTTTCAGTATGGCTATGATCTGTTCTGTTCTTTTTTGGCCCCGCCAATAGGGATTATTCGTTGGACCTGTCAACTTGTAATCTGTGAGGAACCGGTTTTGACACCGCGCCATCGGTGATTAGAATAGTGGTTTCTGGACACCGTTATCACTGGTGACTAACAATAGTAGTTTTTTGCACTTTATGCAACCCATGCCACTGGGTTACATGGCCGTAGCCTATTATGTTGAAATTATGGTATCAGAGTTTTTATAAAAATGATAATAAGTTTTGGAAAGAGAAAAATGATTTTATTTGTGATTTATTTTTCAGTCATTATTTTGTATTTTGATCTGATATGCTTTGACCCACTATGGGGTATTTTGTTGCTTACTGGGCTAGTGTAGCTCATTATCTTATTATTTCTGTTTGTTTTTCAGATCCAGAGGCTTGATCGTATGGGATTGGGGAGTGCATTAGATTTTTCGATGATTTTTTTAGTTAGATTAGCTTGAAAATTTGAATTATGTTGGCACATGCTATTTTGAAATTTTATAAGACTCCTTTAAATAACTTAAATATTTATGTCATTTTTTAGCATATGTGATTGCTTTGATATGTTCCGGTGCCTTACATGCTTGTGCGGTCTGCCGTGTGGGCGTTCGGCGTCTGCCGCGCTCCGGGCTCGGGGAGTGACAATTTTCATATCATCATATAATTTTGTAGAAATTAAATAATTTATGAATATATATGATATTTTATGCTGGGCATTTTATAGCAGTTACCTCTGCTGAAGATGGCTAGTTTATCCAAATAAAAAAATACTGTCATATAGTCATCTTATGGTAGAAAGTTATTGTCTGAAAGTTTTGCTGCAAGTTCTACTTGTAGAAGTAAAATGCTATTTGCATGAGCATTATATTCTAAGTTCTCACTTCTCCTTGTAGATGTTCTCTTTGAAAAGAAGATTAACTCGCTAATTAATAAGCGCTGAAACAATTTAATGTTCTTGAAGTTTTAATGGACTACTGAGTGGTCATGCAGCTACAAAATTATGTAAAATTTACAGAAAGAAATTTGCAATGCTGATGGAAGTATTAACTTTACTAACTAAACTAATTTCAGTGGAAGCCTAGAAAGACATTTTTATTTCATGGAACATCTGATCCATATCCTACTGTCACTAGAAAAACTGAAAATGCTCTCTGGAATGTATGCTGTGGTTCTCATTGCTATAGCAAACAAGCTACGGAGATAGCAGATGAGGGTTCCCATGCAGCTTTGCATATCCTGTATTAGAACTCCTTATTCAGGTCAGTAAGAATCTCTGAATCTGAATCAGTTTGCTTGACCCAAAAGCATTGCATTCTATTCTGAAATATATGCCTAGATTTTAGATAGAGTGGGTAGTGATACGCCAATAAATCGGTTTTTACATGCTTTTTCTTTTAATATGCGAATTTAGATTACATGAGTACATATACATCCCAAATGAGTCCGCACGGAAAAGATTCTTAAGCTCAGCTTGGGCATCATAGAACTTGGTGTGCATGATTGGCCATAAATTAGCTGCCTAATCTATTTTACATGCCCATTATGACAACACGGCTGCCTTCATGCTGCACTTAGACAATCTCTTGTTCTTTTCCCTTCCAAATGCCTACCACTTGTGAAATTAAGTATGCAACTTATTTTTGAAAAATTGAAATACCTGCATACATGGTAAGCGTAATTGACATTTATATTGGAATGCAAAATGCAGATCGAATGCCCATGAGAATTAAGCCCAAGCATTTCTAGCTGTCTCACAGAGAATATTACATCTTGATAGCATTATGCCAGTGGTATGTCTGTAGTTAAACAAGAGATCTTCTAGACAGCTGCTGTTGGTCTAGGTAGGGTTATGTAAAATGAAATGAATTAAGAATCTATGATGTTGCCACCATCTGGGAAAAAGCAACCACTATTTATTCCTTATAGTAACTAATTCTTGAAGATAATTACTTCATGCAGAATGATTTATCTTCCTGCTATTGCCTTTTTGCTAATCATATAGTTGCATTTGTGATGATGCGAATTCATATATTCGACTAAATATGAAGCAATCCTCCTTTTAACTTGGTCTTTCTATCATTTTGCACGTCTTGTAAAATTCTATACATCATTATTCATGTCGCATTATACTGTTCTCAGTCTCTTGATTTTCTACTCAAATTTTGGTTTGAACTAGAAACTTGTTTTCCTTATGTGCAAGCAATCTCAGATTGCAGTGTTCCTTTCACATTGAGCTGTAGGCATGCATTCTGTTCAAACATAAGCCAGTTGCCTGTGCCATAACCGGCCGTGACATAGAAGCTGCATTCGAGGATTTAATGGCTATGAACTGGGATGAAATCCCAGAGTGTGCTGCAAATGAGACAAACAAGGCACTCTCTAAAGCTTCTGATGATAAGGCTGGCCAAGAGGCTCTGGCAAATGTCTTTTGTGCAGTTGAGGCTTCCATGGAGTTTGGTGGTGTTCTAGTTACGCTCAGAATGGCTCCTGATGATCTAAATGGATTAAGTGGTGAGGTCTGGGCATTTTGTCTCTGTTAGTTGTGCCACTGTGTGTTAGAGAGAGAGAGAGATGTCAATTTGCACCTTGTTGCTTTTTGGGTTTTGCCCTTGAGTATTTTGATTAAGGTTACCTTGCAGAATGTGGGAAGCCTACCAGATTATATAGGAGATGCCATAAGAGCTGCATATGAATGCTACATGGCATATCTGGATTCTTTTGGCCCTGGTGAGGCTTATTTGAGGAAAAAAGTTGAAACAAAGCTGGGAACAAAAATGACACACTTGAAGATGAGATACAGTGGCATGGGTTCTAAGTAGGGAAAGGTAAAGTTACTTTTTAGTAGTGCATGATAAATATCACTTAATTGTTTGGTACCACACTTTGTGCTTTAATTTCTTGAATTGTACTTTGAATGGATATGCTTTTTAAGCACCAGAGTGCGACTTATAACCACAAGAAATTCTTCAGACATCATATTTCTGGGATGTAGATAATAATAGCAAGCAACCTCCACACTGTAATCTTGTTTGTTAAATATCTTGTTTAGCAAATCTCCATTGTTACATCTTCTGCATTCTAATGTGTGCCCTTAATGAAATGCATGTGCCTATATAGTTTGCTTGCCTTAGATTTCCTATACATCTGACAGAAAACCAACATGCATAATCCATGGTCCTTGAAACTTCTATCTTTATAGAAGTTTGTTCTCTATGTTTTAAGATATCACTTTTTATATTAATTTGAAAGTTCTATCATTTATAATGCGGCTTCTGCTATTTTTCAATGCCATTTCTTCTGTTTTTCAGAGGGCAGGGGATACTGAGTACAATGCCCTTTTTCAGAGTTGTTTACAAGGAATATATTTGATTTATTTTATAGTTATCTTCAAAAATTTTCAAACCCATCGTTCATGCAAAACATGTCCCTGTACTTTATGGGATTTACTATTAGCTTTATATTGGATTGTTTGCCTAATGTTGGAGCTGGGCTGGGACTGCAACATCCATATACTCCAAAAGAAGAAAACTATCAAATCATTCAGGTGTTGAGCTTTTAACTTCATTTTTCTTCCCTAAACGCAAGACTGTAATCTAATTCTAAACCAATTGATCATGAAAATGCCCTTTTAAAAATGGATAAAGAGAATGTTTTTATTTTATGCTGAGCATATGATAATACCTGTGATTTCTGAATCCTCTCTTTTTCCCCTTTTTCGCCAAGACACCTGCAAGTCATGTATCGATCTATTTCTTCTTCTTTTTTTTACCGTGTTTTTTTTTTGTTTGGCAACCTTAAAGAAACATGATTGTGGATAGTGATAAATCATGGAACACTTGAAACTAGTTATAGGAAATGTTTGATTATGAGCAGACCATGTACGTTTGCTTGCTTCCTTTTTTTTGGCTCTGAAACTCTGAATGATATATTGTCAGATATGGTTCAGGAGCGTCAGAATGCATGTTTTTCTACTTTGTTTCTCTCAACTAATTCTCGCCTATTTTGAATTTCAGGTTACACTTGGCACTTCTGGGCTTTCGGTGTCCTATGTGGATCTTAGATCGTGAGAAAGATGGTGGGAGGTTGGCTGGGCTTCTGTATTGGCTATTAATGGATGCTTATGAACTATGTTTTGAATGGGACAATCGATCAGTTCAGTCTCAAGTTATACTTGCAAGTTAAGAAAAATCTTTTCAGAAAAATAGATATGTTTTTTGCAGTGACGAGTTGTAAATGCCATTGCTTCTAGTCCCCAAAATTTCAACTGATTGCATGAGGCTGCCATTGTTCTTGTCACAGCCATGTGATGGGATGTAGGTACCATGCTATCCTGGAACGTCTTCTCATTAGTTGATCTTCTGTTGCTTATGATAGATCATAATTTCCTTCTGCAGTCTCTATTTGGGGTTGGGATTATCTTTCCAAATTTTTATTTGGCCTATCCAAACTGCTCTTAATTTGAGGGTAACTGTTATTTGAACGTATGCAGGCATGTGCCTGACAAAGTGGGAACTAGGAGGAGTTTGTTTTGCCCAAATTTTTGGAAAATATGATTTCCTTGAGCTCTGGTAAGCGGAGCAACGTCATAACCTCCTATAATATGGCTGCAGAATTTGCATGGTGACATATGTTAACTAGGCATAGTCTGTGATTTTAATCTTCCATTCCATTTCTTCCCCAGAGAAAGACATGATGTCTTCTCTTTTTGTGGTAGCCTCATTGTTTCTCAAAAGAATCCTTACACTGCTGGTTTAGTTGCTGTATAGGTGAAATTTAAATGCATGTAAAACTCTTGGCAAAGAGCTAGCTGGGCCACGGTCATATGACTCCATGGCAGTCTTTTCTGAATGAATAATACAGATGCTAGATGGACTTCTCAATCTAAGCAGGGGTTGGGGAGATCAGCAACCAACTACAGTTTGATTCCATTGCACATCATATGATTGACCGTCTTATGTTCATAATATGCCAGAAAGTTAAACTTCTTCTTCTTCTTCTCTCTCTCTCTCTCTCTGCGCTTTGTAAGCCAGACATGCCATTAAAGTTGATGAATGGCTATAATAATGCGGAACATGTTCATCAAAGAAATCAGCAATCTCATGCTGCCAGGAGAGCAAAGTTCTTATGTTGAGAAAAATAGAAAAATCATAGCATCCTGTGTTTTCCCAGAAACATATTGCACACTTGTTACCTTTACGGCATCTACATCACGTTCTCCTATAAAAATATCAGACAGAGGACAGCTAGAATCAGCAACTCGGGTGGAAGAATTTGGCATCTTCGAGGTGATTCTCGAAGGAAGTAGGATTCGAGTACCTATACGGGTAAAGCCTCTTCTAATTCTCGTTAAGCCTCCTCTTATTGATGCTCATTTCATTCTCATCATACATTAGTAGTCTCTTTTGATCAGCCGCCCTGTCCGTCAATTGATGGATACATTTCTTTCTCATTCTCAGAGATGAGTTCCGAGCATGGGCCTTGCGATGATGAGAGCGGTATGTGTCAGTTAACTGTCTTCTCTGCTTTGTTTCATTTCAAGGAGGTGGTCGGCCAAGTGGCAAAGCCGGTGCAGTTAATACATATTTGATCAACCCCCCCCCAAAAAAAGCAGAGAGCGACCATTTGCCCATCAAGGGTTTCCAAAATCACCTGGCCATGGAAGTCTCCATCAAAGCAATTAAGTTGACAGGATCCCCCATCTCAGCGTGGAGACCAAACACTTGGTAAGCACATGTAAGTGTAACCGAAGTACCCAACGCCTCTCTCTCTCTCTCAGAGACTGACTGAGAGAGAGAGAGACTGACTGAGAGGCATTTGGCACCGACATGAAGGAACAGGGATTTCACGTGGTGACAAGTCAAGGAGGAAGTTTTCAGTGAAAGGACTCTCAACCTTCCATGGGCGGCAACATTATTATTTGATGCCACTGGTGGCAATTTTTCTTGGATGTTTGGTGCACGCGATTTAATGTGACATGGAAGAAAGAGATTACTTCCAAAGAAATGGAAGACTGGATACATGATATATATTGGTAGATAGAGATAGACAAGTACTTATCCATTGGTTCTGTTGTAGTCTTCTGCTTTCGCGGTAGTACTTAAATGAGAGCAGCCTTATAGTTATAGATGATGGAAATGAAAGAGTCCATACGCGTTTGTCCTTGTGGAAATACAATGACAGACACAGCATCATGATATAAATAAACTTGAGTACTCCTGATTGCTTCGGAAAGAATAGCAATAGCAATGTATGATTCTTAATTTGCATTATTTTGCCCGCAGAGCTTGTGGCGATGAAAGCTTAAAATGGAAGGGAGAAACAAGTGCGGATGGATGGATGTGTTTCTCGTTATGGATATATTTATGGACATTTTCTAACTGCGAACACCATTTATGTGCTGTTTTAAAGAACAGTTCAATGCAGTATGACCATTGAACAACAGTTCGATGCCTTGTTCCGAGCAAAACGGACTTAGCTATATAAAGAGGATGCTGGTCCTCAGAAGAAACATATTACCTGGCTATATCAACTCGGCTATCATTTACTTCATCTTGTTTTCTTTGATTTGAGCAAAAGATAAGTCTTTCTATTTGCTCGAGAAGATTGGTTCCACACTCTTATGTTGAATTAAGGCAGCAGGAAATGCAAAATTGGTGGGAGAAATGAAGGAAAATTAGTTATAATAATATAATTTCTGGTCATGAAAAGGCAATTTTTAGTTCAAAATGTAAAGCAAATAATATCTACTGCAGGGGTCTTTGGATAACTCGGATGCTTCCGTTGGTTGAATAAAATTGAAAACAATCCCACCATCAAACTTGTTAAAAAACACAATATTATTTCAGATGAGAGCTAATGATAAGTCATTTATCTAAAAGGCAATTATCATAAGTCAGCTTGGAGCCTTGATTACACCTGTTTTAGTCTGTCGGAAGGTTCCTTTGTGATTTTGTTTTGCGAATGATAAAAGAGTATTTGTCGATAGGGTAAAGAGACATGTGAGCTCTCTGATGCGTTCATGGAAGAACTTTTTGGTAATTAAAGTATATGGTTGTTGAGCTGAAAGAGGATGATGATTTCCGGTACAAACATATGACCTAAGGGCATTGGCGAAACAACGACAATCCCAAAATACATCATCCTGGAGAATTGGAGTCATTTTGTAAAAGGATGAAGAGATAGATGATACCAATCTGAAAGCATGGAATACAAGAATACACCACGAAAAAAGATTTACCATATTCTAGGCTTGATATGGTGCACGCAAATATTTTTACTCAATTAATCATATGAAGGACTAAGAATTTAGCATACATGAATAGCCAAATCGCATGAATCGATGAGATAGATCTCATAATTGCACTCTCAGCAGGTGTTGCGGCATGACCTCAACCCTTTGTGCTTGTGCCAAGTCCTGCTCAAATCAGCTTCCCTCATCAGAATAGCCTCAAGAACGTTTCTCCAACCCCTCGTGCGATTCTATAAATTTTGGAGAGAGAATTGAAAGATAGTAGACGAAAAAGAAAGATTTCCTATTAATTTTGCATCTCGAACTCTCCATCCTTTATCTATAAAATAAGAGATAAGTCCTTGTGTCATCCTAAGGGAACAAATGAGCCAAATAGGTCATAAGTTGCTCGAGCTCAATTTAACTTGATTATTACCAAGCTCAAATCGAGCTCAAGTAGCAAAATACTAGGCTCGAAGGCTCACGAGTCTAGTGAACTATATATATTTTTAACAATATTATACTTTATTTATAATATATATTATTAATTAAATATTTTAAAATATAATATTGTGTTATATTTTGTTTTAACCATATTTTTTAATTATGACCATAGCTCAAATTTAAGCTCGAGTATGATTCGATTGATATTCGAGTCGAATCGAGTATTATTATTATGTTTTATATCCAGTTGAGTTTGAGCTTGGATATTAAGGTTTGATCGACCTTAAGTTGAGTTCCGAGCCAGAATATTAGTTTCGAGCATGAGTATTTTGAATCGAGTTAAGCTTGTACTTCTAGCTATTTGATTCAGCTTTGGGAAGATTTTTTTTTTCTTTTTTCCTTTTTTTTTTTGTTTGAGGGCATTATAAGGGATGGGAGTATGTAACTAGTAGAATTGGATTATTATCATATGAAATAAAAGATGTGCCTCTGAAGTGTTATACAAGAAATAGTCCCATAATGGATAGGTATAGATTCCCGTTGATCTTATATATTCATGAACCTATCCATTAACGAGTTTAAGTTCTTGTTGCTTCTGAATAAGTTAGTGATATTCAAAATTGGACTTTAATAATATGGTCATTAAATAGCATCGAGATCGAACATGGTTTATTATAAACAATTATAAAACTAGGTTTCTTATCTGGAATCAGCGTAAGGCAAGATGTGCGGACGCGAGATACAAAAATGTGAAGGTACAGTATGGAAAAAGGAAAAATAATAAGAACAAGAAGGAAACACTATTAAGGTAGATAAACGATGAAATTTTCATGGTCTAGAGATAACAATGAGTAGATTTGGCAAAGGATTATTGGACTCTACTCCCTGACTAAAAATTTTCTGCTTGAAGGTGGTTCAATGGAGATCGTCAACAATCAATCAAATTAACAAAAAACCAATTGCCAAGCAATGGGGTGAGATCAGATCCCCTGCAACGGAAACCACCAGTTTCTGCATGAGCTTGTACGTGGATCATTCTATATCTTGCATTTTAGAATGTTTTTAAAACAATCAAGCCCACATTTTTCTACTTTTTCTTTCTTTTCTCTCATGAGAAAAGATGGGAGATACTCGTTTCATCCTATATCTTTTGTATTCCGTCCCATCGTTTGACATCTATAGAAGAAGTTGACCTATTCCATCTCCTCGTTTGACATCTATAGAAGAATTTGACCCCTCCACAAAAAAAAAAAAAAAAAAAAAAAAATCTGCACAAGAATAAAACACATTCATCTGCCAGATTGGGCGGTTCAAACTTTTTAGCAGCCTGCAGCTAAAAATACCAAATTAAAGTTGGGAATAAGATGAAAAGAAAAGAAAACTAAATTCTAACATTATTTCATGTTGGTAGATGTTGCAAGCTCCAAATTTCGCTGGCTTTATGGTAACGTATGGGATCCTATGTACGTGGGTGCCACCCCCTAATATGCGTCCATGCCCCTACACCACAGGGGCTACAAAACCTGGACCCTGCCAAGGATCACGTCACCCTACTCCTAATGCCTCGCCCTCTCGGATCCGTCAAGTCCCTCGATCGACCACCTTACCTGGTCCTTTATCTCAAAACACAAACATAGCATGACAATTTTTAAGTGAGACATGACAGCTTTTTATATAAAAAAAGGGAAAAGGGACCGAAGGAAACTGGCAAAGTACTATATACTAACTCTCAAGCTCCTCGCACAATGGCAATCATCATCAGACCCACCTCCTTCCATTCCAAAAGCTTATAGCATAGGAGAAAAGAAAAAAGGAAATGGATATATACACACACCTTGAGACTCTGTTAAAAATACCAAAGGGCTTAAATCCCTCATCCTAAGATTAATGTCTCTTGAGGAAAGGAACTATATATCTCTCTTCTCTCCATGTATAACTTTTCTTGCGAAACCCTAATATCAAATTAACTACGTATATAAAGCGAAATACTGAAAGAAAAAAAAACTGCCTTGGACATTCTTCGAAGCTGTGACAGCTCGTCAACTTTTGGCTGCCCAATCCCAGAGGCTGCCATGTCTTTCCTAAGACCAGCCAGTCCATCTCTGTCTCTGACCAAGGCAATCATCCCTTCGTGATCAAAAAGCTGTAAGATTTGTGGGGGGGGGGGAGAGAGAGAAAGCCTTCTGAAAGACTATATCCAAAAAGTAGAAGAAAGAAAGAATGTATCAAAAAGAGAACAAAACAACACAACCATGTACATCAGCTTCCGATAGCTTCGGCACTCTTCAAGGTGACGCATGGCTCTCGAAGCCAATGGAGTTGTGCTGCTTGGAAGGCCCCGAAGGCGGTATCGGCACACCTCTCGGCAAAAAACCAAAGTAGAAGCCCGAATTCCTCTCCATCGGCCTCTTTTTGAGGACTTGCATGTTCCTAGAACCCTGACAACATGACACCAGTAGGAGCAGCAGCAGCAGCAGCAGCCACACCAGTAGAGTTGAGCCCCTTGTGAGCTGACCCATTTGGCCTGACCAAGAGAAAAGGAGAGGCAAGAGAGTCCAGAATCAAAAGGAGGGTGGTAAAGCGGTAGGGAGGAAGAGAGAAAAAGTATGCTGGGGGAGAAGAGCTTGAATTCTAAGCAAATGAAAGGGCAAAGGGTGGAGTAAGGGGGAGATATTCAAACATAAGTATGGATACGGGCAATCATTAAATATATAGTATGGGGGGGCATGGGGGTCGTATTTAATGGAAACGGTGCAGTGGGATTGCCTTAGCTTTAGCTTAGCTTCTCGTAGTGTTGTCTAATAATGTCCATGGAGTGGTGGTGGGTCTGAGGTGTTAAGGGTTGAGCAGATTCTTAGGAGGTGAGGTGGGGGGAGGGCTTAAGAAAACAATGGAAGAGGGAGGGGGGGCAAAAGTAGTAGGCAACAGTGAATAGAAAAAAAAAAGGAAGCCGGTGTCGACCAGTTAGGTGAGAGAGGGGGGCCACAACAATTTAATGGCCGACTGAGGAATTGGGACTGTTGGTTTAGCTCCGAACAGGACGGCTGTCTCTTCGGCTTGGTGATGGGTGCTTGGATGCACACTCTCTCTCTCTCTCTTTCTCTCTCTCTCTCTCTCTCTCTCTCTCTCTCTCTCTGTGATCAGGTATGTTACATGGGAATGGCATGGAGATATTTAATGCTTAGGCATGTTATTCTCTGACTTTCTATGTATGCATGGATGGTTCTGTGTTGCATATTCTTTGCATTACATTACATCGTCCTGCTAAAGTTTCAATGCTATGGACCCGCAAGGAGACCTCCACCAAAACAGTACAATTGAAGTGACTAAAGAAAGAGTTTGGATTTGGAAGCAGCTTGATTGAGACTTAATTAGTGAGCTAATCTCAAATAACAATTAAATTTATGCTACAGTGGGGATACAAACGCAAGTAAGGAGGGTGCAATTAAGGATAGGTTTGTCGAATGGAACAGTCGCCCGAGCCTGTTGCACCGAACGCGTAAATTTTTCTTTTTGCAATAACGAATGATCCATACGATTCTAGTTTAAATACATTTAGCAAAATCAAAAAACAACAAATTTCAAAATACTCTATATAGCTCTGCTTCTCCATCCCATAAGATGCTTTTGAAGTGACTAACCACAAACGAAACTCCATTCGTCTTTTTGAAAATATATTTAGTCTAAAAAACTACATCATCACCTAATATAATTAGTATGTCTCGAAGCAGAGAGTGCCTTTCTACCGTCGCTGGAGCCACCTTGAAAGCTGAGTCTCCCTCGAGTAGGTTAAAGGTTGGGAGAGTGGGTGGTGAAGAAGGTAGTAGCTAGTACTCTGAGGATTGCCCATCCTTCGTCCACGAATAGCTTTCTTTAGACAGTTTATATTTGGTGGGGACTCCGGAGGTGGGGCTCCATGTCTGAAATCATGGTCCCGTGGTCTCCTGACTCGTGCCATGGTTATTAAGCAATGGCCCACCACCCTCCTTATCTTTTTCTCCGGACAATTCGACTATCAAGGGTTATTAAGCTGAGGCCCACCCCCAACAAAAGAGAAAGACGTATTTAAATGGTTGACGAAGACGTATTTAAATGGTTGACGATTACTAGCTAGCTGCTGTCATTGTACCGCTACGCCATTGCTGCAAGGGTTACGTCGCAAAGCACGTCGCCTCTTCACCTTGTTCCAAATTTTGTAAGCATACTTCCTACAAAAAGGTGGAACAGTTTCTGGCTAACGCTGAAAAGCTCGCATGTTCTCGTACGATACCTGTAATCCTTCGGATTGATTGGAATTAGGAATAGCCAAAACATTAATCTAGTAGGGTTGGACTGAATTTTCTATTGCATTTTATAGAATGGACAATCGATTTGGATAAAATCTATATCAATCTAATGCTTCTCTCTCTCTTTTTATTTGTTTTTTTTTATCCTGAAAAACCAATAGGCTTATAGATGGTATTTAGGCGAAGACTAGAATAGGTCTTTAGAAGAATACATGACGAGGAGACCAACAAACCTTAAATCTATAGAAATACAGACCAATCCTGTTGGATTTTTTAAACAGGGTCATGGCTGAATTTGAAAATGTAATAGAGTTGAGCTGAATTTTCTACTGAACCCACCCCAACCTTTTGTAAAAGCTTTTTATTAT
>JAOXJJ010000002.1:1017045-1099923 GCA_025769935.1 Phoenix roebelenii | reverse complement strand
GCAAATTCGTTATAAGTAATTTCTGTAAACTTTATTTTTCTAATAAAAGCCAGGTGGCTTTACCGCCCTCTTCATCAAAAAAAAAAAAATCTTACAAAAATCAAGCCTATTGGCTAAATCTTATTTCCGAGCCTATTGGCTAAAAAAAAAATCTTTCCGTATTTTTTTTTTTCGCCTCACAAGATATCGGCCGGAAAGATATGGGATTGATATAAGCCTACTCAAATAAGCTGTCCACTCCATGAATCCAATGATAAATCCAACCCAATCTAAACAAGCTCTTAATGGTATCCTAATGCTTGGGGTCGGTTGGACTTAGGAATAGCTTAAACATTAATGGGATCCAAAACCAAAAGACTACAATAGATATGGGATCTAATTTTGAACCTAAACCTATTGGAAACAGCAGGATCTTAGTCTAAATGTGGATTTTCGTCGGAATTTTTTCAAATTTTTAATATTTGTTAGGAAAGTGTTATTATATCTGTGCAGCATGTGAAATGAAAACTGCACTAACACATTTCAACCCAAAGTATGAATATGATTTGGTAAGGATGTGATATTTTTCGTAAAATTAATCGCTACTAAAATAATTTTCAAATCTAGCCTCATGAAACCAAATAATTTTATTGGGTTAAAAAGAAAATGAATGTGAAATGATTTGTATAATAGCCATAGTACATAAAAGAAACAGTGCTGATACGTCTATGGTTTAGGATGGCAACATACTAAATCAAGTCAACCTAGTCATGGTTATCAAGAATCTTATATTGTAAGAAAAGGAATCCCTTGATAGAACTAGATGATAAAGTAAAAAAAAAGTCATCAACTGACAAAAAAATAATAGCTTAGATAAGGCTTGTTGGTCATGATTACATCTACCGAATGTACAAATAGTAGAGGCACTATAGGTAGGGTGACCCATATTTTCTTTCCTTTTTTTTTTTTGACTGAAGGTAAGGTAAAGATCATCCAATTTATTAAACTAGAGGATGACCCATATTTTTTTGTTCTTCTGAGATTGCTAGTTATAATGATCAATTGAATCTAATCTTTTCGATTGTTTAGCTGGATGGAAGGTTATTATTGTTCCATTTTAAATAAAACGGTAGACCAGCCATTGCAAAGGAATGGCAATATGACATCCGGAAAATGTTACGTAGCATAAGAGTCAGAAAGCTAATTTAACAGATAAAAATTTCAAGATAAAGATAATGATGAATGATTTCAAGTTTCAATATATCTTATTCCATAAGTACGACTGCAAAGATAATGAAGACAAACCAATTGTCGTGAATATCAAACATAGAATTTTACAATATATCAGGTAATAATTAATAGTCAGTCTATTTCTCAAGGAAAGCAGTTCGAGCTAACCTCAGTGAAACTACACAAGACAGACCCTAGTGCAAGTTTTGATGGACAACTTGGGATGAAGTACCATCTTCTATTTTTTTTTATCATCTATGGTGTCCCTAGTTGCCAATCATATATAGAAGGTATCTATATCATCTACTACACCTACACCTGAGAGCAATGAATCACTTGAATATAATTTCAATTTGAGCTTCTCTCTTTGTCTAACATAGCAAATTAGGGAGCTGTTAAAGGATATAATTTATACTAGTACAATCTTTAGCTAACCTAGCATGCCCTAAAATTCCTAGGACCTACTGTCCTATCACATATTTTAAGATGGTGCAACAATAACAAATGAAGAGTAATGAAAACATAAGGCTCCAATGCATGAAGCAGCTATGTTTTAAGATCCATGTTAAAGTCATAAGCGTATGGGCATCCAACAAAATAATTGGTTTTCTTTTAAGAGCCATAGCCATGAAGCTAGAATCATCTTCTAACTAATTCATATCTTTGACAGGAAAAGGAAGCACAACAAAATCTAATGAAATGAAGAGGAGGATGTCACCTTCAAACTAGAACTGTTTGCACTAATACGATGGCAGCTGGATAGCATCAACTCTTTCCCCCCCTTTTTTTTTAAAGCAAGTTAGACGACCGAAACATTCATATGCTGCAAATGAGGCCCATAACAATAACAATTTAAAGATATCTGTTTGAAAACAGTAACCCTTGAATCCTGGAGGCCACAATTGATATTTTCAGATCATGAGAATTGATATTATGGCTCTGTATTCCAGTGACCGTAAAGATGGAGTTTTTTTTGTTTGTTTGTTTTTTTTTTTGTACATCGGTGTCTCACACACAACAAGTGTGAGTACAGTCAACAAAATCAGAAGAAAAAAAATTGGCATAAAACGAAAGGAGCGAATAGATGGTTCTTCCATATAAACCCTCCAAAGGATAAGCTGCAAAGGAAGCAACCCAGTCTGCAGCAGTGCCTCTCGGTAAACATGAGTGGACCGGAAGAAGCTACACTCTTTCGTGAGTATGCAAATGTTGTGGAGCAGCAGCAGCCCGCCAGTACTACTTCACTGGCCATGAACCTACCTAATAACCATAGCTGAGTCTCCCTCAAGGATGATGCGATCGACACCTAAAATAAGCATATGATGCAAGGTAAGGCAAGCAATGAAGTTCCCAAAAGGGCCCAGATGGACTGGTAATCCACAACTGGTAGCTTTGTAGCGGGATTCGAATGTGTTGGGCCTGGGTAAGCAATATAACTTTTTGGGCCAAGAAACTGTGTAGTGAGCCTTTCTTGTAACAAAGCCGGCATAGTTGGAATTGGCTGCACTCTCTTGACATTGAGAAGGTAAAGAAAAAAACACCCACGTATTTTGTCACTCTGGATGTCAAGTTTCACTGAAGCAGACGTACACTAAATGTAAAAGATATTCGAAAGCTCTTGTTTCTCTGCTATTCGTAGAATCTATTTTGTAGAAACTCACAAATCATAAATTCATCATCTTTTTTGCCGATAATCAGGTATTATGATTATCCTGAAGAACCGACAGACAACTAAACATCTTTAATCGGTCGATCCTTCGAACTTCAGAGAATAATCACTTGATTATAAGAAAATTGTGAATAAAATCCATAGGAGCATATTGCTCAAGATTTATATTAATATTTGGAATTCTCTAGGAGCAATAGACACTATTATTTGAAGTCATCCGAGAAACTTTATTGCCAACACTGAACCAAAAACAAGTTCTACGCCGTGCTGAGCATTACCACCTGTGGATGATCGGCTGGTGGTTTCTTCTTCTTCTTCCAAGGTATATGGACTTAATGGACTTCCAAGGGCTAACAACAATGCCAATTAGTGTGCAGCAGGAGGTTCATCGTTATATGCTCGGCTATCTGCCAATTACTTCATAGGAACTCAATTTCCTATGAAATATAAATTTTAGGGATGCAACATGGGCTAAAGTATAAATGAAAGAATATTAGGATGTGTTTTAACTGGATTAATTAAGTTAGGCCTCCAGTTCATACTTTATTGGATTCGTAAAATTCGTGAACTGTCCCATCCCTGTTATAATCTTGATGACATCGATGCCCTTGAACTCCATTTATGTTTCTATAAAGATGAGGTAGACTCTGAAGAAACTAGTAGATTTCGAACAAAGAGAAACTAGTAGATTTACTTTGCGGAAACGCAGCGGTTTGCCCCTCAAGGTCTCCATGGTTAAACACAAAGAGAAGATCATGCGAAGACCATATTTTTTAAGAAAGCCCGCACTCTACAAAAAAAACTATTGAAATTTAATGCAAGCAAGACCTTCGGTTACCGGGTACCACAAGAGATGTTTCTTGGGCAATTCTATCATTAATATGAAACGAACACAGCCTAGGCACAACCATTTTTTTTTTTTTTCCTTCCTTTTGTGAAAAATTGTCGCACTCCAGAAGGTGGAACCATGAACTTCAATTACGAAATTTTGAGGCTTGGCTGTGATATTTCGGAAGTGGTTCAACTCTTCATATGTCGAGTCTTGATTAATCTATCGAGTGTGCCTTTAAGAGGCAAGTCATATCGATGCATGTTGTTGCTGCATGCATGCGCATCTCACAATACTTATCAATAGATATTTGACACTTCAACTGATAAAATGATCATGTTCTATTTGAAAGGACACCACCAAGCTTCTCCTTAGCATTTGTGATCATATCGTTGCTCCTAATGTTTGCATGCGAGTCGACACCTATCCTAGTCATAATTTTGCTCTTTTAACACTGCATGGATCTATATGATGCAACAATGTGGACCCTTTAGCGAGATCAACACCCCACCAAATTGTTTACATTCAAAAGAAGCAAAGAAGGGCCATCTCCCACGGGGCGCTACCACAACCACCACATTTTTATTATGTTTGCTGAAGTCCGAGTCAACAAACTAGACTTCTATGTTTGTCCATTGACTAACTCTAACATGGTAAGGGCCCATTAGACTCGACCCGAACCACACGGCCCGGCATCAGCCAGCAAAAGTCGCTCTCCTTCGCAGCCATGCGGGTGGGGTCCTCTTCGTTCAATTTGATCAAAATCCTGCTCGTTTGAAACTTTGACTACCCTACCATTTGGCGATGGGTTGCTTCCTTCACAGCTCATCACTTGGAAGATTTTTTCTGGCCAGACCACGGAGTTGTGCTTATGCCTTTGCGTAGTATTTTGTTTTTTGATTTTGTTGGCTGTTTTCACACTCGTCAGGTGTGAGCCGCCGATACACCAAAAGAAAAAACTACTTTAAAGTGGAAGGCTGAATTGAGGCAACAAGGATGGTGGAAGCATAACAACAGCTATTGTATCCTAAGATATGATGACACATCTGCACGATACTGAAGAGTAAGGTTGTTAGTAGATAAATAAAAATAAAAAAAGAAGATTCCAGATTGTTAGTCTTGGATAAAGAGAGAGTTTATACATTGACATGGAAATTTATTATTTGGTCTAGACCAATACTGCTGAGGGCTATCCAAATTCGATGCAAGTATAAACACACCGACTTATTGAGAACATTTTTCCAAAGGAGATCCTCCTACCAATGGTTCATCTTTTAGTCTTCCTGTTTCCAAAGAAATTCATACAAACAAATATGGTCACAAATATGTAGCATTCTCTACTGAACGGGATATCAATGAAAAGGTCCTGGCCTAGTAGACTTACTACCAGACCTCTGGGTGCAAGTCAACACCTGGTCCTTTTTCTTTGACTGACTTTAACATGCGGTCCTTCGACCACTACCATTTTAGTCCTACAAATATACTTATACTCATATTGCATACATTTATAGTAGTTTTTGTACACAGTTATATTGTTTCTGTACACAGTTATATTTGTATGTGCACAATTATTTGCAACTGTATACATATTGGGATATAACTGTGTGCAACAACTGCGGATCGGAAATTAAAGAAATTTTGAAATTTGGAGAAGGTTTTAAAGTCCTAGTCAACAGGGACTAAAAGTTCTAATCTAGTCAAGCAGGATCCAACTGCTACATAATGACCTAAGATATAATGACAAAATTTATCAGGACCGCCACATGCATAGATGTCATAATTTCATTTACAACCTCGAGAGCACCTTCTTCAAGTCTTTGGATTTAGCATCTACTTTCCCTAGAACTAGAAAATAGAATCATATTTAAGGTCTGACTAAGGGTTACCATGGGTGCAAGTAACGCAATCAAGGTTCGATATTTTTACTTTTGATGCAAACACCTTGCTTTTTCCTAGTAGCAATTTTGACGGTAAAAAGTCACTATAGTGCTAACAGTGCACGCCCCTCATCAAGTTAGCTAGGGAAGCAAAATAGATGTCACACCTAAACCTATTGAATAAAGAAAAAATCATGTCCAGAAGAGTCCGACCTGCATACAATTACATACGTTTTCAAGACAAAATTTTATTATGTTAGGTTCTCACGTAATAAACTAGTAAGGTTCTTGCAAATCCCAGACTCGCCTAAACTAAAAATAATAGCACGCATCTTTGACAGGGAGAAAGGCCAACAACTGAATATTATCACCAATCAGTTGCAAGTAAACAAGATATTAACGCAGTAGCTTTCAAAAGGAAGATTAGAAAAAAGTGGTAAAACTAGTGGCAGCTAAAGGTATGTAGAATAATGAGCGTCAAGAGATGAAGAATTTTCTAAGCAATCAATAAGTGGGACAGTAGAAATCAAAACCATCATCCGGGCCTGTTGTATAACTACTAGACGACTTGACTGACCTGTCCTCCGTTGAAAGTGCTCTACTGTTGGTAGTGAAACCTCTGAATGCTGGTTGAACTATTAACGTTCTATACACAACAAGGAAGGTCCATTGCTTTGGAAATTTAGCATATATAGTTGTACGGTTGACCATATGTCCTGAATGCAGTGAACACGTGAAGTAAGAGATTGCATTCAGATTTCTGGCTAATAGACTGAGCTTGAGGCAACAATTATGTTGTGTGTTTTCTAAACAAACAAACAAAAAAAAAATTGTTGCATGACCATTCAACAATCAAAATATAAGATGAGATGTAGGTCTGGATGTAATGTTTCTAACGTTTACTCACTTGTTTTTTATCTTCTTTTAAGGTGTCAATAGCTTGCAAGAGATAAATACCGTGTCGGCTTGAAGAAGAAAGATATCAGTTATAACAAGAAAATGCTGCCTTCCATCTGTTCGCATGGTGCGACACCTTAGTGAAAGTGAGAGTTGTGCTGTTAATACAGCAGTAAATTGTGTGGCATGACTCCATATGAGCAATAGAAAGATCTACATTTCTAGCATGTTCCACAGATCAGAAGAGAAAAGTACTTGAATAATCTCAGAATAAAAAGTTACATGGTGATCAAATGCCCTGCAAACTAAGCAAGTTCTATGGCGTGGGATAGATATGGAGCATATGTGGACGATCAAGGTTAAGTTTAGACTACCAACAAGTTTATCCATGTTGTCTTTCATGTGAGAATATACGAAATATATTAGGAAGAATAGAAGAGCATTGGTCTCCACAGATTCTTCTCTCCTTGTGCATCCTTGTGGAAAGACGTAAATGAGTGAAAGAGCAGCAACAAGAAGCAAGATAGGAAAAATTACCGAAAGAGATAAGGAGGAGTGGAAGGGCAGCAACCACGAACCAGTAGGCACAAGTAACGTGCAACTCTCTTCAACAAAGATTTGGATGGGAGCCGATCGACATGGTGGGCTCCCACGCACATCCTATTCAATGCTTTCCACGGTCTTCCCCCCACGACTTCACTTATTATTGCGTTGAAGGACGAACACGGAATGACGGGAAAGACCGGCAAACCTCGCCTCCCTCCACCTTCTCCTCTTCCCCTACAATGATAGCCCACAGGCCCCACACTAATGTAAATATTGGCTGCACTCATAAGAATATAACACAATAACAACTTAGGCCCATCTCTCCCCCATTAGTAATAATAATTAATAATTTTTTTTATGAATACTAAATACTTTTTCAAAATTAATATTTGCTTATATATCTCCGTAAAATATTTATTTTACCATTCTAATTTTTTTTATCTTTATTTTTGACGCAGTTAAAAAAACAGTTTTAAATTAAAATGACTAAAATATTCTTAATGAGTAGATGTACAAAAAGCAATATGAGGAACAAAAAAGTAATTTCAAAATTCTACTTTATGTTTAATTAAAATAAATGTGGGTTTTATTAATGATGTTAGAAGAACTGTTATATTACAAGGATTTGTGCAAAAATAGTGTTTTATGAGGATACAGAAATAAATATAAATTTGAAGAAAATATTTATGCAAATTTAAATTTTTAAAAAATATTCATACCAAAAACCTCCATTAATAATAATAAATAAATAAATAATAATAATTATTGTTAATAAATATTATTGGATGCAGAAAAGAATACCCCACACGAAATGAGTTTAGTTGATTGCCATCCATCATCAAACTTTGACTTTGACCATTGACCATTGACCGGGGAGACACTAACCTTTATACCACGTCGAGTTGGAGTATGCGTATTAGAATAAGTGATGAGATTATGAGACCCAACGTCGTCCTACCCATCTTCTCCTTCGACCACTCCCTCCCCTTCAAAATCTCCTCCTCCATTGTTTCAACACAACTTCTATATTCATACAAGTAGAAGATATAGAAACAGCAAAATAGAGATAGAGTGAGTGTTAGAAAAAGGAAGGGAGAAGAGAAGGGAGATGGGAAGGAAGGGAGAGAGGTTTGTGAAGATACCGAGCTATTTCCGGTGTCCGATATCGCTGGAAGTGATGAAGTCGCCGGTGAGCCTGTGCACCGGCGTCACCTACGACCGCATCTCCATCCAGCGGTGGCTGGACTCCGGCAACACCACGTGTCCGGCCACCCGGCAGAACCTCCCCTCCACCGACCTCGTCCCCAACCTCACCCTCCAGCGCCTCATCCACCTCTGGTCCTCCCCGCCCTCGTCATCCTCCGCCGCCGCCGCCGTCCCCCACCTCAACCGCGGCGACGACATCCTCCGCGAGCTCCGCTCTTCCGCTGCGGATCCCCTCCCGGCACTCCGCAAGCTCGCCGAATTCTTCTCCGACGACGAGAACGACGAATTCGAAAAGAATAATCTCGTCAATGCCGGTGGTTGCGCCGCCGTTCTGGTCTCCGTTCTTGCGAGGAAGAACGACGACGAGGAGGTCGGATTGGAGACGTCGGAGGCGGCGATTAGGGTTCTTGCTCTGATCTTAACCTCCGATTTTATCGAAGAGGCCAACACGAAGATCGCGATCTCCGCCCTGGTTTCAGATCTCAACGCATTGGTTTCCACTTTGGTCTCCGTACTGAAAAAGGGCAGCAGTCTTGAATCGCGGATCGACGCGGCCACGGTTCTTGAATCGGTACTGGGGTTGCCGGAGGCGGCGAAGGCGAAGTTGGTGATCGCCGAGAAGGAGGAGGTCATCGCGGAGCTGATCCGCTTGATCGGGCCGTCGGATGATAAAGGGACGATGGATCGGAGGGCGGTGCAGGCAGGGCTGGGGTGCCTGGCCGGGATCGCCGAGGTAAGGCGGGCGAGGGTGCGGATAGCGCGGCTGGGGGTGGTGCCGGCGGTGACGAGGGTGCTGGCGGCGAAGGCGGAAGTGCTGCCGGCGGCGGCGGCGGAGAGGGCGATGAGGGTGATGGAGGCGGCGGCGGGGTGCGCGGAGGGGCGGGCGGCGATCTGCGAGGCGGCCGAAGAAAGCGTGGGGGCGGTGACGGGCCGGATGATGAAGGCCGGGAGGGAGGGGGCGGAGGCGGCGGTGGCGGTGCTGTGGACCGTCTGCCACCTCTTCCGGGACCGCCGGGCGGTGGAGGCGGCGGTGGCGGCGAACGGCGGGCTGACGAAGTTATTACTGTTGATGCAGAGCGGGTGCTCGCCGGCGGCAAGGCAGATGACGGCTGATTTGCTCAAGATATTCAGAGTGAATTCTAAGAGCTGTCTTCCTGGTTATGATACAAAGACCATCCACATCATGCCCTTCTAAAAACCGATCGAGAGAGATCTTTTTTTTTATTTTTTGCTCCCATGAAAAAAAATGGATTTTTCTAAATGGATAAAGGGTGTTTTTAATTTTGCTTGATCAAAAGAAAGGAAAAAAATTGAAGAATCTTCTAATCCAATTTTAGGGACAAATTTGAAAGAGTCTGAATCCTCTTTTTCTTTTCAGAAGTTTCCTTTTTTTTCCCGATGATGGGAAGAAATTTTGGTGTTTTTTCTCTAGGAATGATGAGAGAGGAACCAGTTATCATAGATCGTGACATAGATTTCTTGTATTCAATATTCTGACAGGCTTACAAATCATGAAACTACTATATATTTACATAGTAATCATATAACTATCAACCAAAGAGCACGACCATTCGCCCTTTGATGCTGAGAGTAGAAGAGTACTTATAGGTTTAAGTGGTTAATTCCTAGTGTATCTCATTCTCATGGCTTGTCCTTGTTTTCTGGTTTCGTGAGGCAACATTAACAAGCTTTTGATGAAAACATGAGCTAAACTTGTGTGTGTGTCATCGGTTAAAATCTAGATAATCTTTTTGATCTTTTTTGGTTGAACACCTCAAACGGACAACTAGACATGCAAGAGTGTGTGTTGTTGATTTAAATTCAGATGATCAAATTTCCATCCTTATCGTACATATATATAGAATACGCAACATAACCTCTTTTTTTTTCTTTCTTTTTTCTTTCGTCAACAACATAGATATCTTTATAAATTATGTTGGCAAAAATTTTTTTGATAAGCCTATAACATAAAGAAGAATATAGTCCTAGCCATCCATCAAAAAAATGATTGGTGGCTAATCCTTCAACAAAATCTAACCATCTAATCCCGATCTAGTCCAAACTCTCCATCCCCCATTTTCTCATCCCCATTGTATCATATACTTTTTTGCAGAAAATATTAGACATCTCGATCTTGGATCAGACCAACCTCCTTCGCCTCGGTAAGAACATGAGGTGAACGACCTTGGCGACGACCGAGTAGCCAATCGGCATATGCCAATAGAGACCAATAGTTTTGGCAACCAGTAGTTCTAACAGCACTGCTGTCGGCACACGATCAACACCGTATGTTGCCCCTACAGAACGATTCCTACACTGTAAAAATATGACTAGCCATTAATACATGTCACATGACAACAAAGTAGACTATCCTATATAAAAGGGTAGTCCAAGAATTCTCAAGTAAGCAATCTCTTCTATTTAGCGAACTCGACTTTGCTACAATTTTTTTTCTTCCATATTGTTGCCTCATTGTTAACTTAGGCATCGGAGGATTTTCCATCAGAAACTATCTAATCGGTAGACTCCTTGTAGGCTATTTTCGAAGAAGATCACCTCGCCGTGCACCTTGGCCAACCAGTTCGGCTCAGGTCGTATCGACCTCAAAGTCATCTGACGTGCTCTGACCTCAATCCAAAGTTCTGCGGCAACAATTCCTATGAAGCAGCGACTGGCCCTTCCCTCAGCCAGCTCCCCTTTCCTCTCCTCTCTCCCTCCCTTCCACCTCAGCCACGCAACGTCTCCTCCTTACAAATAAGGACCTAATTAATGAATCTGTATATGGCCTATTCTCCACATACGACTCGAGCCGGAAACAATTCAGAGGAGACTTTTGAATAGAGACCAAAAAAGATGATATTGATGATGTAGCCGAAGAAAATCCCAACATGGGCACGCTTACATACCAAAATGCGAGATGACGCCATAATCTATGCTACATCATTTAAATTTTCGCTCGCCATTATGAATCTGCTCTTGAAAACTCGAATCAAATCATCTCTCTCAGAGACTTGAGAGCCAATCACAGTTTTCGAAAAAGGAAAGAGATCACATCTCGCAGACTTTCCTTTATGTCTCTCCCTCAATCTTTCCTTCATATAAATCTGGCGTCCAACTTCTTTCTTCGCTTGGTCTATCTACGACCTTGGCTAAAGAAAAGAACAAAGGATCGGATGAGGCCTCAAGAGGTACTCAAATAAGGTAAATGCAGCTGCTACTCAAATACATCTGCAGAAAGATACCAGCTAAAGGAGCAGAGAGAAAAACCCAACAGGAGAATATTTAGTTTAAAAAAAAGGGAAGGAAAAATGAAACGGTCATGAGATCACTATGAGGAAAGGGAGGTGTAAGAGAATGAGCACAGGCATTGAAGACCAAGGCTTCAAGAGCTAGAGGAAGACAGAAGTCACTGGTGGCAAGTTAGAAGAAGATTCAGGGAGCTATTTCATGATGACATTCTAGACCATTACATCGCCATGGCAGTGCTTCCCTCCACTTTAGTGCCCTCAACATATACCAAAAGGCAGGCTAACAATGTTTTTTTGTTTGTGCTATCAAACTAGCCTATAGTATGAGGTAGAAAATATTGGATGCCAAACTTCCCATATTTCAGTTTGCAATCTCAGACCTACTATGGTGGTAATGTGGTAAGACTCCGGAAGATCAACTGAGAAACAAGTACATCAAAAGGAACTCGAGAGTGGCAGAACTTGAGAATAAAATTAAAGAAAACCAGTTGAGATGCTATAGTAGATGTAGTGAAGAAGATCCGAGGAAGTGCCAACCAGGAGACGTCCATAAATTTAGCTTGAATGATCTAGAAAGAGGAGGAAAACACCCATACTGACATGAACAACAGTGTGAAAAATAATTAAAGCTTGAAGCAACAATGGAGGTTACCTTAAAATGAAAAACTAATAGGATGATTCATCAAGTTGGCTCCAATTTCATTGAGGACAAGGCTCGACAGTCATTGTATGATTATGGCAATTTGATGCCTACTATTGTTACGTCCTTAACACCAAGAAAATCATGTTCAACTGAGTGCACTTTTCACTACAATAAGCCCCCCGGAAATGCCCCGGTGAATTGTGTATGAAGTGGTGAAACAATGAAAGAAACAATCAAGCATACAATAACAATTCTAAGTGGGAACCATGGATTTCTGGAGGGAAGAGGACAATGCACTGTTTCCTCATGCCATCACCACCACTCAGTCACAAGCAATCAGGCTGGCAGCAGCGATGACATGGGGCACTAGTGGACGAGTGAATAGCAGTTGCCAGCTTACCTCTTGTCCATAAAATGGAATCATCCCCATAACTAATTCTTACCAAGAAGAACATTGATAAAACATCACATATGAAAAAACATTCAAGTCGTAAACAAGGTTGCATAAATAAGATTGGTTTTAGACAGACAAAACAAGAACAATTGAGCTACAGGTTAATAATCACAAACATTTCCAAAATGAAAGTAAAGTCACAAACATTTCCAAAATGAAAGTATAGTCACAAACATTTCCTAAATGAAAGTACCGTATTAATGGGCATATCTATATGATACAATATCTACCACATCAACATCGTGCATCAACTTAGTATTATTCAGATTAATGTCCAATCAAACACTTCGCACTTCTATTTCATGCAACATTCCAGTACATGAGGAAATATAAACGAAAGTAGATAAAAATATTCCACAAGACACAATATCCCGAATCTGTTTAAGTTCACTTATGTTTACCATAAATACCCCTCAGGGTCCCAAATGTTGAATACCAACTGAACATTGCTACACATACTCCATAAATTGAGCTAGTTCTTAATTAAAGATGATCATGGGCCGGGCTCGGCCTAAATTCTATTCATTTTTAATCAGGCTTCAGGCCAGGCCTATGTAATATTTGATATTTTCTGTGTCCAAGCCTGGCCCATGATCAGCTATGTTCTTAATATAGGGTTTAACCACCCACATGTGATGATCAAACAAGTACAGGAGGATGCTTCCACTTCAATGGGTATAAAAAATATCAAAATGATACAGTTTTAGATAGCCTTTAGAATCATAATTAGCAGGCAAGGACACATACTATGATGTCTATGATGGGCACAAAAATCTGAAGTTCTTGCAGAACATACTACAATGTATAGATGAAACTCTAGTGCAATGACCTGATACTCTAAAATAGCAATCAATGCAGCAACTACATCTTGCTCATTCCACTCTCAAGGAAGTCCATTCCAGTGTTTGGAGCTGACTATCCAATACGCTACCCTTTTCTAGCATTATAAGCAAATAAGCAATACACATGCAGAGTTTCAGCAGATTAAAACTAAATTCTAGATTTCTGCAACTGAAGCAAGAACTTATAATATTGACAATCGACTAAAAATATATCTAGCAAATTAACAAACAACCACAGTAGCTCAAAAGAAAAAGACACAGATCAGCACTAATAAATACACTTCAGCTATATGCTCTTAAAACTCTTATCTTCATACGATAGACAGAGGAATTTACTAGGAGTCCTCCTCGGAAAGCATTCTCTCATGAAAAGATTAAGAAGACAAATAGCAGAGGAAAGATCAATGAAGCAACAATTGCTTCCTCTGAGATGCTCTCTTCTTTGCCACTGCAATCGCTTGTTCTCTTTTCTGAGATATGTCCTTTATTGCCTGCTGATACTGCATTTCGATAAGTTCCAACTGGAGTCTCAGCTCCTCATCATTTTCATGTTGCTCAGCCAAAACCAATGAAGAACCATCTCTTGGAAAGCCAGAAAAGGTTGATGTGCCAACATCATTGAGACCCATATCTTTCTGATCAACATTCGTGCCATTTTCAACTCTTGAGAGTGCCCCTTTAACCTCTCCCTCCATATTTAACCAATTATAATCCACAAGGCTCCATGCAGAGGACCTACAGGAACCTGAGGACTTCTCACCATTTCCTTCAGAATCCTGATCAGCTGACACGAACACCACATCCCCAAAATCACCATTCCCCCTAACATGATCAAGTCTCTGATGGACCACAGCACCATGCACTGGCTGATCAGAGCCTTCTGTGGATCTGAAATCAACAAATGAAGGGGAGACGAAAACATTGGCTGCTTCAGAGATACTCTGAGAAGATTCATCAGAGCTTTGTCCACACTCAACCAACTGCAGATCCTTGAGCTCATCTACAAGAGTTCGGGTTCCATCTAGAGTTACCAGCTGACTGATGGCAATGCATGGTTTCCACACAGGTATCAAGTTGATAATTAATGAATCAATTAACCCTGCTATGAGCTTTACATCCTTCTGTGTCAGTTCAAGTTGCTCAACCATTTCACCAGCAACTGAAAGAGAAGTATCACTGTCCAGGTAAAACAGGAAATCAACATTCTTAGCACTACCTGCTTGCAGAAAAAAAGGAATGCATTGATGAATTAGCATCCACATGTTTAAAAACCATTATGATGAGACCAGAATAGCTGCAGAAGTATAGGAATTACCTTCCCGATTAGCAATCCGTAAATTCAATGATACAGAATTTGTCTCCTTCCTCTCCCCTTTCAATCTCAAGTCACCATCTTTTCTTTTCTTTCGGACCTCCAAAGTTAGCAAGTGCGAACCTTTACGATCGGAATTTTCAATTACAGTGACAAGTGCAGGCTCATTGTCATCGTTGTCGTCGTCACCATCTATATGAAACTGCATTTGTTGTATGCTACTCTTTGGCTCTTTTGAATGAACACAATGGTCTTTAGAGGCACCTAATCTGGTTTTGATTTCAACAATATCTGGCAAATGCAAAGAATGGTTTCCTTGATTTCCATTTGACACATCCAAGAGAAGAAAAGGGTCCTTTAAAAGGTCCCGTGCTGGTAATCGCAGAGAAGCTGGAACAAGGCACTTCTCTATAAAAGCTTTGACTTCTGGATCTTGTACCTTTGAAAGAGCACCAGGCTTTATTCCCTATAGAAATCGTTCAGAAAAAACAAATGTCAAGTTCAGTGCAAATAAACAAGTAATCACATTTTAAATTTTTTTTTCTTGAATAACACTCATCTAAAGATAACTAGCATTTAAAGTCTTGCAGATGACACCTACAGAAGAAACTTTTTTGTATATTTGAGCAGAATTAGAACATTCACTGTATGGGTACTCAAGGGTAACCATTTCCAGCATGCACATCCCAAAGGAGTATATATCTACCAACTCGTTATAATCCTCATCATAGAGTTCTGGTGCCATAAACTCAGGAGTCCCTGCAGTTAAAACAAAATATCATTAAAACCAAATTTTAAACCAAACTTGACTAGTAGCCTTCAAATAAGTATTGATGGACCCTCAGATACACTAGAATGAGAACTAAAAGCACATCATAACACCCATATTCCAATTGCGTCCAGTAATAGCAAAGAAATAATCTGGTAAGTCAGCAATCTCGTTTATTCTAAAAAAAATAAAAGCCAAAATAATGATGCTGAACTTTTCCCTTGTTCCTCCCTTAATTAACTTATTTAGCCCATAAAGGAGAGCTAGGGAAGTGCAATATCTTTTGATTGCATTTTTTTAACTATCATATCCTTAGTTTCCTTTATTTAAATAAAAAATGTTGGCCAAATTGAAGAACATGACTATGAAAAGCAAAAAAAGGGCTGCCCAGTTCTCTCCGTTGCAGTGTCTGGAAAAGATCAGGTGTATGGAGTCTTATCTCTCGTATAAGGAGAGGCTATTTCCATATTTTCAGCCCATGACCCTCAAGTCACAATAGAGCAACCTTAGCATTGCACCAAGGCTGACCCTCTAACATGACTATTGCAAGAAAGAAAGCAAAACTTCGTACCAATTACACTCTGTGCATTGGATTGCTTCATGACAGTCGCCAACCCAAGATCCCCAATCTTCACCTCTCCATGGTTTCCATTAATGAAAATGTTATCACACTTCAAATCCCTATGTATGATGGGCGGGTTCTGACTATGGAGATAGTTCAATCCCATCAGAATCTGCCTCGCCCATCCCTTCACTGCTTTCATGTCCACCTTCTTGTGTTTTTTACGGTACCTATTTTACAGAAACCATGTCACCAACCCTAATAAATGATAAATGAAACCCATCATCAAAAAGCCAAAACAAGAAGATTGGAGAATTCGACCATACTGTCTCAAGCTGCCAGACATGAACAATTCTGTGATGATATTCATAGTCTTCATTTTATCATCAACCCATGAAGTATAAAATTTCATAATGTTCTCATGTTTCAGAGATTTCAAAAGATGCACTTCCGAGTACAATCTCTCCAAGCTTTCCGGAGAGTGCAGCAAGTCATCAATCCTAACCTGGTTCCAAGCTACCTCAATTCCATTGACTTCATCAAATCCCTTGTAGCTGTTATTACAGTACCATCAAAGATTATCAAGCATGAATCATTGCAAGAATTGATGTAAAACATCGAGCATAAATATAAACCCAATTATAATTTATTTACAAAACGGTAGATTGAAGAAACTTACACAGTCTTGAATGCGCCTTTTCCTAATATATCCTTGAACTGTCAAGAAAATCAAATAATTTTCACCAAAAAACAGAAAAAAGCAAACCTTTACTCAAGGAGAATACCAAAGTATCAAATAAACTAGTACGGAGAAAACAAAAAGAATTCAGAGACAGAGAGTATTTACACAAGCATAGCGCCTGGTGGGATCAACATCGATAACGTCAGGATCCGGCGGATCCGGCTGCTCGTCGGCCCCGTCGGCCAGGACCTGGCTCATCGTCTCGGCGAAGAACCACCAATGCGAACTCTCAGAAGCGACAACAAAGCCGAAGACCCTAAAACCGGAGACAGTTCTACACGAGCAACAAAAACCCCCCCGGATTAGGCAACCAACGAAAACTCTTAACCCAATCCCCACCGGATTCCAAACCACACAAAAAAAAACCGCGGATTCGAATCCAGAAGCCGAAAAAGGAAAGAAAGAAGGAATCGGTGAAGGGTAACCAAACCGTATCAGGCGCGCGCGAGACAGATTCGATCGAAAGCCCCAGCGAGGGGGACGGGGGCGAACCCTAATCGGAGCGGATGGGGGAGCGAGCGAGGGAGGAAGAGCCCTGGAAAACCCTCGCGCGACCCAACAAACTCTCGACCAACGATCGCGGGACGGGCGCTTCTTTCGCTCCGCGGCTTTTACAGAGAGTTCCGTTGGAGAGAGGGATAGCCGGCGTTCGTTTATACGTTATCTCAGTATTGCGCACGCGTACGCGGACTCAACGCCGGTGATGTGACGCGAACGGAAGGAGCGCGAATTGCGTTTGAAGGGGAAATACAAATCCTAGCCTGCCATTTGGTGCAAGAGATTTGATGCAGGACTACTATGCCTGTAGGGCCATATGTTTTTAACTTCTATATGCAACACCAAATCTAGTAAAATTTATAAAATTTAATATTATATAAGATAAGTTTTGTATTTGGATTTTTCACACTTTTATTAACGTTTGTTATGCTTTATTAGTGACTAATTTTGAAGGAATAAAAGGTAATTTTGAAGGCATAGAAGGAATTGCATGAAAATAATAGGATCCACTTGAGAACCAGACTGGTTTCCAATCCAGCGCTATGTAAATTTGACCCAATTCATTTCTTATATAGGTAAGATATAGATTAAAACACAGATTCAAGCCTTTAAATAGGTCGAATCTGGTTAAGGCAATATTTAGTCCCGACCCAACTCGGTAGCACCTCATATTGGGCAATCTAGAGCATGATCTTCTTGTAAATTGCACCAAACTTTTTGCAAAAGATATGTATTTAGGATTCATGGTTGCTATCATCTCAAGTCAATCCTCATGCATTATGAATGATAGAGAAGTGATGCAATAAAGTTGTTGATTGAAATCCTAGAGGATATTTTTGATGAACCCCTATATTTTGAGAGAAGTGACATGATGCAAGTGCCTAGTAAAATCTATATTCAGCATTGGTGGATTCATTGCTATGCAATTATAATAGCTGATAATAAATAGCATTTACAATGTTTCTGATATTGTTGATTGATGGATAAAGGATACCATACTCAACACTAGCTTTCTATCAAGAAGTTCAAACATGTTGTGATGGCATGATTTCTGGTTTTGCATTGGTATTACAAAAAGCTTAGGAGATGATTATGAGGAAGAAAAGGTTAAGAGAAAGGAAGGAATGGCAGCACAGCTACCTAGAAGACTTTGACATGAGGACATGTACAGCAAAGTGGTAAAGACTTGTGTTGCAGGGACGGCCTTTGGCCGGAGCTTCACACAACAGCATAGCCCACATTAAGCTAGCAGAGAAAGAGGATTGCGTTCTTCCCCAGGTATTGTCCGCTTTGGGCGCTCCGGTCCGCGCGTCCAGCGCAGACGGAGGGAGATCGCTGCCCTTTGGGCGCTCCGGCCCGCGCATCCAGTGCAGACGGGGGGAGTCCACTGCCCTCACGGTTTTGCCCTTCAAAAAGCGCCTCGAGAGGAAAGAATTTCCATCCTCTATTTAAGGCACAGAATCTTTCCGCTACTAGCCGATGTGGGACTAAATTCAAGGCCCCCTCCCCCCGCAACATAGCCCCCCAGCGGGAAGGTTCTGTGTCAGATTTTACCCGTGACAGCTCCCCAGGCAACCTGAGGGATAGTCAACGGTGGGAGGAGGCGCCCCTTCCTGGCGCGCCATCTGTTGCGGGGACGGCCTTTGGCCGGAGCCTCACACAACAGCATAGCCCACATTAAGCTAGCAGAGAAAGAGGACTGCGTTCTTCTTCGCTTTGGGCGCTCCGGCTTTTCCCAATGAAGTTTAGGCAGTGTTTGCGTCTTCCTGAAAAAGAAAAGGAGAAAGTTACCCCTAAACGCACTTGAAATTTTTCCATCTTGCATTATCACCACCTTATCTCCAAAAAAAAAAATCAAAGTAGCCATATTGTTATTTTTTGTTACAAGGTGACCTCCTCAAGGTGACCTCCTCCGTCGATCTCACTCACATCATTCATGAGTGTGCACAAATAAATGAAATGTCCCCGGGAGAAGTGGCTAAATAGGTTTCTAAGTATTTTAGGGCATACCTAATTGGCTTTAAGAACACCCCTCCATCTTTCTTAAAAAATTAAAACTCCCTCCTCAATCCCTTTGTTCCCCATCTCGCCTTGCTTCGAAGCAGCCCTCATCCATTGCAATCCTAATCGGAAGAACTTGAAGCGCCCGTACTAAAGCCTAAAAAAATTTCGTGCTTCGTTTGTTGAATCTCTAATGAAAAGTATATCTTCTGTCCCACTTAAATATTGTTTTCCTCCTTAAGCTCTGTTTGGAAAATTCAAAGAAGCCTGTTGGTCTTCCCAGCTCGTATTCTTTTAAAGGCTCGTACTAATCTTAACCTAAGTCTCTCGCCTGTACGCCTCTTGGTCTCCAGGAAAAAAAAAAAAAAAATCCGTGGAGGTCTTTTTTTTTTTTTTGGTTTCATAGGATTAAGGCTAAGAGGGATATATGTTGATATGGTCCCTATCCAAATAGACTGCCCACTCCATGACAAGCCCATAATGTGATATTTAAGGTATTGTAATCACTTATTTTGTGGTGGATGTGCTTGATTTGTGGCTAGATGTAACAAAGATAAAAGTTTTTTTTTTTTTTTGTGCGTGTTTAGTTTTGGAATGTGGTTTTGGTGTTTTGTTGTTCTTTTTGGTTACCCTCTTTTGGACAACGACTTGTCTTTACGCCGAGGAATATGGTTGCTACCTGATATGGGTTCATTTCCACGTGCAGTGTGTTCCCCCTCTAGTTTGTTCTCTAAGATTAAACCAGTGTTCACGTCCGCTGACTAAACAATGCTAAGCTCATTGCAAACTTTGACATTTGCTCCTCGCATGTTAAACAGTGCGCTGATTGATACTAAGAATAGTTTGCATGTTATTTAGTGCACTTTTTGGTTTGAATTTTTAAGATAAAGTTAGTGTCGTGAGTAGCACCTCTATTATTAGTGCGGAGCTGCAAGCGGCATGGAAGAAACTTTCTTTCGCAAGACACACTCTGTGTGCAGAGTACATCCACCTGGAGAGCGACTCGATCTTGGTGATCGAGGGGATCTGCGAGCGACTCTCTGAGTCGGATGGGCAGTCCTTGCTCTTTGACATACGGAGAATGGCAGAGGACTGCGATTCCTTCAAGGCCACGCATGCATATCCGGAGGCCAACTCAGTTGCAGACTGGGTGGCCTCCTACGCAGTGCATCACTCGGGGGATTTTCTTTGGATAAACCAGGCGGATGTTTCTTTCTCGCTTAGCCAGCTTCTTTTTTCTGATTTTCTTGGCTATACTCATATACGTTTGCTGTTTGGTGTGAGGAGCCTGTGTACTTAAAAAGAAAAAAAAAAGTGACAAGTGGTCCCATAGGCTTAGCGTTTCTTTATGATTTGCACTTTGAATTCTGTAGGCTTTGACAATTGATTGCCAGGGTTGGCAATGCATCAAGGAGTATGCATATCAAAGGCATAGGTATTTAGGACAAAAAGAAAGGTTATTGGCATTCATATGAGGGTTACACGGGTAGAGTATTATGAAGTTACTAGATTGGAGTGCTGTGAAGTTATCAGACAATTAAACCCTAGCAGCAGTATATTGATGAACAGCAATCCAAGAGGAAATGGGCAATTGTAGCTTGCTGGAGCGGTTTGTAGAAGGACGCAGACCCATCATTAGCTTGCTTGATAGTTGGAGTGATGGCTCGATTGCAGCTCGAATCGATAGCATTCAATCTCAATGCCGACATTATAGGTTGGAACTCTTTCCTAGCCATTCCTAATCACAATACCAGCATCCCTAGGTTTACTGTCCTAAACCGTCTGGTTTAAAACCCGCACAACCAGAGTTTAATGAAAGAGGAGAAGACAATCACAGGCAAGGCACATGATTTATTTAGTAGTCACGAGGATGTGTGAGTTTGCTTTCCAGAGTCATAATTAAGATTATCATTTTAACAACATCAATCCAAACTAGCACATAGATTGAAAGGACGGCATTCCATCTAACCGCCTTTTCAATCAGATCACAAATTTGGGCTCCAATACTTGATCTGTTAATCATAAAATCGAGGCATTCAACACATTCAACCATACGTTTGAGTTGACCTGCTTGTGGCCCTATACCATAGTTTCAAGTAGGAGTTGCCTATGCAGCCTTCGCCGCATTCAAATTGCTAGAACGCATGCTCCAAGACGTTGATGCATGAGATTTCATGTCCACGTTTGAAGCTGTGTGTATGAAGAGATAACAGCATAATTTATTTGATTCCACCAAATTAACTGAAACAAAGCACACGCCAGAGTTTCATGGCTGCTCTATTTTCAGATACATACCTAACCATTTGGAGTTTCCATTGTGTACGTGTATTATATCTAGCACATAATTTGGCTGCACAAGCCTGGCAAAACTTGTCAGCACCACCATACTTTGATCCCAGATCAAGGACAACACGGTTGATAACTACAGAATACAAGACCATCTTCCCTTATTTCAACATAAGAACAACTTTCGGAAGGAACAATTTCTTCCAAAAGTTTGGATCATGTACCAAACTATGCTGTACAATTACAAGGATAATTTACAGATGTAAAACAAAATATAGACCTTTTCTTTTTGGTAATGCAACAAAATATAGACCTTAACAAAGGTAATGCAGCAGGAACAAAACATCATAAAGGAAAATGTGATGAATGAGAAGGTAACTTCAACTGCAATTACTAACGAAAGGTGTACATTGGAAAACCCCTCTCCTTGCCCCATAGTACTCTCATATTTGATGATTTTATATACACTGCAATACAACAGGCAAGGGCAGATACAGAGAAGGTGTAATCAAGGAAGAAATGGTGCATAAATATACTACGTGTGGAAGGGAGCATAGCTTACTCCAGAGATTTCCTGTATGCCATTCAGGATCAGCCCCGACTAATTAGAATTATCCAACACACTGATAGGCATTTCCTTCATCTTGTTGCCGCTAAACTTTGGAAGCTGGCACGAACTCTTCTTCTGATCTACGTGCAGATTGGATGGACGCTGCTGATGAAGCCCTGTCTGACCCACGAACATTGTACCTTTCATACACTTTTTCACGGTTATCAGACCACCAGGCTTCTGCTTGATGTTCTTTAAATCTTCTACGACTGCAATATAATTTCCCACCATAAGAAAACAAGAAAGGTACCTAATTGTGACTGCATCCATATTGCATGCACACGTGAGAGTGCTAATAGGAAATGATCAACTGAGAATTGGCAATTGGTGTCATATAACAGAATATATAGATGTGCTGAACCTATTGGAACTGAACTGATTAACAAGTAGCAGCACTTCAGATAAGCACAAAAAGTAAAGGTTCACCCCTGTGCAAATTAATGGGGATCACCCAGGAAGTCAGAAGTGATGAAAACTGTGGAGCAAAATTCATGCAGAAGGAATAGAATGACGATGGCAAACATAGAGTCACCATATTCTTAGCTATATGGTCGCAGTTTTCTTGATTACCTGAATCGTACCCTCTTCAGATCTCGAGTCCCATCACGAAGGGCCATGAGAGTTATATAAACACCAGGTTCATACTGTTCTATCCATTCTGCCTCGACTTGGATGCCAGATGGTGTGGGGCTTTGAGACTTGGAACCATTCTCGCCATTTTGAGGAGGCTCGGTTTCCTTGCTATCAATGTTCTCCACTCTACCACTTGGCATTGGCATTTCTTCATTACCATGGCGTTCTGTATTCAAATGCTCTTCTGCTTCGTTCACATTTACAACCCCATGGTTTTGAAATTGTGTACTCATTTTATTAACTTCCTGAATATCCCTTGGTGGGTGATATTGGTCTGAACTTCCATTCATAACAGCAGAGTGAATAGTCATGGGTGGAGGTATGTTTGGACCATTGCTTCCATTGTTTCTTGACTGGTGCTCCCCATTCAGACTGGAGTAGTGAATAGCAGGTGGCTCAATGCCATTTGGCAGATATACTGGCCGTATCTCATTTTCGTAGGCACCAAGGGGCAATCTCTCTGCCATATCTTTAAGCTATATGATCCAAACAAACAAGTGTATAAGTAGAAGACTAAGGTACTAGTAAGTTAGGAATCACAGAAGTCCAAACAAAATTATGAAGCAAGCTTAAGGGGACCTATAGAAGACTTGAGGCAGCCATCTGATTATGGAAAACTTAGGCCAGAATGGATGGAAGTTTCAAGAAAGGATATGAAAACTTGGTAACAAAAAAGAATGCACCCCTTAGTATGCACTACTAGCAAGAAATGATCCACAATGCCAGCACCAGATGGTTGGAAAAAGATTCTTGATTATAGTTATGGTCTATCAAAGAAAACAATGCAAGTCAGTGACTACCCCATGATATAAGCCAAGTTGTCAGAAGTTGTTATAAAGGATGGGAAAGAGGAGAGGAAGGGAGAAAAGATCAAGCAGAAAATTACCTGTGCTGTTAGTGCTTTTATAACTTCCTTTGCAGCTTTGGATTTTGCAGATTCCTCTGCAGCCAGTGTCATGGCTTCCTGAGCTTTCTTTGCTGATTTCTGCAACTCAAATTCTTGAAGTTCACAGCGCTGTCTCAGATTTTCAACCTAACCAAGGTCCATGTTAATGTTTAAGGATTTTGTATGCTAATGATGCTCAAATTTACTTCCAGAGAAGTCTACCATACCTGAGCACGCAGTTTCTGAACTTCTTGACCCAAGAGCCCATTTGTCTTTTTCAGACTGTCAGCAATGCTTTTGGAGAAAGAAAGGCCTGAAGTTGTAGGAACAGGCGTTGCAGAACGTGGAGGGCTAGGTTTTCTAGAGAAAGGTGAAACAGCCCTGGAATGATTTACAGATTGAACTGCTGATGTGCGGACTGCTTTAGGAACCGCTCGGTGCAAATCAGCTGCACCAGCTAAAGCTATATATTTTAACTGTAACAATGAATTAACTTGAGGCGCCCGAATCAAAGACAAGCTGTCAGTCCTCTTACCATGTTTAGCTGCCTTGATATCCAGACTTTTAATCAAATCCAGGTTACTAGGCAACAAATTCTTCGATGATTTCATATCTGCTTTGTCAAATCTATCCTTGCTTTCTCCTGAAAGGCGGGGCACGGCATTTCTCTTGTTATTGGTTCCACCAGATTCCAACACTTTGCTCAATTTCACATAACAGGAGTCACAAACACGGTAAGGTTTTGCAGGATTAGGAGACAATGCTGCTCCCAAAGCTTTTCTTGAACTGCATGCATGGCAGTGCACAAGACCACAGTTATAGCAATTATGCCTCTTTCGGGTAAATCCAAATGCTTGTCTGCAGGCTGAGCACTGAGACTGCTCTGCACTTGATACCCATTTATGTTGACATATGGCAGCCGTGATGTTTGCACCACAGGCTATGTGTTTAACGGCTCTGTCCTTCAAAGCTTCAACAAGTGTAGGTGTTTTCCGATCTTCAAGATCTCCATGGCCGAGTCTTCCATTGGCTCCTTTTCCCCACGTGTAAACTTCACTCCTGGTGGTTAAAACTGCAACATGGTATGAACCACAAGCAATCTCCCCCACAGATTCACCAACAAGCTTATCTTCAACTAAGCATGGCAGCTTCCCATCAGATTGAGGATTGCCAAGTTGACCATAAACGGTACTTCCCATAGTGAAAATATGTCCTGAAGTTGTCAGGCCCATTGTAAGACTGTGACCACAAGCTAGCTTGTGAAAATTGAAGTCAATCAGTGAAGCCACACAGGTGGGTTTAAGTCGTGGCTCCTTATCACCATGACCAAGGCGATACTTGTCACCATCACCCCAAGTGAACAATTTTCCAGATGATACACTGGTACTAGATTGAGCAACTATAACATCAACTACTGCAGCAGTATGCCAAACGCCGCATGCAACAGCAATTGTCTTCAAATCCATCAAAGATTCTACCTCCTTTGGATATGAAACACTTTCTCTGTTTCCATGTCCTAATACACCAAATGTTCCATCACCAAATGTGAATAATCGCCCAGTGGAAGTTATCAAGGCTGTATGCCAGGTACCACAAGTAACATAAGCAACTTTAAGCCCTTCCAATGGTCCTGAAACTCTCTTGGGTATCCAGTGACTGACATCGGTACCATGACCAAGAAGCCCTACATTATGAGTACCATCTCCCCAAGTATAAAGTTCACCAGCCACAGATACAGCACAAGTATGGAACTCCCCACAAGCAACAAAATCTGCATTACAGGCTACTAAAGATTCAACAAGACAAGGGTGGATAACATCAGTTCCAACACCATGGCCAAGGCGCCCTCCAGATTCCTCACCCCATGTAAAGACCTCTCCCTGTTTTGTAACAAGAGCAGCATGCCTGACACCACAGGCAACATGGTGAACATCCAAAACTAAATTGGATTCCAAAGGCTTAGGTAGAAGGATATCTGTTCTACCACTAAAAGAATTAATGTTTCTATCAGCGCCAGCCCTTACAGAATAATCACAGACGACCTCGCCCCATACATACACATCCCCTAAGGCATCACAGTCATCTTGTGCAGAACCGTGACTGGATGTACTGGGGGCGCTAGAAACACTGACCCTAAAAACATCTGAAGTGGCCACTTTTGCTTGCATACTTGTTACATCTGATCTTTCTAAGCATGCCAAACTTTCAGATGATGAAGATAAAGTACTTGTGTTTAGATTGCTGTCTGGAGAGCTAACATCCACTATGGTGCCAATGGAGCTGTCACTTGGACTATTGGATATTAAGTCCTTTGCATCCTGATAAAATGCCATGGAACCATGCATTAACAATCATTACATGCAACTATATGGGTATAGGGAAAAGAATCATGTTGAGGGGAAAAAATGCATGATAAAGGAAAAAAAAAAGATTGTAAATAAATGCCAAAGACCTAAACAATCTGATAGCTATGAAGGAATTTATGTTCCTTATCAATATGATCAACAACCGGCATGCCTAACATTAACAGAGGGACGGTATTAAAATCGGAAAACACAAATAACAAATAAAAAGGTAATAAACTTGCAATAGTGGTTCAAAGTAAATTATTTACATCGAGGCAGAGTCCACCATCACTCCGTCCATCAATTTTTGAACGTCCACGTTGACCTGATGAAATCAATGCTGTAAGTCCTGCAAACCACACCTCTGCCTCAACTTTGTCCTTGCAAATCTAAATAAGCAACAACAGGAGAACCAAAATCATTAGCAAAAATGAATGTCAGAATTTAAGAACTACAAAAACAGAATGGGAACTTGGATATGCTAACCAGATCAAGTGACTGCTTTCCATTGTTATATATCAGGGAAAAGGACAAGTAGTCCTTCTCTGGGCGCAGATACCGTTGGAACACAGGCTGAGAAGCAAATTCAATAATCAATATATCTGTAAGGTTGTAAATCATAAAGTGCCAAATAAAAGAATTCCATCTCCTTCAGTTTATAAACATAATATCAGATAAATACAATGATCTCTATTACATTGTCAATGTAGCATGTTGCACTACATACAAATAAAGTATTAATAATGAGTGAACATGGAGAAGAACTCACAGTTCTTTGGCCAGGAATAATGTTAGAAACAGATGCTAATCTCAAACTTCTTTCTCCACCACTTGATAACCAAATCAATGACGATTCATCCTGGAAAGCATAGATAGGATCAATAACTAGTGAACAGTTATAATCTCATAACAATAGATGACTGCAATAGGGTTGTACATGCATATGCAGCAAAATGATAATCCAAAAGCAGTAAAACTTGATTATACAAATCAAATAAATTATAAGTGAAGCTTAGCTAACATTAGAGGCATCCATAAAAGGATTTAAGATAGTACAGAGGTATGTAATAATGTATTATAATTATTAGATATTTGCTTTGAAATTAGCAGAGCAGGCAGTATACTTACATTAGATAATCTGAATGGGTAAAACTTCGGCTTCCCTTTACGACCATATTTAAGCAACTGAGTGCCCTTCTTCAAAGCAACAAGTACCTTAAAAAACACAAAGAAAGTGAACCACAATCATAACCATCAAACCTTATGTCAACTAAGAGAAAGACATTGCAAATTCGTAAATGCAGCAAAAAATGAAGACTCATGTTATTTTTTCAAGGGTCTTTGATAACTAAAGAAATTGTGATATAAAGTGCAAAGGAAAAAGAAATATACCAAGGGAAAAAAGTCCTACTACTTAGGAAGATAAGGACTTATGAGAATGAAAACAAGTCCCTGCATACATATTATCTAAACCATTCACTGTACCTCTAAACATGAGAAGGCAAACTCACAAAGAGAAATTTATGTAAAATACATGATCAAAGTTCATGATCTAACTCAAATCTCAAGACATCAGTCACAAGATGTGGCAAGGAGAGAAATTCCATGCCTAGAGGTAACAATCTATGTAACAGGGAAAACTCCATGCAGTAGTAGATAATTACACCACCCCCCTCCCCAAACAAAAAAAAAAAAAGCAAACAAAAGAGCAGTGTATACCAGTTTACAGATTCCATGGAACTCTGACATATGCAAGGAAATTTTGGTTTATTTTAGAATTGTACATCTCCATGATTCTGACTCTGATTCTTTATTTTTATGGGAAAAAATGAGAAATAATAAATTTCAACATTAAATAGAAAGGCAACTTCTACTTCCAAAACCAACTAGAATATGCATCTACACAGAATAATGGCTACCTTGCTGATACGCATAACATAAGATTACAAATGTATAATGATATGATGATAGTTGAGACATCAAAGTACAACCTTAGTGTTGATTATGTCTTGTCTTTTGCACCAATAATTATGTCAAATCACGTCCTATATATTTTAGATATGACATTCATACAAAATGTAATAATGTAAAGGATACTTCAAGATTTTTCAATTTTCAAATTTGCTATAGAGTTAAGGTTTTTTCAATTTCTAGTCTTATTTACAGATTTTACATTTTCTTGACAAAGTTGTCAGAATGATCATTTAAGTATGCACAGGATTATCATTAAACAACTGCAAGATTCAAATCTATGTTTTCTTGAATCTTTCAGTTTTAGCCGAGGACTTCTTGATTAATAAATCCGACAAACCATGGAATGTTAGCTATTCGTTTCAGGCTAAAGTAGAAAGAATTTTTTTTTCCTCTGTCTAATAACCAAATGACTCACTTAGAAGACCATGATAGCTTCATAATTGAGGCAGCAAACTAGGACAGGCAGCTGTTATATTTTATACCTTCTGATGCATTGTTCTTGTCATTAACAAACACTGATCTTCAGCCACTAATTAGAGTGCAATAGAATTTCTGCCTGCACTAGGTATTGGAAGTTATGCCTTGGGGCTTTCCATTTCTTGACAAAGAGTAAGAATCCTTTTTGACTGATGCAACCCTGTCTCCTCAAATATAAGGAAGTGGTAAAAACGGAGTCACTATGCCATGTAGAAACTAGAGAATTGTGTAAGACCAAAGGTTGCAGGCTTCTTTTGGTGTTTGAATAAGTAAGAGCCGGAGGAAGACAGGAGAAAGGGAAAGAAAGAAAAGACAGGAAATGAGTTCAGCAAGGTTATCTCGCAAATAATTCTCCTCGGGATCTCTTTTTGAACGTGCCTTCTTATTTATAGTTTCTTATATAATTCTCTTGTTAATGATATTCTCTTGCTATCACACATCTCACAGCATGATATGGGACTGAGAGAGTATTAGGTACATGCACTAGTGATATCTTGCCGATGCTTAAGTACTAATAGTTTGTCACAGATGCAGTACAGACAATGGGTGCAGACTAGGTTGCTTATGTGTTGTTGTAGTTTAACTATACTTTTCTACTTTCTCATAGGTGCAGTATAGACAATGGGCAAGGACTAGCTTACTTATGGCATTGTTGTAGTGTAAATGCAGCATGGCTGGGACTCAAGATAAACAACATTACTAGCATATTAAAATGTAAGGTGAGAGAAGGCATGTTATTGAAGGAGAGAGCAATCTTAGATACTTTTTGGAGTTTGTAATCCTTGTGTGGGAAGACAAAAGTACATTTAAATTTCAAGGTTCTCTATTACCTATAGTGTTACTAACTATATGACCTTCAACCGACCACTTGCATCTTTGAATACTCTTTATATCATCTTGTTTTTTTTTCACAATTCTTTGCTTATCAGGATCTTTTGTGGGACTGTAGTGGATTCTAGGTGACACTGGGCTCTTAAAGATTTTTGAAAGTCCTAATGAGTGATATCAGAACTTAAGTATGAAGATTGGAAGTTCTAGATGGGACCGGGACTTTAAACATCTGTAACACATTATTTCAGGAAAAGCAGACAGAATATAAAGGTATGAGATGCTCGTAATTGATCCATGAAAAAGGCATGTCATGCAGATTCTAAGTATAAGCCTAGTAAAGGAACACAGGAAGGCATATGCATAGCTAGAAAGCTACCCTAGAAACCAAATGTGAGCAGAGGAAGATTCACTTACAGTTGAGGAGTGATTGGCTAGGGGGCAAGGCCTTTCCTGAACTGGAAGGCATCCTCCTTATGCTTATGGAGGTGCACAGAAAGATCAGTCAGACGCGTGAGGAGTGCAATCAAGCAGTTTGGACTGGCTTACAAACAAATGATGCAGACAGAGCATGATAAACAGTGGCCAAACGATATACGAGTGATTATGTCTTATAATGCTATGAGTATATCATTTTCAAAGTTTGATAAAAATTCAAAGGGCAGTGATCATCCAGGTATAAAATTGTATTTGCTTCCATAGCCTCTTGATAAAATCCTTTCTGACTGCCACTAACCATAATCATGGAGTTATGTACGCGCCACTACCAACCCTAATCACCCTTACTTTCTCCTGAACCTCTTCTTTTAAAACATGTCCGGTTTGTTCTTTAGGGTTTGACATTTCCAATCAACACAACAGCACGAGCTTCGTCCACTAAACTAGTAGTTTACGATCCACAGATTTCAATTTGGACGAAATTAGAGGCTTTAAGATCCATCGAGACTCGAAATCAACAAATTTAAGCGGTGAAACCCAAAAAAATCCCTCCTTTGTTCCCTTTTCCCATCAAAACATCTCAAACTCATAGTTAGCCCATCAAAATCAAGACTTTTTGTTGGTAAGCAGCTTGTTTTGTAACCAATGTTATCATCCAAGAGCACTACCAAAATATAACAAATATACGCACAAAAAGAATCCAAGTTTTTTAAGCAAAACATTGAGAAAGAGTGCAAAATATAGCATCTTTCTTACCTTGTCGATATCCCTGCCACTGCTCTCGTTGCCGAAGAGATCTGCCATTCCATGTGAAAGCCACCTCCAAACGCCGCCAGCATCGATCGCCCCGGGGTTCCCGTCGTCATAGATGCCAGATCTTTCCTTGGATTCTCATCAATCTCCAAGTCCAAGAAAAAAAAAAACAAACAAATCCTCCCCCAAAACTTTTAGAAATCTCCTCCGCCCAGATCCGTCCCCGATCTCCCCACCATGCGAGCGAGCGAGCGAGCGAGCGAGCGAGAGAGAGAGAGAGAGAGAGAGAGAGAGAGAGAGGACTTCGAGCTGGTATAAGAGAGGAGGGTTGGGCGGTTACCCAACAGGGGGGCGGCGGTGTCGGGGGCGGAGGTCGGGCTCTCCCCGGCGGTCGGAGCACCACTGCGCGGCGAACGGAGAAGAAATCGCGCGGTGTCGCGGAGGCAGAGAAAGAGAGCGGCGGACCGGATCAATAAGTCGGCGCCTTGCGTCCGTTCAAGTAATTCAACAGTCAACGAAGCGAGCGCAAACTCGCCTGAACAGAGAAAAGGATCGGGTTCCGGTCACCATGGTACGCGTAAGCGACCTCTTCGGGTGGCCCCGGACGGCGGTAGCCTTTCGGTGCCCCGGCGGAACACTGAAGCCCCGCGATCGTATCTTCGTACAGATTGTTTCCCTCATCGGGGTGGCCTCGGTGGGAGTGCCCACGTGGGCGGAGCGGTTTAAGGAAGTTGTTCCCGAGGAGCGGCGTGTGGATTTTTTTTTTTGACTTGTTTTGTGTGAGAAAGATCGGATGACGAAAATGCCCTAAAGGTCCGGGCTGAGCTGACGTGGTATTGTCCCGGGGAATGTGAGGTGGAGCCCGGGATGTTACCGTATGGGGGCATCACAATTGTCTCACCTTGTGAACCAGTTAGGCTCTGCCACGCGGACAATTTGATGTGTGGGTTCATGGGGCATCATTTCCTGGCTTCGCTTGTCTGGCTGTAAGGAGATCAGGTGGGGCTTTTGAGTTTAGCCATTGCAAGGTTTTTGTCTATATTCGATACGGATAAAAATGGTCGTATATTGGGCATCCCGATCGGTTTTACTCATACTCTTTCCATCCGTGGGCCCGGCTCAGCTACCCCTTTAGGTTCCGACTCGAGTTCCACGTGTGAGTATGTCACACCTGGCACCATTTTTAATCAACGCCGCAGCGACTCGAACTTGGAACCATGAGGATAGAAATTACGCCCAGTACCACTAGGCTACCACCTTGGTCGAGATATTGGCTTGTGTAAGTAACAAATACACAGTACAAAATCAATGGTATTTCAGCCTTCAGTATATCATCCTATATAATTTGATATATTCAAACATATCAAACAATAATATCCAAAACATACTTTAAAATCATGTAATCCCGATGAAACATTCGAAGCTGTTAAAAATGCCATCGATGAGTATATTGCACTATGGAACGAGCAGAAGTTTCATGCAAACAAGCAGAAACTGATTTCTTATATTCAAGTCTTGAAAGTCCTCAAGTCAAAATGTCATGCTCGAAGAAATTTGGTTCTTGCATCTAACATCTGACTTACTCTCTTCTCACTTTGTAATTTGTGATTTGCAAGGTAGGATCATAATTTCTTCGATTTTGAAATCCTGTATTACTAGATCTCTTGGAGGCTCTGATTGCAATTACATGGTATAGAAAAAAGATCACACACAACCAAACAACCCTGCTATGGTTAGAAGTCCTCCTTTGTCTAAAGAGATGGCTTTTCCCACCTTTCTCAAGAAAGAGGACTAATCCCTATTGGAGCAAAAATTGTTGGCAATCTAAACACTAATACATTTTTTCATACAACTTCTTATTTCTAGCAACTATTTTTTTGCTTCTCCGGCTTGTTTCTTGATATGATATCCCCTATTGATAAGCAATTAGTCCAGGCCCATCTTTAGTTGGCCAATTCAGACTTGGCTAATTGAACATAGCATCTACATAATCCAATCTCTTTCCTACCAAATGGCCTTCACTTGGAAACCCAAGCACCACACTGGTCCTATATTTAAGTGGTTTGCATTTCTAATTGGGAGACCGAACTCGAGTGGACAAACAAATTAATGGACCACATAATCATAGTTTTTTATTTGGTTAAAACCAGGTAATCATAGTCAATAACTAGACTTTGCTCAAAAACAGTTTATGACAGGGTAAAGTAGAAGTTGTAATCAAGGATGAGCACTATGCCAAGTCAATGAAGTTTCCTTCTACTTTTCATTGATCTCAAAGACATCATTAGAGCCATCCTTGCTGTTGCAATTTCAGAGCATAAAATGATGAGGACCATGGGCTTTTCTGACCGTCAGATCTCGATGCTTCTTCTCATCTGATCATTTTATGTATGCTTCCATCGAGACAACCAGAAAGACATGATGTTCATGCCATGTTTGAAAGTGTGGGCAAAAAAAAAGGAGGCTGGGATCGCTCGTGTTTAATAATTGCATAAAAGTACCATATGATTGTGGAAGATTCTAATTTGGGGGACTTTTTCGTGCTCAAATTGTTGAATACTAATTTGTAAGCAGATAATAGTCCAAAAGATAATATTATATAATCTGCCGATGGTGATACTTTCGAGTTTTTTTTTTTTTTTTTTGCTAATTGGCTGTTGTTTTTTTTATTATTATATTTTTTATAATTAAGTTTGTACTGGAGAAATTTATGAAAAAGATTAGACTTAGTAGACCAGCGTTACCATTTTTTTATCTTCTATTATATTTAATAACAATTCTAAATAAGCGATCTTCGATGGTTCAATGCGCGAAACATGGCTCTGCTCACGAGAAAAAATATAGATGCTCCCTCTCGTATAACAATTATATCATGAATCTACTCTCCAAATATTGAAATCTTATATTTAAACATAAGAAGGAGTCGTTGAGATGCCTAAATCTTATGATTTAATTGCAAAAAATATATTTTAAATCTTAAAATTACCTTTCTAAAATTATGAGGTGTGAGAAGAAAAAAAAATAAGAAAGGACTTTAAGAGTCAAAACTAAAATTCTAGAAAGAAAAGGCTATAAAAACAAAAAAAATTTGGAAAAAAATCTAAAACATTAAAATAAAAAATATATATATATTTTTCCTCCTCCTTCGGTTGTTGTTGCTGAATACTAGTCAAAAAAGAAAAACATGCCACTATCTTCGCTATAACAGTCCACGATGATAATAAGGGCAACATGGTTGTTGTTGCTGCAACATTGCCGAACATATGTTAAGCTCCAATTTGAGAACATTAGCCATGTTTAAGTTCCAAATCAAGATTTATCTCCTGACTACCAATTAGGTTGAGACAAAGTATCAAACATGGATCAAGAAATTCAAAATATTAAGTGGAATTCAGCTTGTATGGTATTGAATAAACCCAAACTTGACTCGGATTTGGAATCATTCTAAAACTTTTTAAGTAAATGTGGACTAACTCTATAAACATTAAGCAAAAGGAGACCAGGCTTGGTTTTGATCTAGAGTCTAGAGTCTAGACTCATCCATTTGCATCCACTTACACCGAGGCATATCATTCGATGCCCTGCCTAATAATAAAAAACTGTTTAGGTGCACGCGGCGGGGAGCTTGGTAGTAAGTGCCCGCTTTGCAAAAGAAGTCACGGATTCACATGACATGAACATGAACAAAAAGTGCATGGTCCGTAGGACAAAAGATGTAGCTTGGTAGTGGTCCAAAGGAAGATTGCCACATGGCAAAGCTTGTGGATGGAGATGAGCCCTGTTTGTGTACTTAAATCATTTCATATTTTCATGTGACTATTCAATGCAAATCATTTAATTCGCTTTTATTTGGACCACTGGAGTAAAGTATAACTTGCTATTTATTCCATATAACTTCCTATTTTCCAATATTGGTTTTGTCAAGCTAATTTCAATAAAATGATGGGTGGGTATCCAAAACTTGATCTATTAATGAGCTAACAATTATTGTGCTTTATTGTTTCTAGAAGCAGTTATTACATACAATAAGATAGTATTATAGTAATCATAAATATTAAAAATATATTTTTGAAATAACTTAATAATTTTAAAGGTGACGGCAAACCAAGCCGATAATATCTCTTGATCAGGAACTTTAAGTTTAAATATTATCTTTATATAAATTTAGGGGTCTAAATTATTTGGACGAGAGCCATCCTTTCATGCAAAATTATTGTCTAAAATTCCATCTTTTACACAATATAATATATATATATATAATTAGAAAGTACTATGGATGATGTCCGAACTTGTGACATGGATGAATGAGAAAACTTCTTGAATCCACGGAGAATAGAGACCATTACTCGGCCATTTTCACTTTGAATTTTCTACCGTTGCGTCCTATGATTGTCATGAATTACCAGCAAAATTAAGATGGCGTTTCCTTCATCCGTTTCCCACGGCAGCCGTTTCCCATGGCAGCGAGAAACGCCCATGTAAGGATCCATTAGCTAAAGAGGCTCTCAAACATCAACGCTTCGCTGGATCTATTTGGGGAAGATCGTTGGAGCAGGTGAATTCCCGTCGCTTTCTAGCCCGAAACTCATGTCCCCTCAACCAATAGAAAGATGACACGTACGAAAGAGACAAAGATCTGGGATGGAAAAAGATAGAGGGCCGAGTGGTGCTCCGAAGCTTGACAATTTGACCGCATAGATTGCCTGCTGCTCCTTTTTGTCGTTTTTCTTTTTTTTATACTTTATTTTATAGTTTATTATTTTTAGTTTACTTCTGCTGACGGCGACGCGACCACACTGAGATATGATGTGATAGAAGGATGGGATTATCTAACAGCCGTCCAATCAAGTATCGATGGCTGCCGTGGACACCAATATCCATCATCACTTAAAGGGCCCCTACCGGCTTTACCTCGTAATGGATACAAGAAGAGCATCGGTGGCAGATGATGGGTTCGTATGCTCATCGATGGGATGATGGATCTGGTAATGCTTCGACCGCGGACGTTGGATTTGGTTTTTTAAATCTAACGGCGGCGACTGACTATTTCATAACCCAGTCCAAGGTCTAAGCATACAGCAACAGGGCTTTTTGAGTGAAAATCTTTTTCATTTTTCTGTTTTTGTTTTTTTTTGGTATATTTGGAATCTAACGTCTAAACTACTCCACATAATAATAAAGTACTGCTCCTTTTTGTTTTAACAAAAGCTGGGCTCTAAAACATGGGACGTATGCATTGGTGCGCTTTATGAGCCAGTTATCGCAGAATGCAACCCTTTCAGTAGTTTGAAATATAGTATGCCATATCAATCCAAACCAAATAATACAGAGCATACCATACCGTATCAATTCAGTACTGATACTTGGTATGGATGGCATACCGAATATCTATACGTCAAAAAAAAATTCATACCATACCGTATCAACAATGTACTGATGTGGCACCAGTACGAAGTCCAGTAACGAAATGGCAAACCTTAATTTGGAGGTTCTAAACACCTAGTTGAGACCTATTTGTTTGAGTCAACAACACTAGGATCAGGTACTCTTCTTGAGCCCATAGTAGATTGGTTTGATCTGGTTGAAGCTTAGGCTCTTGAAAGAAGCTTGGCTCCTATATATCAGGGAACAAATGAAACTTTGCCCTCTCCAATTTTCCCTTTTTTTTTTGGTTTCTCAAATAATGCTTGGATTAATTTAATTCATTACAGTGAGGCAAGTTTCTTTCATTAAAAAGAAATCCTTCCAAGCAAATGACAAACCAAGTAAATTGATTAGATAAGTGGTCAATTTACAGTCTGGTCTAAGAATACAGTAAACTAAAAACACAACAATCTTGGTTTTTGCCCCAAGGTATAATTGCCTGTAAAAAGAATAAAAGAGGAAATGGAGTATTCACAGTAGCCACCAACATTGTGTGCTGAGTGTGGTTTCTGACCCATGAACCAGTTGCTGAGAGAGACTATATAAACTTGGCTCCACATAGGGGCATTTTCTGTGATAGAAACCCACAGAAGAACCGTGAGATTGAAATAATGGCACATTGCATCAGCTAGATTCGTGGCTCTTAAACTTCATTCACAACTACTGCCTTTAATCTACATATTGAACAGTTATTTCTCTGATCTCTTTAAACCATCTATTTCCTGTTTGCCTGTTTCCATAATTTCCTGCCAAGTCTGGGTGCGTAAATCAATGGCAAGTTGCAATCTAACTTTTGAGGCAGTTGGAACATATAAATGAAGCACTCATCACAACTAAACAACCTAAGAAGAAAGAAAGAGCAAGGCAAAAATAAAATAATGGACCAAGTTAAATGAAGCAGGTTTTATCTTGTCATATGCCATCCTGGCATTTCATAAGGTAGGCAAGGATACATAAGCCAAAGTCATCCCGGTTATGAAGTCCAAGATGATGCAAATTATGGACGGAATAAGCACATTGACAGGCATATCATTCCAAAAAGGTTTCATCAAGCTATGTTGTGAAGTGTACATATGCTGCATATTAGTGAAATATTAGTCTGTGACGATTGCAATATTAAGCTACAGAATTGCTACATACCGAAAGTATGCTATGTTGGCATGAGTCTACATCAACCGATGTGATGAACACAAGACTCCAGCATAACTGAATTAGCCCATACTACCTACATGTTACCAAAAAACATATAAAATAGAAGAGGTGATATGCTGCTAATTATGCAGAGCAGGGCTACGTTAGTAGACAATATATTGTCTAGTGCAAGATCCTTTTTGGGCAATGTGATGAATCTAGAACATGATCTTTATCAAAAGGTATGATCAGTTCTAACAAAGAAAATTTTCATTACAGAAGGGTCTTTTTAGATATTTTTACAGATCAATAAAGAAGCAAGCAAGCAAATTGTAAATTGGACATTTATGGTTAACGGGAAGGTTTCCCATCACACGGCTCACCAACTTGATCTTCCACGGGAACCGTATGTCCGAACAGGCCTGGAAAAACAGGTACGGGATCTTGCACCACATAATGAATGCATTTCCTAAGCTGTTCTCAAACATTCAATTCTTGCAATGTTTTAGAATTTGGAGGTTAATTTAATAACGATGCCGATTATCAGAAACATAAAAGTGTACCACCCGAAAAACTGTATCCTACTTCTCGCATGTATCCTCCTATAGATCAACCAAATGCAAGAACTTTTTCCAACCACACGTATAGGATGCACAAGCATTCGTTGCAGACTCTAAAAAAATATACATCTAGAGGGTAGAGCTTCAGAAGGTAATCATGGGAATAACTCCATGACTCGAATATCCAAGAAGCTTGAGGTCTGTTGTTCTCCTTAGCCTAGTCAATCTGAAGCAAAACAGTGGTAGCATTATATAAAAAAAATAAACAAAGAGCATGATCCATATTTCATGAAAAGTACAAGTGATGGAATTAATTATCTATCAATAAAGAAATTTGAAGGCCTTCAACTCCAGTCAACCGAGAGTGATACCTCATTTCTTGCAATAGCTGCCTCAAGTTACTCGGGCAAACCATCTGTATCCTGAGCATAACATTGCAAAATCAGCAACTTATGGACTTGAGAAAGATTCCTGTCACAAATGAAAATAGAATCACAATGCCCCTTAATTATCTTGAGGGACTCACATGGTAAAGTTCCTGCCCATAGCGGAAAATCTATCATTTGGTCCATTAGACAAGAAAAGATGAATGATTAAGCTTCTAACAGTGATGTGTTTCAGCAACAAGTAGAAGACAAACAAGTGAACTTCAAAAATGATGATATATCATCAAATTTATGATGGCAGAGACCATAATCCAGAAATGGAAGATCAAGTCGACTTCTGTCAGTAAACAGAAGTCCACTTCATCTGAACTTTAAGGATCATATGAGGACACTTTTAAGCCTATCTTGATAAACTAAGTCTTCATTTCTTCTAAAAAAAAGCTCTGACTCTTACAATACCCAATACAGAAAACGATCAAAACATCTTTGAGAGTCAACTCTAGTGCTTTCAAAATTTCCTAACACGATATACATCTAAAGTAGGACTTACAGACAGACACTAATCCTGCATTAAATAAATTCAAGAAGCTAATGACAATAGTTTTGAAATTTTTAGCTTGAAGTTGCAAGAAAGAAGAATTGATCTATCAATATTAACCTATGGGATTGATATAACACCACTAAACTTAGAAAAAAAGAATAAACAATTGAAAATCATGGCTCTCATCCTATGCAAGATCTTAGCCGAAATATCAACTTCAAATGCACTACTCACCAATAAAGTATATTTATAACTATTAAACCTTATTACCACAGCTGATAAACCAATGCAGCTTGAGAATGTTAAACATTAAAATCAATGTCCGAAACAAAATTAATCTCATCTCAAATACCCCCACTGATATTCCAATGCCTTGGTCATTATAGGTTGGTCAAGATCTCGAAATATCCTTGTTTTTTTTAAAAAAAATTCTCCAGCCATCGACCTTGGCCAAAATAATCCCATATTTTGGTCCATCTTGATGTCATTCACTCACCAAGATTGCCAAAATATAGCAAAATGAGAAAATCATAAAGTTATATATGGGTAGCATCAAGAATTGTCAAAACTAAGGGGGCAATCATGTCCATAAAACTTTCATCACAAAGCAAAGCAAGAAGTAGTACAACCATGAATCCTGCAATGACAACAGGGGCATAAGTTAGGATCTAAAGGATCGCAATTAAATTCTTGGTGCCTTTGAGGTTTGTGTGGGCCATGGATTGGAGCTTGACTTCACCAAGATAGAAGCGCACAAGACCTATCAAAGTGGATAGGACAAATCAGAAAGGAACCTAATAATAATGTTTCGAACACCAATGGACAACTACAAGATTCAAGTGATAAAGCTCAATGCGATGATAGATGAATAGAGGAAGCAAGAGGCAACCTGATATATTTCCCCATTCCTGGTGGGATTAGCCCCATTACAAGGCCCAATGAGCCAGTTTAAAAGGCCTGCAGGAGCCTGCTAGGCACACACAGGACCCATACAGGAGAAACAAAACTAGTAGATAATACCAGACACATATGGTAACCACCAACGAGAATCAAACCCAATTTGAAATATAATGATACCTACAAGATCAAGGTCACTGGTACAGAGATAGTCGTATGGTGTTGGCCTGTGAGGACATCATTGCAAGCAAGGCAACCTCAACCATAACTCACATGCCTTGATGTAGCTTCCGATGGTCAATAACTTCCTAAGATGTGTTCTAGAAGTTGGTAACTTGTTCCTCTTTGGAGTTCATGCATTCCAAACATATAATTCATGTTTTGTTGGTGGTATGGATATGTTTGAATTCATTAAAAAGTAAAATACATGGATGTCAAACTAACATAATGTTGGGCCACCATGGTTATGTCACTGTAGCAGCCAGAGGGATGCACAGGATCTGCTGGCTTGAATGCCTCAGCAGCCCATTGCGCTTGGTTGGAGGAGGTGACTGCCTGTTCTACAGCCATTTCTTGTCTATGGGCTTGTTTACCCACAATAAGAAACTACGGAACCATATGTGAATTCAAAGGTACTCAAGATTATGAAAATGACAAAGAAGATGAATAGGAGAATAAGTAATCTCGCACCCCACTAAAAGTGCCTCACAGTGAGATGGAATTTCCACTGATTAGATCTCTAACTGACCTTGTTGAGTATGCTGCAACAAGTCCATAAGAATTTATCAATTGCACAGCACTCAACAATAACGAGTTTGGTCCTTGTCCTTCTCGTTACAATGAAAATCAGCTATTTTGGACCCAGACCCAATCTAATTGAAGAACAGGTCGGGTTGGATTTCTGATCCAACAGGTCATTCGGGTCGGGTCGGATTCATATATGATCCGAACCCAATCCAAAAAAAATTCGGTCCGGTTTGGGTCCGGGTCGGATTTGTTTGTTCGGGTCCAGTTCATCAAAGGACTATATAAAAAAAAAACTCATCAACAATCTGACTCATGATATATGGGTAGAATCAAGAATTGTCAAAACTAAGGGGGCAATCATGTCCATAAAACTTTCATCACAAAGCAAAGCAAGAAGTAGTATAACCATGAATCCTGCAATGACAACAAGGGCATAAGTTAGGATCTAAGAGATCGCAATGAAATTCTTGGTGCCTTTGAGGTTAGTGTGGACCATGGATTGGAGCTTGACTTCACCAAGATAGAAGTGCACAAGACCTAATAAAGTGGACAGGACAAATCAGAAAGGAACCTAATAATAATGTTTTGAACACAAACGGACAACTACAAGATTCAAGAGGCAACCTGATATATTTCCCCATTCCTGGTGGGATTAGCCCCATTACAAGGCCCAATAAGCCAGTTTAAAAGGCCTTAGGCAACACCCTCACATGGAGAGACATACAAATCCAAACATTCATCACGTGAGGAGGGAGAGAGAGATGTAATCACACAAGAGTCTCTTACTCTTCAGTTCGCAAAGTTGCACCCCAACGTTGTTGTCTGGACTTGATAGAAAATAGCCGCAAAAAAAAATTCTTTTTCACTTAGATAATAGATATATAGTTAACTATGCATAAAAATTACAATATTCTTAACAATAGAACCATAATAATGAAGATGATTGTTACCTGCATAAGCTAATCATCAGTGCTAATAACAATAGCTGTTTCGTAATCTTCAACCTTGTAATTAGTATGAGGAGGTGGGTCATCTACAAATGAAAAAAAAATATAAAATTAAAAATTGAAAAAATTTAAAGCACTAGTATATGATAAAGTTAAACATGTTCTAGAAATTGAACCTGCAAGATGAGGCAAGGTGTCTCGAAGCCAATCTTGTGTGCATATCAATGCCTCAACCATATCCGAGGATAGGCTGCTACGAAAATCATCCAAAACCCTGCCAGCAGTGCTGAAGGCAGACTCAAATGCAACGGTAGAAACAGGAATTGCCAAGATATCACGTACCATCCTAGACAATATTGGATATTTTGATTCATTGAATCTCCCATAGTCTAGAATATCAAAATTTTGATCCCCTAATGAATGAACCTGCTCAAAAAAAGTACATTGCAAGTCATTTTTATTAGTAATATTGACTTATATTTTAATGCAAGCATCCAAATTAAAAATCATAAAATACCTTCTCTTCCAAATACATCTCTATTTCTGACTTGGAAGGTTGGGCAACTTCTTTTTCTCGCATAAATTTTTTATAGTCTTGCAAAAAAAAACTCTCATCTCCTCTCCCATGAGATGTAGACACCATCACCTCCACTTGAACATGAGAGACATTTGCACCATATAAAATTGTATAATCATCATAAAGATTTTGAAGAACATCGTACACTTTCTTGATTTCAAATGAAGCACGATCACCATTACCATAGATTTTTTGGAAGCAATACTTAATAAGCTTCATCTTATATCTTGGATCAAGAACAACCCCTACGGCAAGAATGTGAGAGCATTGCTTCCAATATTTGTCAAATTCTTCTTGCATCTTTAAGGCTATCATTGTCACAACTGCATTTGAACTCCTAGATTCTTGAATCAATAGCATCTGTATTCTCCAAATTTCATAGAAATACAAATTTGTAGTTGGACTTTTTGTTTGTGAAAAAATTTTAGTTATATGATGGAAAACCTTTAAAAAGTTACAAATAATAGTGCCTTGAGACCAATCCTCCTCGGTTGGTGCATCTTCAAAATTAGAATCCTGTGCCTCAAGTCGCATAAACACATCCTTGAATTGTATAGCATCATCTAACATAAGATACGTAGAATTCCAATGAGTAGGTACATCTATGCATATTTTTTTCTTATCATTCATCTTTAATTGTTTCACAATTTCCATAAATGTTTCCAATCTTGCTTGAGATGATTTTACATATTTAACAGCCTCACGAATCCTATGAAGAGCACCCTCCACAATCTTCAACCCGTCCTTCACAATCAAATTAAGAATATGTGCACAGCAACGCACATGAAAGAACTTACCATCCAAAAGTAAATCTCTTCTAAATTTTCTTTGAAGTTCCATGGCTGCAATTGTATTTGCTGGCAAATTATCAACAGTGATTGAACCCAACCTTTTCTCGATACTCCAAGATAAAATGCAGCTAGCTATACAATCACTAATGACTAAGCCCGTATGTGGTGAAGGAACCATCTTAAAACTGATAATATGCTTTTTAAGTTTCCAATCATTAGTGATGTAATGTGCAGTGAGACACATATATCCTAATGTCTGATTTGATGTCCACATATCGGATGTTAAGCTGATTCTTCCACAGTTTGCCTTAAACAAATCATCAAATCTTCTTTTTTCCTTTTCATATGCTTTAAAGCAATCAGATGCCAATGTTGTCCTTGAAACAACATGAAATTCAGGTCTAAGGTCCCTAACAAATTTCTGAAAAGCTGGGTGCTCAACTGTTGTAAATGGCAACTCCTGTAGAATTACCATTCTTGCAAGATCCTCACGGCTTCTCTCTTGATCAAATGAATAGGGAGTCAACTCATTCAATACAACACCATCTTTTGAAGCCACATTACCTATTAACTGTTTCTGCCTCCTATCAAGACTTTTTTTGGACTTACAGTTCTTTGTGTGTTTGTGAAGATGACTTGTCCCATTTTTAGGATTGGCTGAAAAAATAAAATGGCAATAATTGCATTTGGCCTTGTCTTTTTGGTCTTCTACTTCACTATAATGATTCCATATCTCTGACCTCCTTTTTTTGCTCGCTCGAAAGCTATCTGTATTAGAGGGCTTCATAGCTTGAGAACTACTAGAGCAAAGTGTTTTTGAAACTTCAGCTGTGTTTTCATTGCTACCCATCACGGACATTAACCTATTTTCCACATAATTCAATAAAATTGTATAAGATGAAATGCAACTAAATGATTGAGAGCTTGTTTCAATTATGAATCGCTACTCGAGTTTTACAACTTTTGGAAAGATGAATCTTTCTTTCCCAAAAAAGTTAAATCAAAAGCATCTTACACCAGAAAATAGTCAAACAACTGCCCTAATAACATCTCAAAACAAGATTCGGGATGAAACTTAAAAGAAAAAGGAAAAAAACCAAGAACCAACAAGAACTGCTACAATCCCATGAAGATCTAAAGAACTACTAAATTCATTAAAGAAGATGAAAAAGAAAACAAAAGGGCATCCAGTTTCAATACCATATCCAAATTTAAACAAGCTAAATACGCATCAAGAACCCTAGCAAACAAAACCAAGAGCCCATCAAGAACCCGGTCAGTTCAACCTCACCTGTGGGGCAATCGGCTGAAGCGGGCCTCGAGCTGGTCCTTGAAGTCGGGATTGGAGACGGCCTCCCCATTCCCGTTCCCCCCCAACCGCGTGAACATTTTGTTCTCGATGTCGTTCGCCGCGATCCCTCCCCCGCCAACGAGACCGAGCCCTCTCGGCGGAGATGAGCTCTCCCCGACCTCTTCGATCGCCTCCTCCGCTCCTCCCTCCATCCCGGCCGCCCGGAGATCCACCTCCCGTCGCGGCGAGCCCATCGGATGGGAGCCCAGAGCTATGGTCCCAACGACTGAAGCAATGGCGATAGCGAGGGCGAGGGGAAAAAGAAGAGCCTATCGCCGTGATATAGGGGCGGGCCGGCGGGGTGGGTGGCGGTAGCGGTAGAATGGTTCTTTTGGGGGAGCGAATACGGCGGGAGGCGATCGAAAGAGCGCGAAACGTTGGAATGAAACCTTTCTGGAATCTTCGAGGGCAGAAAAAGAAATAAACAAAGGAAGGTAAAAAGGTTCGGGGTCCGGGGACTTATATCGAGAGGAATCAGAGTGTAAGGTCCGGAGTTCCGGATACACGATTTAAGGGGGAGGAATATGTTATACGGGATCCGATCGTTATCCTGGATAGCGGGAAGGAGTGCTGCCGAGTCCGGCCTCCATTCTTGCAAATGCGCACCGGCCGGCGAGGCACACATTTGATTTGCAGAAAAATAAAATAAAAAACATCATAAAAATATTTTTTATAAAATTAATATATAATATCTAAAAAATAACATTTATATACTTATTAAATATAAAAATAGCATATTAATAAATAGCTTATATTTGGTTGAGCATCTATTTTTAAAAAAAATATATAAAAAATATATACTATGCTATTTAAAAAAAAATCTTATCCTACCCAATCTAAATGCTTAAGTATATTTTTAGAAAAAAATATATCTTAATCTCTTATTGGCAAAAATTAAATTTTTTCATGTTCTATAGGTTTTTTTTCCCATTAAATATGAAACATTAATGGTGGAAAAATTAATCAAATAAACAAGGATGAGACCCTTAGTAACTCAATTTTCTTTGGGGACCAGCTGGGATAGATTCACATCCCTCTTAGATGCATCTATACTGCCCTACTTGCACACTGCACAGGATTTATTTATTGGAATCTTAAGCATCCAAGAAGATATATCATTTTTATGCCTGCTGCCATCTAAAACTGTCATTGCATAGCTCCGATTGAACCATTTACTGACCATTTAGGACCAACTAGTTAGCCAATTATCTGGACGAGATAAATAGCATATAGTCTAAGTACCATTCAACTGGTTTAGACACGTCAGGTACCACTTGTGTTGAAGAATCTAAGTATTAATTTCCGGTGCCACTTGTGTTGCTCCCATACTTGACATTCATATTTTAGGGCCCATGTCTCCTCATGAGCATCTTCCTTCCTATAAACAACAAAATTATCATCCGCCTCCATATGTCAAAGCCAAAGGTACTAATAGGTTTGGTTTCGCATGAATGGATCCTTTCCTTGTCTTGCTATGATATAATTCGCTTGCTGTGGCATCTTCATTACAGATGGCTGCAAATTCTTAAGGAACAAATCTCAGTAGTTGTGACACAGAGTTTTGATTCATGAGCATTTTGAACCTATGGTGCTGTCCCATAGCGGAACCATATTTTGCACTAAGAAGTGGACCAACAGTAGCATAATCATATTAGCATCGTTTGCTTTCATAATTCAGTGCCAATGTTTTGTAAAATGAGAATAACTGGGGCAAAAATTTTAAGGTTGAAGTGTGCTATATTTAGTTAGAATCATTCGCGTTAATAGTGAGAAGAGGCACAAAGATGAGGTAAAACCATTTGAGAGCAGGCATGCGAACATTAAGCACAAGAAGGAATAGAGTAGCAAGGCATGATTTTAGGATTGCATTCAAATTGAAGGACCAGAACATAAATTAACAGTCACTTTGATACACACGACTACCCTTCTCTTTTGTTAGAAGCCTTTTCTCCCTGTGTACCAGTGAATTCTATACCTTCAAGCTTTACTACCGCACGCTGCGACTGTCGAGCGTCTGCTGGCTCCCCAAAATCATTAACCATCTTAAAACAACATCTAAATACATGTAGTAACAAATCCAGTTAATATTTCAGCGGGCACTGCGGTTATTTAAAAGCTCTCCAGTTCAAGAAGGTGGTTCATCTAAAAACAAGAGAACATTGTTGAGGACGATTGACATTCAAAACCAACGAAATGTGTAGTTCAGTCCATTGCAACATTAAAGCAAAAATTCCATATCATGTGTTTGAAAGAAGGAAAAAAAATGCTGCCTCTGATAAATGTTAGATAGCATTTCTCATACCGCCTTTCATCCTGAAGAAGAAAGGTCTCTTAGCAACTTCTGTACAGAGTTACAATAAGCATAGAAAAATATCAGTCTGAATTTTTTAAAACAAACTTCCAATCAAATATCTTGGATACAGATATTATTGTAATTAACACAAAAGAACAACAATTCCCTAGGAGACATGCATTAGTATACATGAACTATGCTTCACATTGGCTGAATTCCTTTTGGAGATATAGTCACAGGTAGCTGAAACTGTAGCTACTGATGATTATGTCCTCACATGAAGTCCATCGAATCACTCAGGGAGGGACCACTCAGAGACTGGCCATTTGAAGAACTCTGAGATGGAGATTGATGGTGATGTTGAGCCTGATGTCCGCTCAGGTGAGGCAACTGATGTGAGTGAGAGAAATAGGGTGGCACAGTCTGTTGAAGTCCTCCATTGAAGCAATTCCCATTGATGTTTGGAAGCTGTCCAGTTGCTATCTTGAGCCGCTGCACTTCTTCCCTCAAAGCCTCATTCAAAGCTGTACAAGAACCAAACACAATCAGTAACATAAATGTAATAGAAATTCTCCATATTCAGCGTTGGTGTCTTCAAGTAGCAGATAGCAAGTTGTTTTTCTGTCAAGAGCCCCAGCACCAAATAACTGACCACAACCTGTGAATCTGAGAACAATAAACAAGATTACGGCGTGAAATTATAACAATCTTTCCATTCTTCTACCGAACATTTTGTGCACTAGAATTAAGATCTTGCACACTTTTTGCCAACTTACACCGCTACAATTTTCAGTGGTTGGTAAAAGCAGACAGTTTTTTTATTAGTCAAGCAAATACCACTGCAATCCTATCAATTATGTCTGATTGATAGATGAAACCAAAGATAATGGACAACTTCGTGTTCAATGTAGCTAATCACCTAATCCTTCTAAATGTGGAGTTTACAGGAAGAGTTAAGGCGTCATATTAAACTAAAACTCATTATTACGTATCATGGGAATTTTATAATCTAGTTGTCAATGTGATGGCATATTGAAAATGCAAACACCAAAATTTTAAGCTTAGATCAGCATAGAGGACATTGAAAATGCATCAGACACATACCATCACGAAGTTTTGCTTGTTGTTCCATGGCCTGCAACCGCAACTTGAGTTCTCTGTTCTCTGTCGTCAAACCAGTAGTGTCTCTCTGGAATATTATATAAATTGGAAATTTCATCGTTGCAGTATTGCTGAGTTAAGTAGTAGTGCATATGTCAAGGTATCAAGGAAAGCTTAAAGGACAGTAAGAAATACAAATAAAAAAAGTATACACTGCAGTTGGTCATCTATGCAGAAAGGTAAATTGTTGAGTCTTACTGTAACAAGAAAGTATTCCCGATAAAAATACTTTTGCATAAGTTTTCAATCTCATAGGGATATAAAGTAACATAAATGATATTATTTTTTGACCATTCTGCCGTATATCCTGTCATATTTGGAAAAAGATACAAGTACAAGATCAGCCAAAAAATGTCTGAATCAAAATGCCAATGCCCTTAAAACTAAATAGATTAAGACCTTGACCTTTCCTTTTTAGTCAAGGCAAAACTTCCCAAGATAGTAATGGTGGTGTTATTGATAAATTACATCTAAACATAGGTATGATGATGAACAAGAAACTATCAACAGAAATCAGCATTTGGATTCGTGACTCTTCAACAGTACCCTGTTCTCCCATTTTTCACTGTTCAATCATTATTGATAAAAATTATCTTGGAGAAGCCTTCAAGAAATGTCCCCAATATAATTTACAATGAGCCTGAATCCTGAGTACGATGTGCATAAGATGCAGTAACTGAGGGTTCAACAGTATTACCTATGGACCTGTTGAAGATTTGGTCTAAACACTTCCTAGACACTTTTCTCTACAAAAAAAAGAGTCTTCTGGGCCTGTTTGGGTAATCTAGAAGGAAATCCAGCCCAATCATGCTAGATTTGTGGATTAGGCAGTCCATTTGGGCACGGCCTGTATCAAGCAAATTCCTCCTAATTCGTATCCCCGGAGGGAGGAGTGGGGGCCGCACGCACGGGGGGGGCGGGCACGGAGGTGGTGTGGTGTGGGGATTCCGGGCAATATGAAATTTGGTTGATATGAGCTATGCCCAAATAGGCTGTCTAACCATTGAATACAGTAGGTATAGGCCAGATCCCTTGCTAGATTATCCAAACATGCCCTTAGTTTTCTGAAAATACAATCTTTAGCATAGTTCTATCTTCGAATGATTTTTTGTTTTGTTTTTTTTTTGTCCAAAGTTACCTCTTTAGGATTTGTCTAACATTATGCAATCACTGCCAACAAAGGCTTTTGATAATTAATATCAATGTTATGAGGTTTGCATTTCTAAATGATATTTTGGCTCGTAACTTGTGCCAATAATGTGCGGCAATGCGCGCACTGCTGTTCGTGAGTATGTATCAACTGAAAAGCATGAATTTTGGTTTTCAGGTCCCTGACACTTCCTGTTGTTGGAAATCAAAGCTTGCATCTCCAAGTGTCTTTTTTTTTTTCGTACATGGACATAATGGGGAAAAAGATCTCATATCCTTGTCCAATTCATTCCAAATTTGCTTGCCACACCTTCTTTGCTTTCTCAATTTACCTTTTGATCTGATCAAACCTAACATAGATCTAATCTTCCTCTTCCTTACCATTGCCGATCTCATCAACTCTATAACTGTAATAGCAACTAAAGTTACCTAAGTAATAAACAGACTTAATGACAATTCCTCCAATCATACCACCAATCCATTTTGTTGAAGCACCTTGACCATATTATCTATCACAATTAAGCAGTATTCTAAAATAACATTTTCACAACATTCTTTGAGAACTCTCTTTGCCAACACTGGTTGGTAGGATTACTTTAGCAAGAGCTTGTAATCTCCCCATGTCATGGATCCAAATTTTCCATTTTAGCTTCTTAACCGTTTGTCTTAGTTCAGTTCATGGTGCATATTCTCACAAGTGACGCAATTTTAAGGCCATGGCCTTTTATTATGCTCTTGCCTTGCTCTCAACTCTTCTACAGCTTTTCAAAGGAAAAGTGGCAGCAGTACCTTCCTACCCTCCCTGCCACTGTCAAAAATAGAGAATAGGCATCAGAACCTACATATATACTATTATAAATATGCATACACATACATCATGATAGTAGATTCTCAAAAGGTAAAGGAGTAAAAGGAAACAAAGGCACAGGTTGATTGACTTCAAGTCCTTAAGATGACATAATAGGTTGCAAGAGCTCCAATTTGCAACATTCCCTAATTATACAGCTCAAACCATAAGAAGGGGAACAATATCAGCCATCTACCATTAAGGCACTTAGCAAATGCTCAACAAAACTCTTAAAAAGTCTTAGTTTCTGTGATAGGAATCTTTGAATTAGGTTCTCCTTGTACTTTCAGCATTTTGCTTGGTTTGACGGTTGAAGTACCTGTACCAGTATACTTCAAAATTTGTCTTTTGGTAGATAGTCCTAAATGCTTCTTTTTCTTTAAGCACTCACCTTTCTTTATCCATACAAAACTATAAAACATAAATTTTCTTAAGACTAGTTCTCTTTTGACCAGAACTGCTAACATCAAGCCCATCTATTCTTACTGTAGATGCAACCAGTTCATCTTGCAGCAAACAAACTTTGGAATTCTTGATTAGATGATAAGCAAATTAGCTTCTAAAATTTTTCCAATAACCCCAAAGCCACTTTAAAAACAAGATAATATGTCCTCATATGCCATGTAAATGTCCATTCATATCCTGAATCAAAAAGATAACTTGCTATACCACTGGTGCATATCAAACACCATATTTTATCCCGAGCCAAGTAAGATAAAAGAACTAGGTACGTCATTTATTAGTATCACATCAAAGATCCAATTTACATGAACTTTAGCTGCAAGCATACCATAACACATGTTAGTGCTTATTATACATTTATGTGCCTAAACCCGCTTATGAACCATTCATACCAAATTAAATATTTCATTAATGTAAATATGCTTGACATTATTTGGACATTTCTGGGTGAGGACTATGTAAGTAATCCCAACAAACACATATAGTCATTATTTAAAATCTAAAAATGAATTTAAGGGCAAGAGTGGAAATCTATGCGAAGAACAGATGCCAATATAACAAAAAGAACATTATAGATAATTTGATTCTATGTGCCTGCTCTTCTTTATGTGTATGTGCACGAGCCCCCACCGGACCTAGTTTAAGCGTGTTTAGCTGATCAGGTCAGTTTCAATCAGCTCAAAAATATTCAGATCAGATTTCCTTAAAACTTCTGATGCAAAATAGAACTATTAATGAAGTACAAAAAAGAACTGGAAGTTGTCACGGCATACATACCTTTCACTGCTACAATGATTTCAGAAAAAAACACATTTTCTGATCTGCTGACATCAAACTACGGAAAAACACCAGGGTTACCAGCAATAGAAGACCTTAGAGAAGGCATGTGGAACACTATACAGAAAAGTTTACAACTCAAGCTTCAAAACCGTATCATACAGAAACCCCAGGAATGGCCTAAGTTGCAATACCAAAAACCAAAAACCAATATTCCACCTCCAACCAATCCCAATATTAACATTTGCAATTCAGCAACTATAATTTCTATAAAAAATGATAGCACCATACATATACAACCAACAGCTATCTATTAAAAAGAAGGAACAAAAAAAAAAAAAAAAAAGATAGCCTATTTGATGGTAACATGTTTGTGTTTGCTTTTGCAATCACTTAAGAGGGGTCTGCTTGCATAATCCAAAGTTGCATTACAATGTTATCTAACACAAGATGTAAAGAAACACGGAGCATTATGAGTTGCCAAATTTGTAAGTGATGATTGACACTATGTAAGTAGAAAACTTAAGGTTTAGACTAGGTGCATATACAAGAATGTAATTAAGAAGACCCTGATAGGATGTGCAGTGTGGAAATTTGCACCAACATGTTGCAGAAAGAAGATCAAATGGCTAGCAAAACCAAATGGTGTTAAAAACCACAGTCAAATTGCATGAAGAATTCCATACAAAACCAGGTATCAACCAAGAACAATATATATACAATCTACTCGAGCAATTATGAGATTACATAATTCTAATGATGCAATGACAGCATTCACCTCTTAACTAATAATTTTTAAGGGGGGAAGAAGCATTGAGTTTGATAGCTTATTCTCAGAGCCACCTTGGCAAGGTCCAACATAGATATACTTGGCACTTGCTATAGATACAAACAGAATGAACTATGAATAAGTGATTTAAAATGTAGCAGAATAATATCAGGTTGGAATATTGTAGCTGGCAGTAACAATCTTGATCAAATGGAGATCAAGTGAGATGCAAACACATCATACAGGAAGCAAGCCTGACACTACTAAATTAATCATTTTCTCAAGTGCCACATTAAAAGAATTTTGCTCAGATAAACATGAGAGTGGAAGATGATAAGCAAAACAAAATGAATTATCAAGTCTGAATGAACAATGAACTGTTGTAGCCAATTTGACTCCTACCTGTAGAAGCGTGAGCTGTGCTGACAGAGTGGTTGCCTCTGTCTGAAGTGTCTGCACCTTCCGTTCAAGTTCGCTAGTGTACCGAATCTTCCTCTCCTTTGATCTGGCAGCAGATTGCCTATTTGCAAGAATCCTATAGAAGGTAATCTTTACTTCAGAAATATAGTTTAGCAATACTATCGCAGGAATCATACAGAATAAGCATGTCGACTAGACATAAAAATGGCATACGAGACTAGTCCACCCTAAAGCATAGATCCCCTTCATTTTTCAGTACATAACATGCAATCGACGTTCTTTTCAACCTCGTAAAGTGAGGTATTTGAAAACCAAGCAAGAGACAATAATCCAAAAGAATATAAGGATAGCATATCTAAATTTAACAATACTCCGAAATCCCATCTCAGAAAGAAGAGAACATCGACAAAAATACCAAAAAAGAGGACTTCTTGGGAGGATGATATCGACAAAAAATCACAAAAAGGGGTGATTCTGGCTATGCGTAAAGCCGTTCACGTATCAGAACATTGGAAGCCCTCGACTTCGCAAACATTCGTGTAGGAAATTAATTTATATAACAAAGATATACAAAAATTTAGCAAACAAAACCCCTCAAATACCCCATCAAGTAAACCACGCTAGGATATAGCTCGATATTAAAGAATCCCAATGGCAAACTTGATCCACAGAATTCCCCAATATTATATCTAAATGATAAGGATGGCAAGTCTTAATTCGAAGTTGATCGATAAATTACGACTCATAAAATCCCCAAACAATTCGAACTAATCTGGATACGAGTCCAAGAATAGAAATTCCCAATATCCTAACTTCAAGAAATCTCGTGAAATTCAAAGGTAGAAGAAAAGAAAGTAGAGAAAATCAAGCCTTTTCGCCCTCTTGGGATCGATCAGGGCCAGCTCGGCGAGCTTATCCGCCGCCATCGCTTTCTTGGCGTAATCCGACGACGACGAAGCCGACTGCCCCTCGAACGGCGAGGTGGCCCCGTCCATTGATCCGCTCCGTCGGTTAAGCCCCCTGCTATCCTGTACCCCGTCACCGCCGCCGCCGCCGCCGCCGCATCCGCCAGCGGCCGGCGCCCCCTGGAACGCCAGCCCCTCAAAGAACGCGGCATCGACAGAGAGGCTCCTGAGGTGAGCTCCTCCAGCAGCCCTCCCCGCCCTCCTCTGCTCCCCAGCCGGCGGATCCGACCTCCTGGATTCGACCGGCGGCGGGCCTCCTCCTGCAGCGACGGCGTCGCTGGCGGAGAGGCTATCGTCGGAGAGTGAAGGGAAGTCGATGTCGGAGATGCCGAAGTCGGCGTCGGAGTCAAAGAGGAGGTCATCTGGCAGGTGGAGGAAGGTCTCGGAGTGAGCGCGCCGGTGGCCACCAGCGCCGCCGCCGACGCCGCGTGGCTTGGGGGGGATCAGGCCGAAGCGGTGGTTGGATGGAGGGAGTCCGGTCGGGTCCATCGTAAGCGCCCACGGAACGAGCTGCGGCCGAGGGAGGGGGAGGAGGAGGAAGCGGTGAAGATGATGGGGTGGCGGTGACTTATTACTCCACGGGTCGCGGTCAGTGAATTCAGCATGCTGTCAGTCTGATGTTGCCAACTATCGACCGTTTGATTGGAAATGGATGGTGATGTATCATGTATCAGTCTGGGGTGACATTAAAGAAGTGGCTCGGCACAAGTCATACGGTCATCGAGGACATGTACGTACGGAGAGTTTTAATGAAGTGGTTCGCTTCCCCACGTATTTCGAAACCGGGCCGTTATTCTAACAGATCCTCAACAAAACCGTTATATCCAACGGCCGTTATTCACCCTGAAATGCATGGCTTTGGAATTTCTACTATTTAAATAACAACGATTATGATAACGGCAGTTACAACTATCAAGAAATGGCGGGCGATAATGAAAAATAACAGCGTTATTTAAATGCTTTTATAAATATTCCATACCGCCAGAAGGCTATGTAGTAGAGCTGATCAAAATTCGGATCGGGTCGGACTCGGATCGGGCTCTACAGTAGAAATTAGGCCCGATGGTCTAACCTAGACCTGGCTCGATCCGACTGTCGGGCTTAAATTTTTGTCCAGGCCCGACCCGACTTTATAAATATGGTTCTAGGCTCGTCTAGCCCGGCCCGATCTGATAGACCCGATCCGATAGGCCCGATTTTTTCTTTGTGTGGAATCTGGAAATGAACCAGAGTGGCCCGATCAGATCCGGTTCGATTTTTTTGGTCGGGCCGCTTTTCCTGCACAGGCCCGACCCATGGGCTTTTTTTTGATGCCTAGGCTCGAAAAATTTCAGACCAGGTTGGACAGGCTGGGCGGGCCAAAAGGTCCGTGATCAGCTCTACTCTGCAGGTGTGAAATCCTGAGGAAAGAACGGGTGTTCCGTATGTCTGACTGTTTGTTATTCTATTGGTGGCAGGGTGGACCGATATGATCCGCTGATGTAAGGCCTGGAAACTTTTGATCCCCTCTGTGGCCCACATCTATTGGCTCGATGGACCAGCACAACCACAAATCAGCACACACAAATCCATCACCATCCCTCCATTTTTTATCTCTTTCTTTTATTTTCTCCGCGTGTATCAGCATTGGTTAGCAGTTGGACTGATCTGATCCACCGCTGAGCTAGTAGATCTGATCCAAAAATAATAATTAAAAAAATAGCGATACATATTAAACTAGTTTGTGGTTGGTATTGTAACAACTCAAGATCTGTATTATTTGGTTTGGGTACCTTCGCTTTTTCTATGATTAGATTGGTCGGCATTTGGGAAGTATTTGCTATTGGGCATAAAACAACATTCCAACAATCTCGGCATATCTAACCCTAACATCTTCTTCCACCAGATGAACCAACATTGGCTAGCGAGTAAGCTGCAGGCTGACTTTTATCGGCTTGCTGCCGGCATTCCATTTACTTCATCTTCTCGGCATAATTCATAATTATTTGTATATTGCATGATGGTTTATGATAAGATAGACGTATTTCATGTATTCCACATATTAAATCATTTTCTATCGAATCTCGAAAATGGTGGTTTCAAGATATTATCTCATCTTATATTATTTCTTTTGATTATTTGCTAAACTTTTTTGACATGAATGTGAAGATTAGTATAGCAATTTATGTACCTCGCACAAATTTCAATGCATTTTATTTTTTTAATCTATTTTTGTTATAAATTTTGAAGTTATAATTATGCGATCTAATAGTTAAAAAACCATGCAAAAGATATAACCCAGATGTTTGATAAGCAAAGTTAATTATACTAATACCAAATACCATATTGTAGAAAAATATCATTTACAAGATGCACCGCGTCAAATTGCTCGAGGGTCCCATCTTTCCAATCTACGTCTGCTGGTCTACTAGAGAACTGACACGTCAACATCAGTAGATGGCAAAGTTTAAAAACTGGACCAACAGTCGTGGAAAAGTATTCAATGAGGGTCCCAATTAGTCGGAGCATTGTGAAGCACAATATATCCTTAGTGACGGCATCATTGGTTCAGAAAGTCCAATAAAAGTGGACGAGTGAATGCTACAGTGTACGGAAGCAACTTCACGAGTGAATGTCCACCGTAATATTTCTACTCAATCGCCAAGTATTTTAGTGAACTTGGTTTCTATGTGGCCTGCATTCCTCTTCAATAAACAAGTCTTGATGCTGAAAAATTGCAGATTGAATTGCTTTTTATGCGGCGCAACACTCTGGAAGAGTCTTGTGGCTCGCTCCTAAGCCAGATTGTAGGTTGTAGGTCTTGATTCTGTTGGCTGCTCCTATATTAGAATAAGGTGAGTAACCATTGTAGTAAAAAAAAAAAAAAGAGGGGGGAGAGAGCAAGTCTTGTACTAGGATGACTTATATTGCATGGTCCAGAGAATTTTCTTGCTTATTGCCATATATAAACCAACCTTTACACCTTATAGTCCTTTCTCTAAAAGCCTAATCATGCACCTTAAGAGGAGATTCCCTCTTGCAAGGTTGATTCAGGGCTAAGAATGAGTTTGGAGATCAAACTATGTTCCTTGTAAGTTCATTGCCGCAGCCCGATGATGCGCTCCATTCAGATCTGCCCCAAATTTTATCGGATGCGTATGGTGTTTGTTATCAGAGACGAAGTTAGCACATTGCATTCGGTCTCTTATTATGCGTTTGCTACTTTAATTATGAAATGTTCTTAGCTAGCTGTACCTAAAAACCCATCAAGCCTTATGTTTGAGTTTGGCGATCTCAAACCATGCCTCAAGCATCTTTAGCCTAACCAACATAACCCTTTTTTTTTAAAAAAAAAAGAAAGGAAAAAATCATGGATGGACTGACTATATGTGAGGATCCGTGCGGGCGTGTGTTTAGTCCCACATCGGTTATTTGCCGGATAGATCTTGGGTACTTATACAAGATTAAGAAACCCAAATAATACCTTCCAACTAGCTATTTTGGGTGAGGTCTTGGGTTGTTACACTATATATGTGGGTTAGGAGGAGCTTAAGCCCAAATTGATCTGGGCTCCATTTCTAGGAGGAAAAAAAAAGATTAGGAGGGGAAAAATATGAAATAATTATAGCATTGCTATCATTTGGTGGTCGCCCGTTTCCGATCAAAGTCACTTCTGCCGTTTTCAGTAGCACAGTATTCCATTTCCATCATCATCATTGCAGGCGGCCTAAATCACACATTGGCTATTAGAATTCTCTTGTTTCATTGCCTTAAAAAATTATCTAAAATCCAAATTAGAGAGTTGGATTCAATGAATCCTGATGGCTTTTCCATCATTTTACATAGAAAAAAGAGGGTTGCGTTACATGATTGCTTACGTCAGTTTGATGTTTTAAGTTTAGTGAATATCTGATAGCAAGCAAAATTCAAGTATCCAAATCATTCAGAAAAATTTTCTTATCAACAGAGGTTCTATTCGTCATTTGAGGTAACAACAACCTACAAGGCCACTGATGAAAAAGATGAGCAATAAAACACCAAACTGTAGAAATGAAGAACCCATATCAAAAGAGATGCTTAAGCCCAATCATCTCTTATTCCCCCTCATACCTAAGACATTGGCAATAGAGACTTGCAAAACCTAACCACATCCATAACGTCTCCCAAAGATCGGGTTCGATCAATGCCCTGCGCACCGTGGTTGAACACGCCGTAATCTGAGACCAATTCGCAATGTCGTCAATTAAGCTGTGTCTGGTTTAGCCATGTCACAGTGAACTCAAGTTATTATAAGTATACCCTGATGTTACAGTGAATATGCATGTCTAGTTGGGTCAGGGCCTAGCTATCGGGCTTGCAAGTTGCTGTTCCAAGATGGGCCACATCGGGCTGTATATATTGTAAGCCCAAGCTCAGTCCAGTCCAATAAATATCTATTTATATCCCAACCCAACTTGCAAGTGTAGGGCCTTGAGTTGGGAATCCGCTCACCCTTTTCCACAATCTGGAAAAGAAGAATAGCAGCGAAATTTTCTAAAGAACAACATCCCATGCAAACAAAGAAGCTGGCAATAATAACGATTGATTGTGAAGCGATCTTCCTAAGACTTCAGGAGAAAGAGGAAATGGTGACAAGGCCTTTCTTTGACCAAAAGAGCCTTCTTCTTCTTTTTTTTTTCTTGCTAATTATAGCAACCTTGAACCTAGAGCCCAAAATCCCACCTTTTTTCTCCTCCTTTCTTCTTCCTCTATTTTTTCTTTTCTTTATTTTTAGATGTGAGAGACTACCTTATATCCATCCCATTCCATCCCCACCAAATTGGACCCCATATAGCAAAGCAAGTCAATCCACTCCTCGCAGGACTAGGAGGAATTATTTGGTGGATTGGGTCCACTGTGGACCCAGGGTGAACTAAATTCGCTTAATTATTTCACCTTAAGATAAAATAAATTCATTAGAATGATTTCACCCTAGATCCACGATGGATCTGCTCTACCTAATAATTTCTTTAGAACTATGGGTCTTACTATAATCGGAGCTGAAGCAAAAGGGGGAAAACACGCACGCGCGCACACACGCACGCGCACACATGTAGGGCCTTATAAGTTCTCTGAAGTATTTTAGCTCAACAATTCTAGTGGCGTGTTTTTGTTATGAAATTCAAGGAAGTAATGGTCGCTAGGGAATCACACGATATATATATATTGACAGATAAGTTCTGAAAGCACTATGGAGAGACATTGCATGAGGGGAAAGGCCATCAGTTTGTACTGCAATTCCCCAACTTATTACAAGATAGCAAGGAAGCCATTAAGGATGAGATCCATCAAGAAGTGCATGGTTATGTTGCTACGACAGCTTATCCAGTTATTTTTATAACAATATTACTATATTACTATACCTAATCTAATGGTGTAACAAGTAAAACTCATCTAATATCATGAATGTGTTCTAGAGACCATAATGAGCATGAACCGAAATAAACGTTGTTCATTTTATCCACACAACTTTTTGAATGTTCAATCACATATATGTACACCAACCAAAGTAAACACTATCTTAACTTTTACCATACTTCACGATGAGTCTTAGCCAGTTCAGCTAACAAACTGGCATTCCACCTCCACCTAGAAGAGACTTAGGGTTCAAATCTTTGCGTGTGTACGTGTGTTCATATATGTCCAGGTGTGTGTTCAGATGGATTGATGGTTAGATAAGAGAGATGAGGCTCTAGACTGCAATGTTAAATGGGTTGAGCTCAAGAAACACAGCAATATTGGACCTTTCATGGCCCAATATTATTACATTAACCTAGTATCATCCTAACATTTATGCAGCTGTCCAGAGAATTCTTTCATGCTAAGTTTGCTACATGGAGAGCGCACTCTTTTCCACTCATATAAGATAAGGAGAGATAACCAATGTGGGAGACCTTGGCCCAAAAAAGAAGGAGGTATGGGTGCCCATCATGGTCGAATACTTGAGCACTAACCCAATAGGAACAAATCCCGGATATAGATAAATTTTGGTGGGTGGCAGTCGTGTGGAATGCACCCTCCCTTCCAATTTACTAATGTTATCTGTTCATGCACTCTCTTGAAGAAGTGCTCATCTATTCAGCAATCCATGAACACTTATTTGTAAGCTTATAAACAAATCAAGAAAGTCTTTTTGACAAAAAAAAAAAAAAAGATAAAAGGAAGGAAACAATGAGAATCGATCCATACTCTTTTGGCTGGAATCCATACATTTTGTTTTGTTGTTTTGCCCAAAAGATGTTGAGTAACTTGCTGCCCGATCATTTGTTTGTGGCAGAGGAAAAGGAGTTATGGTCAATTACTTCATATCAATTTAGAAGGCCAGAAGAATGCTAAAGCTAATGCATTAATATTATTTTGAATGAAAATAGTAATCGAATGACAATCTAGTCATTACTCAAAAATGTTATTTGATTTGCTTTGCCATTAGTGTGCTGCTCTCACGATTAGCATGCGACATTCCTTAATCGTGCCAGAATTGTATTCAGAAAGAATCTGTTATTTGGTGCAATTCCATAGCTGCATGCTTGAAGCCATCTTCATGAGCCACCTTTTCTTAACTCTACTAGATTTTCTTTAATGCAACAATGTAATGGTATGGGTTCTAAGAGTTGTTAGTTCATCAATCTATCTCGAGTGTTTCCAGATAAAGGAGTGAGGTTTGAGTGCTTTTAGTTAGGTATCTATTTATGTGTTCAGTGAAAAACGAATGATGGAAAATAAACAGAGCCAACCAGATTGCTCTCACTTTCTCATGTATTATCTCATCAGATCTGCCGTGAATTATTTTAAATAGAAAATCCATCTGCCACAAATTATAGTGGCATTTTCCTTGAGAATATATATATATATATAGGGGCACAATAATTTGCAAGTCCCTGTGATTCTCTGCATCTCTTTAAATTGCAAATCTTTTCAGATTTTGAAAATCCCAGAAGCATATCTAAAGGCTGAAATCGATATATAGCATGTGAAGAATTAAGATAAACATTTAAAGCTTAACCAAATAAATATAAATATATATATATATATATGAAAATTTTCTGTGGCACCAAAAATTCTGATGTGTCACTCTCTCGTCGAGCAACAGAAAGGAGTGGCAGATCAGCTATGCGACCCTTTTTACGTGAGCTTTTGTGCTCTTCTTGCAATACTCGAAATATACGAAAGAGCGGCGATTGTTAATTGGCAGTCGAACAGAGGACTTGATCTTAAGTTTCCCGAGCGAATCTACAGTGTCCACCTACCATTATATAACATCAATCCAGGGCGTGTGTTTTCCACACTCTCTCACCTTCTCCAACCCTTGTTACACCTCCATTCTTCTTCCTTCTTTTCCTCATGGCCCCCAACGACACCAATGCGACAGTCGACAGCATCGAGAGCCCCGAACCAAAGGGTAGTGAGGAGCCTGACTACTCACGGAGGGGACAGTGGCTACGAGCTGCCGTCCTCGGGGCCAGCGATGGGCTGGTCTCCACTTCCTCGCTGATGATGGGAATCGGGGCCGTGAAGGGCGAGTTGAAGGCGATGGTGCTCACGGGCTTTGCAGGTCTCGTGGCCGGGGCATGCAGCATGGCTATCGGGGAATTCGTGTCGGTGTGTTCTCAGCTGGACGTCGAGGTGGCCCAGCGGAAGAGAGAGCAAAGAATCGAGGGTGGAGGAGAGGTGGACGGGGATGTGCTGCCGAGCCCGGCGCAGGCGGCCGTAGCCTCGTCCCTGGCGTTCGCCGTGGGGGCGGGGGTGCCATTGCTGGCAGCTGGGTTTATAAGCAGCCATAAGGTGAGGCTGGGGGTGGTGGCGGCAGCGGCGAGCGTGGCGTTGGTGGTGTTTGGGTGTGTCGGCGCGGCGCTTGGCCGGGCTCCGGTGGGGAGGTCTGCGGTGAGGGTGTTGGTCGGAGGGTGGATGGCCATGGCTGCGACCTATGGACTCGTCAGGCTTTTTGGGTCCACTAGGTTGTAAAGACCATTAGAGGATTTTATTTGCAAGGTGTAGGGGTGGCCTGCATGCTGTATTCTCAGATCAGCCTCGGCCCTTTGGTTTGACCCCCCTACCCCAATACCAAATGGCTTTGTTTCTGTTAAAAGTGCATGGAAAGAATAATATGCATTCAATTGCTTGCATCTTCATATATGCTAGCGTTAAAGATTATTTTAACTCGTATCTTAGAGATTATAAATTACACCGGAACAAAGATTGGGATCTCTTTATAACGGAAAAACAAAAGAGAGACAAAAAAAATATAAGTAATGAAGCCCTGAATAGCAGCCATATCATTCGTCTTGGAGATAAAAAGTCTCTTCTTCATCTTGAAAATATGAACAAGATGAATTCGGTATCGAACATGATGTGTTGTGAGATAAAGAAGAGCGATTCGTCTCCAAGATAAATGATATGGTGGCTATTATACTCATAAATAACATACAGCCGGATGTGATGAAATAAAGCCATACTGCTTGTATGGAAAAACTAGAAACAAAGACAGATTTTACTTCTTTTTTTTTTGTGTGTGGTATATAGCCCTTACGTGGGTACAGCTTGCCAAGTTAAAAGAAATAAAATGAAGCGCTTTGCCACTATATACAGTGGAAGATAGGTACACACCAAGACCGAAGGTGGAATACAATTGTCACTGTCAAACAGGGTCTAACTTCATGTGCACCAACATTTAAAGGGTCTGTGGAATCCATTCCGGACCCACGAGGTGCCCATTTTGGCTCCTAGCCAAACCAGTTTCCTTCTGACTTTGTGGATTCTGTGCTAACTTCTCTCTTCTAATCCTCCGCCTGCAAAAAATTATGAATGGTGATTTTGTTCAGAAGGAACGCTTGCTTGGAAATTTCAATGAGGATGGTTATCACTGGCATTATAGCATGAATCATGGAACTCTAGCAGATGCAGGGGATTAAGTTCTTGGTGTTTCACAAGCCTCATAGATCTAGCATGCCTATTGTGCAAACAGTTGCTCTAAAGATGCTGTAGTTTCCAATAATTGAGATGCATGGCCCTTGTATTTCAAACATTCGAACATCAAATATTGGAGGTGTCACTCTTGGTTGTAACAAATACCCCGTTTAAATCCTACTCCATTGTGCAACCCATTGGCCATGGACATCTTTCTACAAAATAAACAAAAAGTAAAACAACAAAAATAATAAAATCATCTAGCAGCCATGGCTCTCCTATTTAGCCTAGGTTATATATACTAGTTTCGAAAGGATTTGGCTACGTCCTCGTTTGGTAATTGGTCATATTTCTCAGAGAAAAAAAGTAATATTTCTTAAGAATTTGATCCTAGATGTCCTAGAAGGTACCTCATAAAGCTCGCAAATCTGAAAGTTATCAGCTTAATCTTATTTAATGAGAAATTTCTTGTATACCAGAACTTTGCAGAAGAAATAGCCCAAGTGCTCCTAATGTTATAGAAATTGATTTATAAATGCAATGATCCCGGCTATAGTTTTCTTTTTGTAAATCTGCCCAACCAACAAACCGCTATGTCAATGACAATGTCATGAATAACTCCATTATATTAGATAAGCAACTCAAAATAACTAAAAATAACAGTATATCAAAGGTATCGAGTCATCGCTATAAAAATGTGCAACCAAGCTACTGACTTTGAATTACAGTTGTCAGCACAAGAAAATAATCAGCGCAATGAGCAACCCTGTCATGAACTAATTAAGTGTGAAGAAAAATATACATCAGTTCTGTTATATATGTACTTTCAGGAAACAGCACCAGTACCTCAATTTGTATACTAAGATTCTACTTCTTTAGTAAAATGAAATACTGTACATATGTACACGAAGGAATCAAGATGGTTAGGTTAGTATTATGAAGAACCTCCACATGCAGGTTTGTCCTTATGGCTGTCACCCAATGATTTAGATCCACCTTTTTTAAGTAACCATTCTTTCATCTCCTTGTAAATCCTCAGCTCTTCTAGTGCATCTGCCATAGTCCTTGGCTTGAATAGCCCTGAAGCTGTAATTCCTGAATTTGAAGCAGGGCTTTCAGATCTTTCCACCTCAGCTTCCATGCCTTCGTTATGCTGGATCCTCGGGTTCCAAAAGTCCCCTCTGAAGACTTGGGAAGACCTGACCGAGTTGGAAAGATCTTGCCGCAGAGGTGGGGCAGTCTTAAGCATTTGCACAAGCGCACCAACGGCAGCATCTGGAGACCTTTGGACTGGTACCAGGCTTCTGGATTCTGAATTCTCGTTGATTTGATCTTTGCCTTCAGAAAGTTTCACCCTAGAAGAGGAAAAGTTGAAAAGTTTCAGACTGCATATAGAGAAGTGTTCATGCATGCAATTTATAGGTTGCCTTTGAATGTGCAATTTGTGCATTAAGTCTCATCAACATCTGGAGTTTTTACACCAAATTTTCATTAATAAAACCACTTGGCGAGGAGAATGTTCCCATCAAAATACCAACAAATAAGGTGACGATGTGCAGGGGGAGGGGAAAGGTGGGTGTGGCTGGAGAATACTGTTCCCCCCTTCCTATCTTATACAAGAAATACGCTTGCACTGGGTTTCAATGTCAGAGACGGAGGAAACAAACATCCTGGATGCATAATATTTGAGGTTAAAAAATATCTTATATGTGTGAAAAATAGTTCTTCAACATTGCTACATCAAACTTCAAAATGCGATATCAATCTTAACATCCTTCTTCATGCTTTATATGATAATCAGATGAGTTATCCCATGGTTATCATAGGATAGGTTGAGTAAAGACTTATACAAGTACATATTTACATCTTCTATATATATATATAAATTTATATAAGGAGGTTCAATCAGGGTCGGCGAAACTGTTCCGGTCCTGAACCAGGCGGTTTCGGTCGTACCGAGCTATCCCGGCGGCAGACTGAGAGACGGTTCCAGCAACGGAAACGAAACCCGTCACTAAAGGGAGAGAAAAAAAGAGAGGAAAAGAGACACCAAGTGGAGGAAGGAGGGAGAGGAAGAGGAAGGAAGAGAGAGGGAGGTGGAGGCCAGCAAGCTGCTCAGAGGCCAGCGAGCCGCGCGGAGGAGGCTTCTCTAGTCTCCGCGGCTGGACCTCTATTCAAAATGGGCGTCCGGCCATGAAGCCCTCCTCCGCCTGCTCTGCCCAGGTCGCCGACCTTCGCCACCCTCCTCTCTCCCCATTCTCTCTCTCTCCCCTTTCCTCTCTCTCATTTGCTCTCTCCCCCGCCTCCTCTACTGTGTCGGTACGAGGACGACACGGAACGGTATAAGGGTGTACCGTTTTGTGCCGCCGATCAACCGGTCCGAGCTCCAATTCCGACACAGTAGACCCTGGGTTCAACCGTTGAAGTTATGTTCATTCTTAGACAATATATCACAAGATTAGAAAAAATGCATTGATTTACAGAAAACTTTAAACCATAAGAGTTATTTAGTGAATGTTCCAAAGCAAGGCTTCTCCAATAAGAATAATGATAATAGGAAGCATGATGAATGTGGAAAAAAAAGCTGGAACATATCAAATAGGTCAAGTCAATCTGGCATACAAATTAAATTTCTGCAACTAAAACCCTCAATTTATCCATGCTGTACAGGCTCATACATCTCTCCACCAAATTCACTGAGATCTGATTCTATCAATTCACTCTTCACATCTCTCTCCTTTTTCCATATAACATACTTGAGATAAGAAGAAGAGATCAGAATGTTGTTTCTTTTAGCTATTAATTTTAACAATGGTCAAGTAGAACATACAGATTTAGTGGAATGCACAAAGAAAGGAAAATTTAGTGGAATGCACAAAGAAAGGACAGAGACTGATTTTGCAGAGGGCCATGCTTTTGCATGCAACAATTAATTCTTAAATTGAAAAAGGGATCTTAAAATAAGGAGCCCATCAATAAGGGAGAGTATTGATAAGTGTGCCCCCCCAACCCCCCAGCAAAAAACAAAAGGCTGAAGATTCCTGATTCCCGCCATGTGGAGACACGAAAATATTGGATAATGAAAAGAGACAGATATGCATGATAAACTTCACACACAGAAAAATATTCAGATGAATACATGGTAGACTAGGAAGGTCAAAGTTACATGGTTGAGTTAAAGAAAAAGGAGGGTCAACCAGGGTAAAGTTTGACATAACCTGGAAAAAGTTGTAAAAGATGTCTGGGAGGTGTTATTCAAGCAGATTAATCCATGCGACTTGAATGGACAAAACAACTCAGAGAGCCGACCAATCATGAAAAAGAAAAATCTTGTTCATAGTCTTGGTTACAGTTCCTACATGAATGACAGACCTCACCAGACCTAACTGTAGTACCTATCAGTATAAGCTAAAAACCAACCAATGATCCAGAACTAGAGGTAGAGAGTCAATGCTGTAATTTTGGTCATTGATCATTTTTGAGTAGTAGGTAAATAAATAATATAAGAAGCTTGTCTTTTTTGTGAGAAAATATTTACCCATGATACTGCTAATGTAATATGGATAATAATAACAAGAAAAGTTCCTCGCCAGCAATGATTAATAGGTATTATTAAGTATGAATATGTTTTCTTGCACTGTCATGTCATATTGTTATAGGTGTTCCTTCTCAAATCATAATGAAACAATGCACAAGAGTGATGCAACATTGTTCCAACCATTCGGTTTATTTTTCCCAAAGTGCTGTAACTAGGTGCAGTTTGAGTACCCTGTTGTTTTTATATAAATCAGTTGTGGAGGAGCTCAAACAGTCGAATATAGGATTCCATAGTTATGACTATTACAAGCACATTATCAGAAGAAACATACTCAGCAAAGAAAAGAGAACAGGAAAAGTAACAGCAATTTATTAGTGCTTTGGTCCTAACAAGTTCTGATTTGGTAAGTCTCAGCATTATCATATCAAAAATAAGGTTTCAGAACGAAAATAAACATCACACAAACCCACCCGAGATAAACATTAGCTTTACTCGAGAGCATATTTAATCTTCCAGTCATCTAACGGAAAGTGAACCACAAAATGTGAAATAAGGTGTTTGATTGTAGCCACTTAGTATAATGATTAATTACATTAAAAGAAAAACCTGTCTTGGTACTCACACAAAGTGAAATATAAACAGGGGTCTCTTATTTGAAATTCCATAGTTCATACAATATCAATTGATGTACAGTGTTGTGGACCTTCGAAGCATATCAGTATTAGAATTATCCATAATGTCTCTGCCTCATTCTTATCCTCAACAAATTAGGTAATCTAATGCAAGAATATACTGGAGAACAATTTGCATAAAAGTGAAATATGTCCCTAGACATCATTCATATATGTGAAAATAAAAAAGAAATGAAATCTAGAGAGGAATTCCATTTTTGTGGGGCTGGCCAAGGAATGGAATCGATCAAGCAACAGATCCATTAAAGGACTGATGGAGTCTGTGTCCCAATATTTGAAGGGAATTCATGCTATACAAATTGTGTTTTCTCCTATACTCTTTTCTTTTTGCATCTTCTGTCAGAACTTTCATTCCAAAGCTTAAGAGAATTGAGGACGTGTAAAACTAGATTCAAGGTTGTCCGCTTTCACATCAGTGTTTTAATCAAGCAAATTTCTTTCAACTCGATGGAATTCAGACTCTACGCTGCTTACCACCATTCTAATTCAGGTAGAAAACCAAGTAACCGGAATCCTCTACCTAGGGCAGCCGAATCTTCCTGGAATTTCGGCCCCAAGACCCGCTTCCTAAGTGCTTCCTTACTAAAAGCATTTCTGATGTATTTGCTTCCCCGTACCACGCCCATAGCCGCTCCTGATTCAACCACGGTCCAAAATAATATAATTTGATATTTTCCCTTGCTTTGAGGTACAGACAATTACCTGGACTTGTGCTTTAACTATCCCACACCAAGCTAAGTGGGCTTAAAAGTTTTTGTATAGAGTTAATAAACATCATATTCACAAGGTTGATGGTGTATGATTTCTAATTTATGGCTACTGCCAAATAATTCATTTTCACCGAGCATCTAAATTTTCAAGCTGATTGCGGTAGTATGAATAATTTGGTCATCAAAATACATAATTAACATGCTTGTGGCTTTTTGACTAGTAAAGTTCAAATTAATGCACATAAACAGTTAGGATTTCAAAGAGTATATTGGTAGCGCTACTATGATGGATCATACTGTGGGGTCTGAATCACATGCAAGTCAAGCTAATGGAATGACCTAAGCTAATAGAGGGAATTAGATGGTATCTTATGATCACATACTAATCATGATCATGAGATCTATGGTTAAGGTAACTGCCAACCAAGTGGTCCTGGCCAACCATGTGCAGATTAATCTGGCTGAGAGACCACAGATTGAACAAACAGTGCATAATAACAAGTATAGTTTGTATATAACATAATGCATAATAACAAGTAGTTTGTATATAACATAACCTGCACTTGCACTTATAAAGAGATCAGAACTTCACCATAATGCAGCATGATGGATGCAATGAATATTTGCACAAAATATGATTTAATTCCATATTTTCCGAATTCAAAAAAAAAAATATTTGCACTACATTTTGAAGGGAAAATAACAGACAGAAAGCCTCATGGCACATATGTTTAGCATGATATTGGAAGAAATAAATTATTTTTGACAACAAATTTCCAAGCAGCATGTTGCAACATCCAGAAAAGCTGAAATTGGATCACTGATATGCAAAGACAAAGGTTTGCCAACCATACACATGTCACGAGCGTATTTATCCATCCAGTGAAGAACCAAAGCAAGAAACAGCCTCTCACCTCAGCAAGAATAATTATATGTTCTATAAAATCAATTGAATCATAGCTAAGCAGAAACAAAACAAGCATGTAGTCTAGCTTGATAAATGCAATGTTTACAATGATGTACAGAAAATAAAACACATTTTTGCACATATTTAAAACATCGAATGATAGGTCACATTAGCAACAAAAATTCCAGCAATGGAACAGTACCTGTTGCATGACTCTGTTATATCTTCATCATCAGCAAATGGACAAGCAAATTCTGAATCATCAAACTCGTCCAGGAGAGACAACCTACTAGAACTTGTCGAAAATGGGATGTGCGGCGAACTGCACTTAAGTCCAGGTAAACTTCCAACTTCATCTTTCCCAAAAGATAATGCCTGTAACTGAAACATCAGAACTTGATTTGAGAGCCAATACTAAGATTGCAATTTTTTTGCTTCCAATTATGTATTCAATAGTCCTAAAACTGAATTCCCGGGCTAAGGTGAAACATAAGGTATTACCTTTTCCAGAGACATGACAGTCTCAAAGTCCCTCGACCTTAATGGTTCCTTCTTGGTTCGTAGCTTACCTTCAGGGGAACAAGTCTGAGATGCAGAGGGAGTGGTAATTTGAGCTCTGAGAGTATCAGTGCGAGGAGAACACCCAGGTCTTTGAGGCTTAGGAGAAGATGGAGGCAGGGCCTGGTTAAGTAAGCCACTATTTCTTCCACGCCTAGGTGAAGGAATGTTGACAGGAGCACTCTCAGAGCGTAAGAGAGCATTTGGGGTTGGTGCAGAAGGGGAAGACATAGGCGAAAATGGAGACGATGACAAGTAATCTTCACAACTTGTATTTTTCTTATGAGCTACTGAAGCATTGTGCAGTACTGAGCTTGCAGAAGGAGACTGATCATGCAGGTGATGAGGAGGAAAACGTACATTTGGATCACAATGCATAGCTTGAGAACCAGAGTATGTTGGTGATGGAGAGGGAGATCCTGAACGCATGAATCCATGGTCATTGCTCCAACTATGTTGCCTAGTAATTGAGACAAAATGAGGCAGTGGTCCTGCTGACCGGACAGACTGGAACATCTTAAGAGGATCGGTTGTTGGACCACCAACATAATCCATTATAAACTGTGTAGACAAGGGTGTGGAAGGCTCCGAACTCTCGTCTTCCAATGCTGGGACGTATGAGACAGTCAGATTCAGCCTGCCACATGGGGTGTCAATTGGCACAAAACTGAATTGGTTCATTTCAGCATCCTCTGCCCGAGTGAAAGGCTCGACGAAAGGAGTGATCCTGTGGGAAAGGCTAAGCGGGCGGATTCTGCCAGAAGAATTGAGCTCCTGAAAAATTTTATAAGCAGGTAACAACTTGACAAACACATACAAGGACCGGAGCATTACGATCGTTCTCTTGTATGTTTTCTTGTACAGAGTTGGAATTTCAGAAGAGTGAGAAGACGCAGCGGTGCTTTTCCTACTACCCGAGTACACTTCCCTTCCAAAGCAGCATTCCTTTCGACTCTCATACTGTATAACCCATCTCTCTATGGTCTTCTCGCTTTTAGTTTCGAGTTCCTCCATCCTGGGGCTCATTGGAAACCTATCCTTCCCTGAGAAATTCCGCAGTAGGCACCCACCAGGAGACAGGCGGGTCGCATCGGAGGCCGATGACCGGTGGACCAAGAGCACATCAATGACCAATGGCTCAAGAATGCTCTTCCGCCAGAGGTCAAAATTCTCAAGTGCCGCCGGGCAGTCCCGTAAAGCCAAATTGAACCACTTATCCCTTGGTCGGCTGCTTGATGAGGAGGAAGAGGAGGAAGGCGACGAAATGAAATGGTCCACACTATGATTACGAGAGGAGGCGTAAGGGGACCTCGACTCGAGTATGATATGAAGGCTCTTGGCAAAGAATTCGGTGATCACTTGCTCGATTATCGGAGGTTCGGAGTAGGAATTGCATGGAGACGAAGCCATATCTTACCGGAGATTTAAAAGCAGCTTCGAATCTGTGAACTCTAAAAATTTCAAATTTTATCCCTTTGGAGACCAGGAATTCGATCATCCCGAGTTGAAACAGAATGCAAAGTTGATACTTCAACTAATTATTGAGTTCCTGCAGCGAGAAATCAAAAGAAAAGTGTAGTGGCATGGATTTTTCATGATTATCAGTTTAAAAGTCTAGGGTTTTAGAAGGAACCACGCTGCTGGTTTTGCAATAGAAGCTAGAGTCCCAAAAAAAAACCGAAAAAACAACTCAAATCAAACCCTATGAAGTATGAACAACAAATTAAAAAGGAACAGAGCACGCGAATTTGATCAAGCGACAAGAAAGAATTCAAAGAGAAAGCATTAGAGAACGCTAACATCAGCGAAAAGGATCCAAAAAACAGACGGATTCAGGAGCTAATTAGCAACCAATTCAAGAGAACTTCAGTTATCTCGAAGGCGAAAAGATTCAGAGAAAAGGCCTACCTTGAGGAAACTCTATACGGTTCGGTGTTTGAAAACTCGGAGCCGTTGGGATCGAGGGCTTTATAAATATATTTCCCTTTTTTACCAAAATAGGGAAACTCTAGCTTGACGGATTTGGGCGCAAAAGGCGGAGGCGAGCTCCAACGATGACGGATATGCCACGGGCTATTTATACGAATTACGGATGAGCCCTGGCGATTCGGAGGAGGAGGAGGAGGGAGACAGAGAAAGGGGTGCGAACAGACTTGAGTGCTCGCTTGGGGTTTTGAGTTTATTAATGTTGACATAATCCAGTTGATTATGTCTTCTATTTATTTATTTATTTGTTGCTAGTGCAGGCACTTCATATTTGACGAGTACGAACGCATCCAATAAAATTAAAAAATAAAATATTTCAAAATGTTCGAGGCAGCTCTTCATCCAAGCCCACAAGGTACTACCGTATGGGTGGCTGCATAAGCGGCCACGGAGTCCGCAGCCCCATTAGCTTCTTGGAATATATTCTTGGCCGAAAAAGCCTCTCCATTGCTCATCATTGCCCAAATATCTCGAAGTAATAGATGGTCACGGCCAGCACCCTTTGGATCCAACTGATAATCATCGTCGTGTCACACTCCAGGATAACTGAACTGGGTCTTTTAGTTAATTAGTGTGGTATTGTGATAGAAAAATCAAATTTATAAATTGCATTTCCATTAAATAGAATAAATGATTTATTTTGATCTATAATTAGTATGTGACTCCGCATAGATAAATCATTTAAATTTTGGTATACATGTGCTTAGCTTCAAAGCATGCAAAACTAGACAATCTATGTGGATCGCTGGTTGGGATAACTTAAAGTGCCTTTGGACCCAAAAATAAAAGAAAACAAAATTAATTTTTGGAGATCTAGGAGGATGGAGTTAGGATTGGACCCTAAATTAGAATCCAAGCCCTCCATATGTATCACAAAAGAAGCTTTTCTAGAACATAATTGGAGAACACAACAACAATGAAACAATATTGTTGTCCAGCCTATGAAATTTGTTGAAAGACCACTTTTGTTCATTAAACAATAATTTTTTTTTTCTTTTAGACTTTGAGGTTTACTAGATTCTAGCGAATATCCTTCAACATCATCACTTTTTTTTATGGAGGTGAAGTTCGTTATAGAGTACAATTTAGAACGACAATGAAATATAGTCGAGCAAAATATATTGAATTAGATACATTTTTCTTCAGTTTGGATTAGACAAAAGATATGGAAGTGTCCAGCCTTACCATTTAGCAATCTTGTTTATGAAAAAAGCCTTGCCAATATCATCATTAAGCTATACTCACTCTTAGTTTTATTTATTTATTTATTTTAGCAAAAGAGACTCCTAAACAGTAAATTATGGAACAAGCTAGCCGTCCCCTAATTATCTCTATCCTCTAAACTCTAATAAAGGTGGCATTTCAGGTAGGTTTCTAATTTGACAATAAAAATATATTTGGTTACTAGTCAAATGATGCATAAGGGGAAGTTATCAATTTAACCCACCAAACATCAACAAAAAAGTGGTTGATAAAATTATTCAATCAAAGAGTGAAAAAGGTACTTAACCTGGGTACTTTATTTCATGGGGGAGATTAAAATAGAGTTAACGATGCTTGAAACCCCTCTACCCCCTATTTTTCCTTCTATTTTTACCCCTAGGAGCTATTTTTATCATTAGCTTTCCCTATCTCTTACTTTTCCCTTCATTAAGTACTTAATTAGTTAGGGGATGGTTGCAAAGGGTCAAATCTATTCACCCCTTTGTCAGCTATTTGGCATTGAAACATTAACTTTACCGGCTTAGTAGCCAATACTTTCTAGAACTTGGTTTTGTTGTCACTATTTAACTTCTATTCATTGGCTCTTAAATAATTTTTTCTAGATATACATCAACCGAGGGACCTACCTTTGAGCTCAATAAATTAGAATTGGTAGGTAATTTAAGTTCCATCAAGCAGCCTATATATAATTTTTTAAAAAATATTTTCCATATTTGGTAGCCATCATATAACATAGGAGTTGATAATATAGCATTTGGAGCACCATTTAATAGTTTTAACTCAATGTATTCCATGTAGGAGTTGTGAATGTTTACAATATCTAATTAGATATCTAAGATTTATCTGGTCAAATGACAGAATATCCATGTCTGCTTTGAGAATTTACTTGAGGGGAGTGATGGAAGGCAGAATTTATTGGCACTGTATGCATGAACAACATATCCAAATTAGATCACCAACATGCTCTCTTAGATAACCATTGAAGGAGGGTATAATTATCTTTTTAACAACCCATACAAAAGATAAATACTAATATATGAAAGTGAAGAACTTAAGTTTCGGAGGTCTAGTATGTAGGAAAAGCCAGACACTTCAAGGCTATTTTGAAAAATAAGTTAGCCTGCATCATACTCGAGCCCTGATGGAGATAGTTCAGTATTCGTTTTCAGTAGTCCATTTGTTCTTCTTCTTTTCATGCATCATTTTTTAATCCGTACTACCAGATTCTAAATGCTTGAAAGTTTAATGGTGTTCTGCTTTCATCAACTACAGTCCTAGATTTCTCTGAAACTTGGGATTTGAAGCTGACTCCGTAAGTATCAAGGGCATCGGAACCATGTTCTGAGACCGAAGATATTAGCAGTTTCTTTGGTGATTATAGTTTTTTTTTGTATGTGGATCAATATGGCGGTCATATACCTCATACAGGATCTCAAAATGATGGTGACGTTGCATGTTTTCGACCATGCAAATTTTTGAAATGCATCCATTTATAATTCATTTGAATTTCTGGAATTTCTTCTCACCTTCCAGTTTTTTTCTTTTTTGGTGAATCACTAAATATAATTGCTTAATATGTGTGAAAACTGACGACTGACAGCAAACTATGACCTCGTTCTTGTATGCAGTTCGATATTTCAATGCATAAAAATAAATAAATAAATAAATAAAATGATGCTCGTGGCCGTGTATATATTTTTTATTTGAATAATTTATACGATTTTAGTATAGATACATCCAAAAAAAACAAAAACAACAAATTTTGAAGTGCTTTTGGCATCGGCCCCTCTTCAACCCACAGGGCTTTTTCGGAGTGGTCAGCTATATAAGAGGCCACCCAACGGAAAGAACAACCCATAGTTTCTTTGGCCTGCCCAGACATGGGATGTTTGAGAACAAAATAATTAGAACAAGTTTTGGGATATTTGGATCCAGGTTTGGACTAATAGATTCAGGATGTCCCATCCCAATTCTTGCTAACAATTCTATTACACCTCTCTCTCTCTCATGCATGCACTATTAGCTTTATTTTTCTTTTTTTGAAAGAGATTGCAGCCCCTTCGCTAGTTCCTAACTTGCTTTTTGGATGACTGGATTTTCCCTAGCGCTAGACTGGTAAAGGATATCTAAGCATTTAACCCTGGTTGCAGGATGTCAATAAGAATTAAGAATATGATAAAGACTTGTTGTAGGTCCAAAAAATTGGAACTTTACATGCAAACAATTAGGTCTCTGAAAAGATATGGGTTGCACCCAAAAAAGAAAAAGATATGGGTCAGCTCAGAAGTTTCCATTTTGACATTCAACATGATGTAGACGAGGATAAACCATGATTGATTTAATCATGCATTTGCTGCAAACTCTAGCAGCATGGACAATCTTCTTCTTCCTCTTTGTTCTTTTCCCTTTTTCCTTTTTTCCTTTCTTATTTTTTTTTTTTGTCCTTGGAATCTGGCATGAACTTCGATATATATATATATCACATGATCTAGCTTATTGATTACCATTGCAGGTGGAAACTTCTTCACCAAGGTTTGAAAAAAAAAAAAACCATGAAATTTGTTGCACTTACCTTCCAAAGCTCAAGCAGACTCGTCTGGTGTAGCGATAGTTTATCATATCGAATCTGTTTGAGAGGAAGAGAATCAAAAGTATTTGCCTTCTAGAAGAAAGCTGTGACTCCCAAATAAACTGAGAGTTCATAGGCCAACTGATCAATATATCTAAAATACAAAATCTTTAATGAAGATCCCTGCAATCTAATCCAAAATCCTACAAGTTGCAGTTGGAGGCGGCAACGCATGCCCCAAGTTTCCCCACTGCAGAACAAAAGCATCCAATCCTATAATTTTAGAATAATTTTGAGCCACACATAGCAGATTTTGGAGCCCACACCAAAATCTCCACGCGTGATCTAAGCTTAGTGGGGTTGTTAATTACCATACAGCATAGATTAGTGAGGATAAGATCTCAAGAGATATGTGGCTCGCGCGCAGATGTCTACAACTGGGTCAGTGGAGCACATCAAGATACACACAGCACCGAAAGCAGGAGGTGACTTTAGGAGGAAAAATTCAGTGAACCACTCATACGGACTGTACTCGGAAACTTTCTACAGATCTTTTCCATTTGGCCCATGTAAAGCTCCTTTCATATATGGTGGCTTTTCTATCGTTATTTTCATATAAAAATATAATATAATTAACTTATTAACCAAAATTCACTATCTCGGTATCGAATTTCATTATAGTGCCACACTAACATGGTATCGATACGGTTCGGTATGGAGTTATTTTGGTATACCGAGTATCGGTACACCATCTATATCGGATACCGGTACCGAACTGATACGATACGGTGAAGTTTGTATTGTCTATTCGCTCGGTTCAGACCAGTACAACATATCTTGCTATCAATAGATTGCGAGGTGGAGCACCCGTATGATATGGCTAGCACCTGAAGCCCGATGCGGGTACTGGAAAGAATAAATCTAGCTGAATTTTCAGATATATGACTCCAAATGCAACTGTTGTTACTTGTTAACGTAGATCAGCCAATAGGATAGAGAAGCACCAACTTGAGCATAGAAGGTTTGGCATATGATAGGCCTTTCCTGTGACAGAGTGAAAATTTGTGGATTCATAACCATATATAATTATCAAATCTTGTCTCAGTTAATTGGGATCAACTTTAACAACTTTCGTCTAGGATTGTGATCTTAGTATTCCAGATTTCCAGTTAATTGGGCCAAAAAGATATCAAGCTCGGTACGCCAGTTTGCCAAAGTTTTCCCCACTTTCCAACTCGAATCCAGAAAGGATTCTCGTTGGAAGGATTCTAGCTACCAACCCTATGAGGACACGTGTGCCTTCGTGAGATTCATCCGTGACACGCGGCACCGTCTCTTGCGTTAAAAGTGGTGGAGGGCCTTGAGTACTAGGACAGCGTTTGTAGTGCGTTCAAGAATATGTGCTTTTCCGAGGCTGATCCCCTTAGTACTTGGAAAGCTGATCCCCTTATGATACGCTGTTCCCATCTTACAAACTCACAATAGGGTTCAAAAAATTCAAAATTATATCAAATTTGTTGGAATCATTGATGGCAAATAGATGTAAGTATGAATATATGAACACTTGATCTCTGCACAAATATATCCTAACTAGATTGTAGAGACAAGTTCTGATAGTATTATTATGATCATGGGTATATATGAATACATGGACTTGCACAGCACCTACAATTAATACTACTTGTGTTCTTGTATGGTTAGCCAAATATCATCTTCCATTTTTTTTTCCAGCATCGTTATATTAAAAAGAAAGAAGAAAGTATGAAAACTATCATGATGAGCAACGCTAAAACTTCCATGGAGGGGCTTTTTAGGGCAAGCATGTATTCCGTGAAGCCAATAGAACTACGGATTGGATGGATGCTTATGTAGCTAGTCATTTTGGTAGTACCCTCTGGGCTGGTGATGGAAAGTTGTCCCTGGCACTCTGAGGTACTCTATTTTTTGATTTTAGTGGGTGCATCTATACTCGTCAAATATGATTCACTCGCCTTAGAAAAAAACAAAAAAAAAAAAAACAAAACTTCCATGTTACTGTATTTTTTAAAAAATAAATTGTTTAACCTTTTACTGAGATCTAAATTCTTTAAATGTTTGGCTGATAGAAAGGACCTATGATTTTTTTTTTTCGGTTAAGGGAGTGTACCAAAGGCTCTAAGCATTGATGAAAATAGAAAAATAATTAAAATTACCAATAAAACATCTCTATCTCACAGATTCTGGTGCTTAAACTTTGGACAAGTATACTAAGAAGCCACAAATGAAATGCACATGTGGTATACTTTTCATTTAAATAAATAAATAAGCATAATTTTGATGTTCCTAGCTTTGTAAAGGACGGCATAGGTACCCCTGAAGGTACAAGTTACCCATCCACCATAAACTAATCCAAAAGCTAAGCCACCTTTATCAATCCCCTCCATATGTATATATATATATATACACCTCTTTTGAAGAAGCCCACCGGAACTCAAGTCCTGCAACCATGTCTTCTACTTCCTCCACTTCTCCGGCCATCGTCCATTCTGTAATTAGAGACTTCTACTATAGAAGGCTTCTACTCCACACTCCCCTCTATAAACAACCCACTCAACTAAACCCATCATGGACCGGCCTGGGCGGTTCTGAGCCGGATTCCGGCAGACCGGTGAGTAGCTTAGATGCCAACGTCGTCATGATCCTCGCCGTCCTCCTATGTGCTTTAATATGTGCGCTAGGACTCAATTCCATCGTCCGGTGCGCACTCCGGTGCTCGAACCCGATGGCGGTCGAGCCCCAGACCGACCCGGTGGCACTCCGGTTCGCCCAGACCGGGAAAAGGAGGAAGGCCCTCCGAGACCTGCCCACCCTGGTCTACTCGGCCGGGCTCAAGCTCGATGGGGCTAACACAGAGTGTGCCATCTGTCTCTCGGATTTCGTGCCTGGGGAAAGGGTCCGCTTCCTGCCCAAGTGCAACCATGGGTTCCATGTTAGGTGCGTCGACCGGTGGCTCATCGCACGGTCGTCGTGCCCGACCTGCCGGCAATGTTTGTTTTGTCCGAACCCAAAGACCTCCGATTGCACCCAGGTGAACCAGCCCGGCCGAACACCGGTTCAGGAAGTCCTAGTGCCGTTGGAACCAGAAGGTTTGATTACTAGTTATTAATCTTAGCAAGGGATTGTTAGTTGGATTTTATATAAATATATTGAGCAAAACAGGGCTGTTGACGACTTGAATTCACTTCAGAGTTCCAAATGTATGTATGCCGTATATACTGAGCAGCTGAAAAGTTTTGAGTGTATGTACAGTAAAAGAATATATATAAAGAGAAGAGTGCTGTGCTTACTTTTTTAATGATTTGCAGCTTGGGGTCCTTTTCTATACTGTGTGCTGTTTTTCCATCTTATTTCGTTTTAAATATACTTGAAAAGTAAATGTAGGTGGACTTCGATCTTTCAGCATTATGTTTCTATACTTGACTGCATTGGATGTGCATCAGAAATATAACATCGGACTGCAATTTAGCAGCCAGCTACATTATCTTCACTCAGAGGATGTTAAGATTTACAGGTTAAACAAATGAAGATCAAACTGAAAGCTCTTCTTAGCAACAAGGATATTGCTACACTTAGTAACATGATTTCCTATCTAATTAGCTATCATCAACACGAGAAATTTTGGTATCGCAAAGCCTATGAGTGTTGCGAAATTCTAGAATGATGCTCCTTTGGCACTAACTTCTCCATGACAAATCCTTCTGCGTAATGCCTTTCAGCATCAAAAGAGCAAAAGTTCTTGGCCCCTACAAAGTCTCACAGCATAATGTAGTACTAGCTGCCAAATAAGAGTGGGAACAAAGAGAAATTAACTGAGGGTCATTTAAGCCTATGAAGTTAGAGATGAATGGAAATCTGAAGTGAAGCCCACTAAGCTCCTTGGAGTATCCAAGCCTCAAAACGGCAGGTTGGATCACTTACGCCAAAGCGTATCTTCAGCAGATTGTCTCAATCTTTCCTTCCTACGTGGCAGTCTCCATCGCTGCCACCTTTCCTATAGTGGATGCCACTAGCTGGAGTGGTCGGGGACAACAAGAGAAGGACCCTCAGCCAACCTTGACAAACTTGAGTTGAAGAATGACACAGCACCGCGTTCCATGCTGGCTCAGATCTCTTAAATTAATCCTGTTTTAACTTTCTTTTTTTTCTTTTCATACCTTTTATTTCTAAAGCAAAAAGGTATGTTTTTTTTATTTGTTTGTTTGCTTAGGCAGCGTGATTAAATGGCCTTTATGTAGCATCACAGAATTCCATATAACATAAACCTAAGTGGTTAGCCATATAAGAGGTCACCCAGTCAGCTGTTCTATTTATTTCTCAGTAGATATGAACTACCTCAAAATGTCTCTCATCGGAAATAACTCCCATCATATCCTTCGAGATAGAGTGAGAGGGAACCTGGACTGCCTCAAAGTATCTCAAGAGTGGAAATAACCCTCATCATATCCTTCGAGATAGGATGAGAGGGTACCGGGACGCAGGATGGCACTAAGTCACCCACCCAATGACAGTCCTTGGAAAAGGTATGCTTTGCATCATGTAAAATTGATTCAATTTCATAACGCATATCCCTGACTGAAAGAAGAGGATACGAGGAGGCTCCAGGAGACCCAAATGATGTCAGGATTCATGCCATGCAGGCGACAGGATAAGGTTTCATCACCATCCAATAGCATGTAGGCGAGACAAGGTTTTAGCATTATGGGGATCCTCCCTGAAGTAGTGCTGTCCCAGCCAATTTTATGGATAAGAAAAATTCAGTGGCATGAGCATCAAATGTGAATTTTGCTCCTCATCTTTCAGTTCCTGCAGGACATATAATGGATAACCAATTGTTGGCCTTGCAATTAATCTTTCTATTGCAATTCATCTCCATAGACTTATTTCGAACCAGAGTTGGTATTGCTTAATTCATCAATCAAAGTGCAATTAGTATATGTGATTGCAAGCATGTCCAGATCCGCATCAAGGTAAACACAGGCATAACTATCAAATTAGCAAGCTAGGAATTTCAACTTCCAATTTGAGGTGCATTCGATGTCGCCTGTAACACTCCCATAATCTTAGAAGAAGCTCAGGTTAAGTTTTGTTTGGTTGCTTGAGAAGAAAGTGGAAACTAAAATGGACAAAGAGTGAGGCTGCTGACATTCACACAATCCACACCTATTCTGTATATCATCATATCTCATACAAAAATTAATAAGTCCATTTCGTCACACCTGCTTTACGAATCCTGCCTCCACGAGATGGGGATTAATGAAGTTTCAAATAGAGAAGCTTGTGTGCAGACTGAAGATTTCCAAATGAACAGAATTCTTGGGAATTTTTTGTTGTAGATTATGCCTTTTAAAGGTAAGCATAACACACCGACACATACCTCCACAACAAATAGAGTGACCGCCAATGACAGTAAAATTGACATCCAAGCAGTTTAATATAGGGGCCATCGTAACAATTGACTGACAAATAACCTCTTGAGCAAAAAAAATTGAGCAAGAAAAAACCATACAAACATGCATAGTTCAGGCATGCGGTGGCCAAGAGAGATTTATTAGGGGTTGATAAATAAATAAGAAGCACAAATTACATCGTCCACCAGAAGTAACATCCCTTTTATATCATTTCAGTTTATCAAAAAGCTTCTCCGCAGCCTGCATTTCAAGTGGAAATATTCAACATGAAGCAGTCTCACTCTATAACGCATAATGAAGTGGCTTGCTGCATTTTGTTGTGTTAGGCATTCCTTTTTTCAATGTCAGAAGATTAACTAAATATCATAACAGTTGAAAAATAGAAAACTAAGGGGAAATTCACTCACACATTGATCAACGCATTTCCAATAGTCAAAGTATTGACCGGTACAGTGCTTGTGCCCGGTTTCATCATCTTGGATTCTCTTGACACACTCCTGTATATCATGACAGTAATTAAAACCGTAATTCTAGACAAAATTGGAAATAAGCGAAGGGAAAAAGATTAAAACAACTGCATAACTCTGAAGAAAGTTGCTTTTGAATCACAAGATCAGTAAAATCCTAGAAATAGAAGAGAGAGGGAATTTTCACCCTCATCCCAAAAAAGAAAAAAAAGCTGATGCTCAGCCTCAAAAATCAGATGTAAGCATGAATTCTTGAAATCATAAAAATTTTAAACTACAACAAGCGCATGTGCCTAAGAGGCTTTGGAGAGTAGGAAGGAGCATTGGAAATGCCTGACCAGGTTTCCTTCACATATGGTGGGTCAGTCAATCAATATGCCTTGGGTTACAAGTCCTTGTGAAAATAAAAATTGGTCTGGCCACTTTTTTTTAACAACCTGGTGCAAGTAGAGATTATAACAAAGGAAATGGTTACACTTACAAATATATTATTAGTACAGAGAGCATGCAGGTACAAAAGAGATAACAATATTGAGCATCTTTCATCAACCATGTAATCTATCAACCGCGATATTCAATCATTTAAATCCTTACAATTACACTAGAAAATGCATCAAGTTTTCAGTTAAATAAATGACTGACTTTCAAAGGGATAAATCTGTTTACATTATTTTACATTAATATTGCAGTCCAGTTAACAATAAGTTTTCCTCAGATTAATAATTATCATCAAGCTTTCTGCCATTTCGGTATATATTCAGAATTGATGTACTCAAAGAATATAAAAGAATTAAGCTAGAATATACCAATGAAGAAATTACTGGCCATGAAGCATCTCAAAACTAGGGGAATAGTGAAGCTCCCAGCTAGTGGAATCAAGGATAAGCTGATGTTGGAAGAAGCTGAAAGCTTTCGTGATTAAGGGCATTGATAGCAAAGGCAACGAAATGATTAAAACTTATGAACATCATGGTTGGGACTGGTGGAAATAGATTTGATTAAACAATGATAAGGAGAAAAACAAGCAAGCACAGGCAATAAGATGCTCAAAAGGAAAATTATGGCTGCAAACTCGACAACCAGCACAACCTACCTTCCCCGATGACAAATCAAATTGAAGCTAATGACAACAACAATAGACCTGGATCATTGCTAAAGCGTAAAACCAGAAAATAAAAGAAATCTAAGAAACCATTTGACTGAGTGACAACTGATATGTAAACCACCTGTGATGCACATCAACAACTTGAACAGCATGTGATCATGTCTCATATCCACTGGTAGGGAGATAAGAGCGATATTTCCTAAATAGGCAAGTGATTGCAAATAGCAGGGATTGATCCTGTCTTACATTGAGAATTATGTCCTAAAGATGAGGAAAAAAACTGACAGCAAGGAACAGCAGTCACAATTTTTGGCCCGACTAAACCCAATTTGAACATGATTCAACTCATGCCACATGTCAGATCTATATCAGGCATCACGACAGAAATATTAAGCAGGCAAGATTTAGATCAAGAAGCCTGATTCTTGTCCAGCCAATGCTTTTAAGCTCGGTGTTGTAATAATAAAACGCATTCTAGTGGTACAATAATAAAAGACCCAGTTACAAAGTGTGACACTCCAGGCTCCATGAACCAGAAACAAAACTTGCCATCTCATTTTATGCATCAAAATTCAAAAGGAACTTCCAATCTAAAATTATCAGCAAAAAGACAACGGTCAAGTGTGTGCCAGATACACTTGCCATCTCATAATGGAAATGTAACACGCTGCAGCAAGGATACATGATTTTTTAAAAGCCTGCTCTTTCCATCTCCCTTTCTTCTCCTTGTATGTTTATCCCCCTCCCCTCTTTTATTTCTCATTTTTCTCTGTTTTTTCCTTCTTTTGTTTCCCCCTCCAATTGGCAAGATCAAAATCACTATATACCCCTGATGTAATCATTTAGTAGCAACACCAATGCGCAGATCAAAGTCAACACTCAATGTAATCTTCGTATAAATTCTATGCAAAATTGAATTTGTTTTAATAGTTGCGAACATGATTTACTTTTCTTTACTTTTTTCTTATATTTGTTGCTCGTAGGATTTCATTCTTGGGTCATTTGTGTGGACAAAGAAGAGGGTTGGTCAAATGCTATGTAAGCTGTTTGTCAACCTGCTGCCCAGAAAGAACTTGGCAGTGTCGACCATCTAGTGGTTCAGGTTGGGTTTGAGGTGAGCACATAACAAGTTGTACACGAAGCTGACTGACCTGCCACTTTCCATTGGAGTAACATATTTCTGGTTGGCCTTGTTAATTGTGATTAGTTAGGAATTAGATGTAAAAAGAAGGCTTTCTCTTCAAATGGATTCCATTTTAGCTTTACTTCAAAAATGAATTTCCAATTACCCTTAATATGTTTTGATTGGGTGACCAAAAACATCAATGGGTTACTGTCTCCTTCAAGGGAAAAGATCATGATATCCTAACTGAATAATAACTTGCACATGATATGCATCTTTTAGTACCTTAAAAATGATATTTTCCAGCATATGAAATGGATTGAAGCCCCTGAGTTTTTACAATGAAAAGACAAACATAGACAGACCAAATATCAAGATATGTCCCACCAATGGCTCATGTAGTTACCAATAACTCATCTGTCATAGTGCTGGACAGATATAATGGATGGATGATATGGTAATTGTCATTTTTTCAGACTGCATATAATATTTATTTAAACTTTTATCACCAGATAATTACGATAATAGAATAAGCTTAGGCGACTAAAAAATTTGACTACTATGGACTATCAACTCAACAATTAACAACACGGCATCTGATAATATGGAAATATATTCAAACAATTCATATTTTAGACAAGTTCCATGAACAGCCTAACTAGGGTTGGAATTGGGACTAGGCCGACACGAGGCTTGTCAGGCAGGGTTAGCTTGGGGTCAAGATTCGGAGCCCGATGCAGCCCAAAGCTTACTACCTAATTCCCCAATCCTACCTCTCCCTCCCCATGCAAGCCCCATATCCAATACCACCTCTCTCTCTCCCTCCTCCCCCCCCCCCCCCCCCCCCCCCCCCCCCCCCCCCCCCCCCCCCCCCCCCCCCCCCCCCCCCCCCCCCCCCCCC
>JAOXJJ010000002.1:949063-1008805 GCA_025769935.1 Phoenix roebelenii | reverse complement strand
CCTCCCCCCCCCCCCCCCCCCCCCCGCTTCTATTTTTATTATTAATATTTTTTTAATTTTCTTCTTTTTTTATTATTAATATTTTTTTAATTTTTAAAGCGCGGCGCAAATGATTCACTCAAAATTTTGTGGAAGAAAAGTTTAGGCAAGTTCATTCGAATTTTACTCCACGCCTCCCGGCTCTATATACAAGGCTCTCGCCTCTCTTTCCCCTTTCGTATAGCCGTTCCTTCGGAATCGCCCCCATTTTTCTTCGGAACAAAGGTTAGCTGGTCTGTTCTCTTCTACTCTTCTCTCCCGATCTCTCGACTTCATGGAAAATAGCTTCGATTTGGAGGATCTGTAGTTTCTTTAGTGCTTGATAAAGAAATCTATTAGTTCATGATGTCATTTTGGGATCTGTGATTGTTTTAGATCGAGAAATCGGAGATCGAGCTCCGATCGAAAGGATATTGGGTTGTGAGGATTTTCTTTGGAGTCATTCTTTCCTTCCTTTTTTTTTTTTTTAAATCTGCTGGTTAGATCGAGTAATTGGAAGTGAGATATCGAGAAATGTTGACGGTCCGTTTGTTTAGCTTGCTTTTTAGGCGAAGATTTGTTGTTTCGTTGACGGATTTTTGAAAGCTCTTGTCGAATCGGTGGTTCCAGTCAGAGGTACTTTTTTTGGTGGATTTTATTGACTCTACTTGATATTTTCCACTCTACTTGCCTGGTTTCTTTCGTGTGTGCCCGACTTTGTTGATAAATTTCTGATTATTTCTGTTGGTGAGCCCATTCTATGCTGTATTTCTTCCAATTTGATATGTTTTCGTGAGGACTTGCTTTCTTGATTCCTATGAAATCATAACACTCTTTCAGTATTAACTATGGATCGAAGGCTATGGTCTCCTGATGCCACCAATAAATGAGATTATTGGTGCGGCATTTAAAATTGCCATGGACAATTAGATCGCATGTCTTCAAGCTTCTCGCATCAAATATTCTGAAATCTTTTACATTTAACATCTGAATATAAGACCAGCAATTCTTTCTTGTGTCCCACAGAAATTTGCTTATAAGTGTTTCAATGTATTTTCGCTCATCTTATAAGGCACATTTGAAACACCTGGGATTGCTATTTGAATAATTAGGTTCTCTCTGTGTAAGGAGACTCGATGCTTTTGATGAAAAAGTTGAGATTTTTTATCTTTCGGTTTAACATCGAAACAGAAGGTAAATGTCCATCACTCACAATGGTATATGTTGCTTTAATGAAGTGCACGTTTAGCAGATCTTTGGCGGATGGCTGATGCCGAGGATATCCAGCCTCTTGTCTGCGACAATGGCACTGGAATGGTCAAGGTCAGGCAATCAATCCCATCTCCATATTGCTCCCATATGATCGTTATCAACTGCCTGGCTACATAGTCATGTATCTCATTCATCCTGCAGGCCGGCTTTGCTGGAGATGATGCACCTAGGGCAGTTTTTCCTAGCATTGTAGGCCGACCTCGCCACACTGGTGTCATGGTTGGGATGGGCCAGAAGGATGCCTATGTAGGCGATGAGGCCCAGTCGAAAAGAGGAATCCTTACCTTGAAGTATCCGATCGAGCATGGTATTGTTAGCAACTGGGATGACATGGAGAAGATCTGGCATCACACCTTTTACAATGAACTCCGTGTCGCCCCTGAGGAGCACCCTGTGTTGCTCACTGAAGCTCCTCTCAACCCCAAGGCAAACAGAGAAAAGATGACCCAGATTATGTTTGAAACCTTCAATGTGCCTGCCATGTATGTTGCCATCCAGGCTGTCCTCTCCCTCTATGCCAGTGGTCGCACAACTGGTAAGCATAATTGTCCGTGAATGAAATCTTCTGCCTCATGTTCTTCTCTGTCTGAGTTGGTTGCACTCTTTTGCTTGCAGGTATTGTGCTGGATTCTGGTGATGGTGTGAGTCACACTGTCCCAATTTATGAAGGATATGCTCTCCCTCATGCCATCCTTCGTTTGGATCTTGCTGGTCGTGATCTGACCGATGCCTTAATGAAGATCCTTACCGAGAGAGGTTATTCCTTCACTACCACTGCAGAACGGGAAATTGTCAGGGACATGAAGGAGAAGCTTGCCTATGTTGCCCTCGACTATGAGCAAGAGCTGGAGACAGCTAAGAGCAGCTCCTCTGCCGAGAAGAGCTATGAGCTGCCTGATGGGCAGGTGATTACTATCGGGGCAGAGAGATTCAGGTGCCCGGAGGTGCTCTTCCAGCCGTCCCTGATCGGCATGGAAGCTGCTGGAATCCATGAGACCACTTACAACTCCATCATGAAGTGTGATGTGGATATCAGAAAGGATCTGTACGGCAACATTGTTCTCAGTGGTGGTTCAACTATGTTCCCTGGTATTGCTGATCGTATGAGCAAGGAAATCACGGCCCTTGCCCCGAGCAGCATGAAGATTAAGGTGGTTGCCCCTCCCGAGAGAAAGTACAGTGTCTGGATTGGAGGTTCTATCCTTGCCTCTCTCAGCACTTTCCAGCAGGTAAATACTCATACCATCCCAGCATGGAAAGCCTACATGATTATAAAACAATCAATTTACCATTTTTTCATATTTTGCTTCCTCTCGTATGTTTTCTTGTTTCCTTTTGTTTTTAGATCAAAGTTATAGGTTTCATTTTGTACATTAAAATTGGCATACATGGCTGTCTCCAACTTGTATAACACTATTCTGTCTGTTAACTTTGGATCAACAGATGTGGATATCAAAGGGAGAGTACGATGAGTCTGGTCCTTCGATTGTTCATCGGAAGTGCTTCTAAATTCCCAGGGTTATTGTCTCTTCTCTCTTCAAGCGGCTTTTGAGTGAGTCATATAAGCTTTTCTAGTTGAGATTGTTGTGGCTTTCTTGAGGATCTGTTAAATTTGCTTGGGTCATGTATACTTAGATATTATCAGTATATTTCATGGATGCTATTAGGTCAGCACTCTATCTTCATTCTTATTTTGTTCCAGCTGTGTAGGCTGTTGCTGTATGGTAGTACTAGCAGAGTATCCAATTATCAAATTTGGTTTTTGGTTTTTAGATCTAGCAGCTTGATGTACCTGTCTATTTATTTTTAATTGCTTGTTAATATATTGTGTGTCGAAGTTTGAGGCACTGAATTTTTATTATTCTACAAATATATTTGTGATGGTGTGTGTAAGTCGTACACACAGGTCAAGATATATGATCAATGACCATGGAACCCTCTTTTTGCAAACAATCCTATTACTGGAAGTTTAACATTATTTGCCTACCATTCTTGATGGTGTGTCTTCATGATTTTTTAACAGCGCGAATCAATGATGCATATAGCAAAGCATGCGACTGGTGCATCGACATGTGGCAGGCTGTATTTTTGCACCCTTGCCTGTCCGACCTGATGAATAAGACTTTTTTTTTCATAGAGGGGACCATGAGGCAGCGGCTACAGCTGCATCTTTAGTAAGGTAAGGGGGGACGGATTGCTTGGTCTAGAACTATGGACCACTAGGGCATATGTTCTTCGTTTGGGAATCTATTTGATAGCTCCATGTGTGGTCGTATTCTGAGCTGTTGCTTACCAAGTCCTGCTGCTTTCAAATAATAGCCACAATGAGATTTTCTGGTTCCCATGGTTCTGGTTTCATGATGCTTCCTGGGGATGGAAGCACGTGGCATCATCAGGCTTCAGCTGAGGCTTGGAGAGATGAAAATAGTTTTAATTCTTGGTACCTAGAAGGCTTAGATGCCATTTGATCCTCCAGTCAAACTTCTCCTGCATATAATTAATTGTCAGGCAAATAATCGCCCTTCTAGCTTGGGATTTGGGTCATAAGTCTGCATCTTGAAAGAAGAAACAGGATCACTGGACCTGCAATTAGATTCGAGCTGGTTGTTTGGGAACAAAACCTAGCTTGATTATAGTGAGTGATTACCTTTAGGAAAGGTTCCGCTCACTTTCTTGACTCGCACTGTCAAATATTGAATCTGTGGCTGATGAGCATCTTGCATTTCCTGCCTGTGGGAACTGCGCCCTCACTTGCATGACTTTACACTGTAATCTGTAGGAAAGTGAACTTAGCCCGTATAAAAAGCTTGTTGAATAGTTTAATAGATTTCATTACCTTTTGTAAAAAAAAATTATTATTTTTTTATTTTTTCTTGCAAATTTTTTATAAATAGTTTTTTTAAATTCTATTTTTCTAATAAAGGCCGGGTAGCTCTGCTTAAAAAAAAAAAGCTGAGCCTAGCATGAGCATCTAAAGTTCTGAATACGAGTCCCATGGTCTGCTGTGTATTGCATCGAGTGCCAGTAATGGATGTAAATCTCAACCATGTTTCAGAGAATGATGTATTCTGTGTATTCTGAAGGTGGATTCCTCTATCAAAATGAGATATTATGTCTGTTATGCTGTAACACCTGATTCCACAATCTTCTGCTACATTCAGGCTGTTTCAACACCACTCCATCATGTGTGCAGGAAAGTTGGGACTGTGGCTTTTTTAGTTTCTACATGCTTTCTCGGCAACTCCATACTGGATTCAAATTTGAAACAACTCGTAAAAAAGGTTCTGGGATGCCAAAAGATGGCCAGTCATCAATTTTTTCTTCATAAAGAAAAGAGGTCAACCTGTCTGCATTGCATTTTTCATTTTATGCAAGCCCTCAATATATCGAAAAATAGGCAATTGTTCCAACTCTTGTCAGGATCCTCACTCCACTAAATGGTTGCCTCTCGGATCTGGTCTATTAAGCTTTTTGATGAACATGCTTCAGGGTTGAAGCTCCACCTCTCTTTATTAGATAAAAGTAGACATCGAGCTCTATGTTCTTTCGTTCAAAACAAGAATTTTACCAAATTAGCCAATTGCTGATTTTGTGGCTGAACTAGGTGAAATAATCACTTCTTATAATCAATCTTTTGAGTCAGCAGGATTTGTGCAGAAGAAGCGTTTTTTGGAACAACATAGACCTCCATAGCTAGAGAGGAATTGGCTTATTGTATGTTTGATTGTTCGAAAACTATGGAGTGGGAGAAAAAAAAGGAGGAAAAATGTTTTCTTGAAAGAGAAAAAATCTAGTTAAATTTGGAATTCTTTTGTGTTATTTTAGCTTTCTACTATCTAAATAGTTAGAAAGTTCAACGTTTTCCCTACTATTTTGGTATTCCAACCGACTTTCGAAAGTAAATAAAAGAAGATCGACAGTGTTGATTTTAAGATACTAGCGATGTGGAGTTTCCTATACTAGTCAATCTTTTAGCTTCTCACTACTATCGTCACAGTATTCTTAAGCCATTGCGCGGGCAAACGCAAGACGAGTAGACACGGAAGATGCAACAACAGGACACGAAGCTGGGAACACACGCCGAGAACATTAAAACATAATCCTAGCATCCTACATTTGATATCATAAAAACTGATTAAAAATTTGCATCCCTTCTTGAAGCCCTAATCTCCAATCCTCTAATTTGAAATTCTGATCGTAGCTTTCGTTTTTTTGATATGGCAACAACCAAGCAGACGGCTCGAAAGTCTACCGGCGTCAAGGCCCCCTGCCCGCAAGTAGCTGGCGACGAAAGCGGCCCGAAAGTCGGCTCCGGCCACCGGCGGTGTGAAGAAGCCCCACCACTTTTGCCGGTGGCACTACGGGAGATCCATAAGTACTAGAAGAGTATGGAGCTCCTCATCCGCAAGCTCCCTTTTAGCGCCTCGTTCGTGAGAGTGAGATAGCCCAGGACTTCAAAACTGACCTCCGCTTCTAAAGCTCCGCTGTTGTCGGATCCGTGGCGAGAGGGCATGATCTCGTTCCATCTTAAAGCAATGGATGTTTCCCTTCAAGCCTTGTATTTGCTTTGAATCTTCTTGAAATTTTAAGGTTTTCAGGTCCCGCCACTGTGTTTCGTGGTGGTCGTTTCTCAATTGACTATTTCAGCAATGGGACGGACAGGACAATCTTATGATAGCTTGTTGCCTACTTTTCCTCCGTGTTTTTTGCCCCCTTTTCTTCTCTTCTTTCTCACCTTGTGGAGGGAAATCATGATGTGGTGGCTTGGTTTGCTTTGTGTGACATTTTATATGTGTTTTTTGTGCTAGGGAAGTATTTCCATCCAAAATTACTTTTCGCGATCAAGTACTTCTTGTAGGTATGAAATTAGTACAACCCGAAGTTCTAAATAACAAATAATACCAACTGCTTTTAATGTGAAATGATATACCCCTTCTTTTCTTCTTCTTCTTTTTTTTTTTTGAAAAAATTGAAGGGGAGAGAGAAAACCTCACCTGTAGCAGCCTCCATTAGGCCCTCTTTCACCAAAAAATATTCGATGCAAGCCGAAAGTTTCCACATACCCTCTCCGATTCATAAGTTTCTTTCACTGAATTCCTCATCCACGTGTGAGTACGTCACCCAGCGCCACCTCGATACCAGCGGACCAGTAGTGCTTTCATCGAAAGCGTCCCGACGTGGGGTATTCAGTCTCCAAATTTAATCGTTGTTCGCGTATTTCTTATGTACTCCTCTTTGTGTTTGTCTTATGTGCACGTTAAAACTGCTCTCTCTATTTGTGTATGGGCTCCATAGCATATGGGAACTTGCGCATGAGTAGTTGAGTAACATTTGTCCGCTTGTCATCCATTCACCTGGGTTGTGTCCCCACCTTTGAATAGCATTATCAAATTATCAAATAATTATGAGCAATGTTGTTCTTCCGGTTAAGATCATGAACACAATATATAGTTTAATGAGCGACCTATCACCAAAAAGAAAGACCGGTACTTTGAAAAAAAATCTCCCATGTAAATAACCCTTTGCAGCAAAAAAATAATTATTAGTTTTTTTTGTTTACATCGGCAGCTCACACTAATCTTGTATGAGCACTGCCATGAGAGTGATACATACTAGAGACGAAGGAATAGATACATGGCGGGTCCAAAAAATCTCATCGAAGTGGTAACCAGCAAAGAAGACTCAATCCGCGGCTCTATTAGCTTTCTTGTAGACATGTATAATTTGAAAGGCATCACATTTTCTCGATAGCCCCCGAATGTCGACTAGAAGCGGTCAGTCTGCCTCTCATGTCTCATCCTGTAAAATCTGCTTAATAATCTCCAATGAATCTCCCTCCTCCGGCTATAGATGCTTCTTCAGGCCCTTTAAGGTCATAACGCCGCTCTCAAAACAGTCGATCCGAGCCGGGTCCACGTCCGTCGCCAAATTGTACCCGACCGGATGAAAAACCGGTTCGATGATCACAGTTCGCCGCTTTAAATGACACCAATTCCCCAAAATACCCCCAACAACAGCCAACGGAATCTGGAAACACCGCGCATCTTGCAAGCATACATACAAATATAAGTATATATATCTATGTATGTCTCCGTCTTCTTCCTTTCTTTCCCATTAACTGCTCATCTTTCCTTCTGTGTTTTTCGCCCCTCTCCGTCGAGATCGGAGAGAAGATCATCGCCTACTCTCCCCTTCCGCTTCTAGGGTTTTTTTAGCGAGCGCCGCCGATCCGTCGACGCTGATGAAGATCACCGCCCTCCTCGTCCTCCGATGCGCCGGCGCCGGCGGCGACTCATCCTCCGGGACGGTGGATCCGGTGGTGCTGGCCAACGCCTCCGATGTGAGCCACTTCGGTTACTTCCAGCGGACTGCCGCCAAGGAGTTCATTATCTTCGTCGGCCGCACCGTCGCCAGGAGGACGCCTCCCGGGCAGCGCCAGTCCGTCCAGAATGAAGGTTTCCTCTCTAGATCTCTCTCCCCATATATTATGGTTCCGTTCTTGTTAGATTATTATCTAGAGCGCGTGTCGTTCTGTTCTTATATTGGATTCGAATTGCTGCTGGAGTTTGTTTGTGTCTGAATCTTGGGATGCCCTGCTGAGGATTTTGATTATTTTGAGTTGAATCCGCTGATTCAGGGTTTCCTATTGATGTATAGCTGAATCTTGAAATATGTACAAACTCCGAATGCGTATTCACCCCTTGTTTACCCTTCTCTGCATTGATTGGGTGCAAGGTACAGCATGAGATGTGCTTCATCAAGTTGCCGTGTCTGATCGGTGCAATTATTCACTGAAAAGCAAAGTGAGGTTGGAGGAGCTTCTCGTGTTTCTAGTGGTGCGTGTGACTTAGTATGACGGGAATGAGGGACAGCAAGAATGGCGTTTTACATAGATATATGGGAACATGCATACCTAAATTTCGGTACCATTAAAGGTATGTATTATGTGGGAACAATGCAAACTAGGTACTTGCTTGTGGCAGTAGGCATGTAGTGAGGGTCAGTTGTATGCCCTGACCTTAACTCCTTTTAAGGAGTTTCCTTGAGGCATATATCTCTGTCAGTCATAAAAAATTAGTGGCATCAAGGAACATATGACTGTTAAGTTGGAATTGTGAGATAAATTTTTGACAACAAGATTGTGATATTTTTAGGTCATAGATTTATTATTTTGATTGGGATTTGGATGTGTTTGGGCCTGCAATTGTTATTAAGCAATGGGAGATTCACCAATTAAACTTTCTCGTATCTTTTCTTGCCATCCCTATCCATGTTAGCATCCTACATCTTTCATACATACATTAAAATACCTGCCTTTATTGGAGCCTCGTTGGATTTTTCTTTATTTGATCCGGTCGGGGAGAAGAAAAGGATTTCCTTCAACTTGCTCGATTCAAATGTCTTAAACAAATAAGAAAAAATAAAAGAATTGTCAAAGCAGGTTTTAGGTCCCCTTTTTCTTTCATTAATTGATTATAAAATGGATTTAATTGCTCTATCTATACTAGTAAGGTCTGCCCTTATAGAATCTAGCTTGGATTCCTTTTCTAGTTGAAAGAGGTTACAACATTTCCAAAATAGCTATAACTAATGAAAATAATCATGAAAAAAATGAAAATCTTCCTAGTGCTAGATCTTGACTTCTACATTAATTTTATATTCAGTTGCTTCCTGTGGTTCTTCTTAGATTGTGAGTTATGGCTCGTCAAAATTCTTCTTAAAAAAGAAACTTTTATTTTGACCAGACTGTTTTGAGATTTGAACATCGTCAAATTTTCATGATCACTTTGTTCATAAAACCCTTGAAGGGTAGATTTATTTTCATAGGTCTCGAAATTATTTAGGCTATAGCTCAGCATGAAGCTTCCAGTGCTTCTCCTTCATGTGCCTACTAGTCATACAATGATTCTAGTAATTTTTCCAAGTTGTATTGGCCTGCTTCTTGATTTGTTCCCTTTTTGGCTCGGCTTTCTCAACTTTTATCTTCATTTTTTTGTCTTGTCACCCTTCTTTCCTTTCCTCGGTTTATTCTTCTTCTCGATCCTCATAGCCTTTGTTGCTAGTTTCATTGATTTCTTCAACTTTGAAGAGCTTCAGCTCCTTTCATATGTTCTTATGGAGACATGCAATGTACTTCGAAAAACCACATAATAATCAATAGATATCTCTAGAGAGAGAGAGCTTATTTGTAAAACTTGGTGGTGTAATCTTGGATAGATTGATCTTATTTCTCTATTGTAGGTACTATCATTTAATCCACTGATCTTGCTCATGGTTGATTGCATAAAACTGTTTCTTAATCAAATTATTGAATTTTTTTCGTGTCATTTCAGGAATATTATTATTTCTCTTGTAGGAATACCACTAGGTGAAGGCGTGGCTGGAAATCTTCAAGTGAGCAAAAATTACCTTCCAGGCACTAGCATTTCCATAGATAGTGAAATGCCTTTAACTGGTGTAACGAGTTGTCCGGCTTCTCTGTGTCGATAGCTCTATCATAAAAAAATCTCGATTTGAGTTTCGACTTCGGAAGGCCAAAGAGGAGGGTAACTTTGAGTCTTAGAGGTTGCCTATCCTCTTGCTTGACATTTAATTTTCGTCTTTGTATAAAGATAGCTTCATGACAGCAATTGTTGGTGCATGAGTTGAAGGTGCTAGCTGAGATATGAGTTCAGTGTGTTAGGCAATCTTTTTTCTTTAGTTGAGTGAGGCATCCATTCATATTATTATTTGCAAAGGTAGAAGCAACAAGCATCCTTACTTTTATCCTTCAATGTACTTTGAGCACTCGCAGTTGTTCTCCCATCTGCTTGTATTTCTGATGAGTTTAGGACTTTAGACCATAAACTAGGCATTTATTGATTAAAGGACCGAAATACTAATATCATTTTGATTTGATTGAGAAGAAGAAAAGAATTTTTTGTTAACCTGCTCAACGTAGATTTCTTAGAAGAATAAGGAAAAATAAGAGAATTGTGAAGGTAGAGTTCTGGATCCTATTTTCTTTTATTAATTGAATAATAGAACAGATTATAATTCCTCTACTTATGCTAGAGAGGTATGTTGTTCCAAAATCTTGGTTGGATTTTTCTTCTAGTTGAAAGGATTTATAATTTTTCCAAAATAGCTATGACTATTGGAAGTAGTTATTAACATACTACTAGAGCTATATCTTGACTTCTGCATTAGCTTTGTCTTCAGCGTTTCATCTTATTATTTGGAGATTTATAAATTACCGCCAAATGGCAACTTTTACTTTGACTACCTTGTTTCAAGGCCCAAATGTCATCATATGCCCCCAATCGCTACATGCATCGAACTCTTTAGGGATCACACAGCGTTGTAGATCTTGAAAAGTTATCCAATATCAAAAAAATGGTACTTCACTTGGACGCCGTAAGAAAAGTTGTGGCTTTCGGAAATTTGATATGTGATGTGGTGGATTTTGCTCCTGGGCCCTATTTAGATCTACCCAAAGTAGTTAGAGTGGTCCAGGGCACTATCGCTTTTCTTCAATTTGCAACTCCCACAGTCTCAAGGGGAGAAATTTAAACAATATATAATTTAAATAGTTATTTTAATAAAATGCTATTGGATATGATTTTCTGGATTTTGAGAAGGAAGAATTACCCTAAAATTTTCTGGCAACATTAGGTTGATAGATAGTCTAGAAAAGAAGCTGAAATTTGAAATCCTAATAAAAAGTAATAGCTAGGAAGGATTAAGCTCTAGTTGAAATTAAGCTAAACGAATTGGAAATGAAAATTAAGCTCTAGTTGAAATTGATGGTCAAGAGATACCATCATATAACTGGTTTTGTTGTTTCCGAATCTATCATGCAAAAGAATGGAGACATAGATGAAGACTTATCTTGTAAACTCGGAGAGTTTTCCTTGGCAACTTAAAAGGATTTGTAGAATTGCAATTAAGCTTGCAATTTTATATATTTAGAATGTTGGCAGTTATGCATAATAATTAGCAGCAGCAAACAAGACAGACATAGCATATAAGGATGTTGAGATGGCTTTGTTGTAAGCTAGGAAGGATTGAGTGAGGAACAAGTATCATGGAGGTGTGGGGGGTAGAATGATTGACGGCAGATTAATAAAGAACATATTGAGATATCGTGGCCCGTGCACTGAATATTTGGGGAGAATTGGTGAGAAGAGGTGCTTTGATCTATGTCTAAGTGTCTAGAAAGAGGAAGGGAAAACCTAAATAAACACCAATAGAAGTTCTAAGAAAGGATTTAGAAATGCCTGCTGCAATGCCAAAGTTAGCCTTTACAATTATAAGAACTAGTATTTCACATGTGTGCTTATGGTTCGTTCAAGAGAAGAGTGCGTCTGATCGATGGACGTGATCCCAGAAATCAATGCTGTTTGAACTTTGAAGTTGATTTGCTAAAGACACCTCCATTTAGTCTGATGTAATTGTTTCTTTCTTTTTATTTTTGTTTGAAATGAAGATGAGTGTATATTTATAAACAGGTTGTTAATATAAAAATAAATAGGAGAAGACACCGAGAGAATCTGGGCTTGAGAAGTCACTAGGTGAGATGAAATACATTAATGAAGCTGAAAAAGTAGGGTTTCATAACTCATATCTTAGGTTTGTCCTTGTCCAGACCCGGTCATGTTAAATTTGTTAAAAACCTAATTTGCTCTAAGAGAGATTTTTTACACATTTCATTGTGGACCTATAAACATTTTCCATTATTTTATACTGATTTTAATGAAATACTTGAGAATGTTACTTGAAAATTAAAGGAGCTGACATCGATCAAGTATTTTGATGTGAATAGTCGTATAGGCCACCTATCTGTTCCTATCTTAGAGGAATTTATTGTGGAAAATTTTATGAAGTCAAATAACAAGAAATTTGATAGATGATTTTATTTAATGAGAAAACTATTTTGAGCAGGAGGTCAGTGAGTCAGCATGCGTACTGTTAAACTAGTGTAAAAAGTAATATATAATATTTTGAACAGTGAAGATCTGTAGAAAATAATTTGAAAATTTCTAAAAAGTTTTAATCTTTTTCTGTTTCTCTAAGGTTTATTATGAGTACTTAAGAGTTCTAATTTACCATTGACTCTAAAAAAAGGTGAATACTATTGTTTTTTCCAATGATTTTGTCTTTTCGTATTGGTTGAGTTTTCAAGTAGCTGAGAATAGCATATAATTTCTGTATATTTAAGCTTTATGGGATATTTAGTGGGGCTTGAAATCAGTAGATATCATCATCATCAATATTTGGGATTAAGTTGCTAACTGCAGTCAACGAATTATTTTAAAATTCATTTTGTTTGACTTGTCTTGTAGAATATAAGGTACATTCTTACAACAGAAATGGCCTCTGTGCGTTGGCATTTATGGATGATCATTATCCTGTGCGAAGTGCATTTTCTCTCCTGAACATGGTAAATGCCTTAGGCTCTTGCTAACTATATTTATATCTGTTTCGTTAGCTGGAAATGATGAAAATTTTAGCTTTGCAGTAGATTGCTTCTCGAATAATGTTGATTAGCCGGAACTGGTAAAATTTTAGTAGCAAAATTGTTTTAGGATTATGTTGAAATTTTAGTATTCACTGGCCTGACTCTGCTTCTTTTCAGTTCCCTTTTGTAGTCTTTAGTTCTATTAGTTTTATGTTAGTTTTCATTATTTGTGATTCTTTATTTCAGTTTGATCCACTATACTCAAACTGCAGTTTTCTGTGTGGAAAATACTCTTAACAAATTTTTTATTCTCAGTGATCTGGGCCCGATATGTCACACTTTGTTGATCACAGTAGACATTTTAGACTTTAGAGGATACATAATAGTAAAAGAAATAGGTCAGTTCTTCTCAACTGAGGAGTGGCCATAGTAGGCTTCCTTGACCGCAGTCATGGAACTGGCATCTTGGTGTTAAGGATTGGAGCTCACGGCATATTCTTTGCCATTCAATAAAGACAAGATATCTTCATGAAAATTAATGAATGTATTGTTATGAGATATTTCAGGACAGCTAAAAAAAGGATTTATAGTGGTTAATTTATCATCATTATCATTATGCAAGCCTCTTTTTAACAAATTGGGGGTCCACAGACGAGTGCAACTCAAAGTTGACAAGGCTCCATGGAAGGATCAAGCAAAATTTTCAACTGGTTGTTAGCTTGACATCAACCCTCTTATATGCAGTAAGTATTTGAGAGTGAAATATATAGGGGAGAGGGAGGAGGATGGACAACTTTTGGTGAAAGTTATTAAGGAAAGAATACCGATCATCTATGCAGTCTGAATTTATCTATGTGCAAAGTGAATGAAGAATGAAGTTACATATGCACATTTTGGGTGGAAGGAGGAAAGGGGGAAGAATTTTATCTGATGAGTGTTAAAATTTCAATTAAGAAACGCTGGGCATTTGTTTATCCATTAAGTTCTTGGCAATCAGAACAAGATGTCAATCTATGATTACTTCCATATTAGTGATTGCGAGTCCATTTGATTATTCTGTTGATTTGGTTAATATGTATGCTGATGTTTTAGGCACGTATTTTGTTTTAGTCCACTTAACTATGCCTCTTGAAATTTCAGCAGTTAACACACCTTCAATCAGGAATAGGAAAATATTTTCGCAAGCTACCTCTGCACCTCAGCACCTAATAGACTGCATGAGAGAATATTATATTGAAATGGACTCCTAGCGGGCAAACTCGTTTGATATTTAAAACATAATAGTATTTTGTCTGAAACTCGTGCATTGCTCATTTCTCCAGTCACTTCTTCAAATTCTTTTCCTTGATAGGTCTTCCTAGAAACACACTCTTAACCTATATCTTAATAGTTGGATTTGATATCTACAACCTTGATTTTTCCATTTTTACCAGCTACTGGAATATATAACACTACAAAATAATCAGGCATGCTTTAAAGATTTGGTTAACAGTAATTTTATAACAATTTCCCACGGCCTTCTTTTTAGGTTGTAAATTTGTACAGCTATGCTCCTTTTTTAATATGTCTTTCCATTTTCATAAAAGAAACTACAATTGATTATATGTTACTGTAATTTTCTCTCTATTTGCCCTTGCCTCTGCCTCTTACCGTTCTTGGTATAAGATAGACATAATTCCAGCGGTGTTGCTTTTTCACTCTACTAACTTTTTAAACATAATTTGTTGCACCTAAGAGCAAGTGCTTCAATTTTGCTCTCCCAGATAGTCACCTCCGTGGATAGTTTTTCTTTTTGTTTTTCTGATTTTTTTGGGCGCCACAAGCCCATTATATGCTCTCTGCACCACACCTAAATTTTTCTTAACAAACATTTAATCTAGACAATGCTTTAATGGCAGCCTGAAGATGTTAGTCATGATAGGGAAAATTGGAGGGCTAATTTGGCTGAATATGTAAACTTTTCATGCATAGGCTTTCAGATACTGCTGTCTGTTGGTTGTTATTTGACAATGTTTAACAAAACATATTTGATGCCGAAGGTTCACTGCAGCGTGCTCCTGATATGTTATGAAGTTGGAACTTTGTAGGAGGTCCCTTAAGGAGAATTGAAAAGGACAGTTCTGGTTAATATGTTTACTGATTCTCATTCTCTAGATTCTTATCGATATAGCTAAGGGTTCGTCTTGTGGTTACTTTGATTTCCTCCCTTCTAGGCTTCCTCATGGGTAATAAATTGAATCTTCAGAAAGCATTAGAATGGCATATTTTTTATTATACTTTAATGATTGTTGAAAAAGTATCACAATGCTGAAACTGTATACCCAAAATTTCCAACTTCCAAAGAATGCAATATACTCTAAAATGGCACAATTCTTAACTTGTTTTATTTTTTTATCTCTGTTTTTTTTCTAAGCTTTTCACTCTTCATTATTTTTTGACTGAAACTTTATACTTGAAGAAAACTGTTGGAACTGTAGAAATCAGAACTTATTTGGCCCAACCAGTTCAGTGTAGCTTGAAAGTAGGAAGTCATGTGCATAAAGTTTTGATTACAATTTGTTTCTCATCTTGTATTTGAAAGTAGTATTCCTGATTTCAGCCTTTTGAACTGCCCTCTGACAGACATGCACATACACGCACACACAGATGGAGATAGAGATAGAGAGAGAGAGGGAGAGATGGTCCTTAAGTTTTTACATGATGATATGACACCAAAGCAATATAAGCTTTGCAAGATGTCTTGAAGGATTATTGGGTTGCAAATTTTGCTATTGGTAGTGAAAAATTTATTAGGGGCCGTTGATTGATGCGATAGTAAAAGGCTTGGGTTGACGAGCAATGGCTTAAGTTTGCCCCTGCTAGGACCCTGAATTGCCGGGATCATAACTGAGTAATGACCTTTTTTAGCTTTTTTTTTTTTTGTTAATTTTTTTGACAAACTGAAGTTAGAAGAAAGAAAAATGATAGTTCTTGGTATGATTTGTTCATTGCATAAACACCTGCCAGCATAGATGCTTATGTGCTTCTGTGCTCCTTATGCCAGAAGGGCTCTTCCAAATATCAATTGTTGCTTGCAGCTACTTGAACATATAATAAATATATCAGTGCTTATAATTGACTCTTGGGGCTACCTTCTAACCTTACAGTTATGAGAGCACAAACATAAACTAATGGTTAGCTTGGTTGCTTATCATGATATGGTAGCTGCATACCACATACAGATTTGCTTAGGATGATTGTGTTTGCAATATTCTGTCTTTGCAAATAAATTCAAGTTTGTGAAGCTTATATTCATGGAAATGCTACTTAGGTACTAGATGAATATCATAAGACTTTGGGGGATTCATGGAGATCAGCACAGACAGATGCCACTCAACCATGGCCATACTTAAATGAAGCGTTAACAAAATTTCAGGTTTGTCTCATTTCTTTGATATTTTTAGATACAAGTAATCAATTATAGATTGGGATAAATTCTATGCCCTTTCTGCAAGGAGTTCTATCGGCTCCTTATTTTAACTCCCAAATTCCTTATTTTAACTCCCAAATACCTTGATGCTGGAGAATAGGGTCTTGTGAAAGTTACAGCATATGCTTATTCAGTGTCGTAGTTCATAAAACTTTCTATAAAAGAAAGCATTGTTTTTATATTTATGTCAGATGGAACTTGATACCTGTATAGTTTCCTCTTTACATATTTCTGAAAATTGTGAAAACTTTTATTTGCTACCAAAACGATGGCCCCATTCCGACTTTTTGATTTTAGCTAAAACTGAATTTTCTTTGCCATCCATTTCGGAATTCATAAAACCTCTTTATAAAAAATATATTTTTTAAAAAAAATATTACTCTAGTGTTGGGACCCATTCCTCTGATTTTCCTCCACATTTTTCTGTTGATTGTGAAAACTTTACCAAAACTAGTGGCCCTATCACATTATGTATTGGCTTACACAGAACTTTGTCTTTTATTTTTATCATTTCTATCATACATACATACATACATACATACAGAAAATATGACTCTTTTACATCATGTTCTGAAAGATTTGTTTCTTCACATTATAAAATTGAAGGTTTTAATAGATGTTAGTCATTTCTTGTTGGAGTCCAAAATATTGTGCTTCATTTTTTTATTTATAATAAATTGAATAAATTGTATTTAACTGTTTTTACTGCATGCACATTATGTTTGCCTTAGGACCCTGCAGAGGCCGACAAGTTGCTGAAAATTCAGAGGGACTTGGATGAAACCAAAATTATCCTTGTAAGTATTAATTATGAACTACATGGATCATATCATGCTATGTACTTTTACTTGTCAAGGGGAAAATAAAGCAGCCACTATCTTACTGACTATCTATGTGATGAAGAAAGTAAGACATGACTGCTCCGCTGCTCTTATGTCCTGAAGTATGTGAATGATGAAACAAACAGAGAATAAACAATTCTAGCCAGAATATTATAATTTGTTATTGTATGTTCATAAATTAATCACAAGCTTATATTTAATTTATGAGAGTGGCCATATAAAATATAATTTGTACATAGTTCGTGTTTTTTCTTGTTCCCTAGAAAAGTCACTGATGTTGTTAAAAAGGATACTTCTAGAATCTGCATGAGTGGGGAGCTATTTGTATGAAAAGATTCTGATGTCATCATAATTACCTAAGGGGGTGATAAATGCTGAAGTGATTATAGAAGAAAACATTATTCTAGAAAATAACTTCATGGATGTATCATGCTTGTATGAAAATATAGTAGGATGCTTTTCTTCAAAGAAACATACCTAGTAAAGTGTCCTTATTGGATCAAAAAATAATGCACTATCACAATGACACACACGAGCACATGCACAAGCGCACATACATACAAATACAGATGTTGTTTTGCTTTAAGCAGAGAAAAATACTCGGTTTTAAGAATCAGGAATCACCACAAACAAAGTAAACTGAAAGACTTTAATAATGGAGGAGCAGATTGCAATTTGGGATTTTTAGGCAGTAATTTGCTATATAGCTTGCTAACTAAAGAAAATCTTTTAAACAGCCATGTCATGGGTCACTTGTTATGACTCAGCTCTTTGTCCCATCCCCAAATCCTTCAACCAATATGTTTTCCCCCTCTATGAGGAAGCAAAAAATATCTAGAAGCTATACTGACTAAAAATGTTAATTTACGTATCCATTTGCAGATAACATAGATTCGACCAGTATCTTTGCTTTTAGGACGATGCCCATTTTGTTCTGTTCAATATACAGAAATTTAAGTACAATTTATTAATGATTTGAGTCCCTTTCCTTTCAAATAGAAAACACAAGAGCCTATTATGGTGATAAATTAAAATTCCTATCTAAAATCTATCCCCATCCCAGAGTCCACCATGACTGACAAAAGGAAAACAAAACCGGAATATGAATTGAAATTTTCATCAATCTTTTTCAGTCACTTGAGTATAGTACTAGTCCTACCTATATAGACCATAGTCATTTGAACTCATAAACTTAAATTCAATGCAAACTATTAATTAAGGCTAATTTAATCACCAATGGATTTGTGACTATTGTCCAATTGGACCTAGGCCTTAATACACAACAACCCTGTTAATACATGATTAATTGGTCCAAATGACCTGTTTGGTCCATATGCTACTACCCTCATATGGATCTTGTCGTGGTCATACAGAATCGTATGATAAGGCTAAAATGTTGATGGTTGGATCTCAAGTTGTGACCTTAAAAATTTACCTTCGTAATACAATATGAAGATAAAAAATCTAATTGAAATAAAATCCTAAACCTAATACAGTCGATCTTCAAGGTAGATGGATTCCAGGCAATGCTATGTAGGTTAATCAATGCTTCCTTTATAAAAGTTGTGAATGACGTATCGAGATGATTTGCAATTAAATTTGGAAAAGAGATGCAGTTACTATCGATGATTTTAGTTCGTTACAATTGATGATTTAAGGATGATATATGGGGAGTAGTAATAATCAAAAGTTCAAATTACATCTCCACCCTGCTTCTCCAAGCTTTGGACAGGAGTTTATGGGGGTTCTATCTCAAGATACGTCCTTTAAAAATTCTGTGTTTTGTAATATAATATGAAGATAACAAATCTAAATTAAATAAAATGCCAGACCTAACATGATATTTAAAATCTAGTCATATAAATGTTGCAAATTCTATCATCAAGGTAGATGGATTTCAGGCAATGCTATGTTGGTGGATCAATGCTTCATCAAGGTTGTGAATGAATTGTTGGTATGATCTGCAAAGAAATTTGGAAAAGGGATGTAGTTACTGTCAATGATTTTAGTTTATTACTGTTGATGATTTAAGGATGAGATATAGGGATAGTAAAACTCAGAAGGCCAAGTTGCCTATCTGTTCCTTCTCCAATCTTTGAGCAAGAAATTATGGGGGTTGTATGCAATAAATCATAAGGCCCTCCCAAGTGATCCGGTTTCTTTTTCTTGCTCATTTGTACATGCTGTTTTTAGAAGCTTCTCATTCATAGCTTGGGCACATATCTTGTAAAAGTATTTCTGATCCTTTCACAATTAATCTATCTTGGGTTCGTACCTTGTAAAGAGTTTCTGGGATCTGAGCCTTCACAATCAATCTGTTTCCAGAGCGCTCTTTGCAGCATATCCTTGGAGGAGTTTTTGAAGATAACAAATCTAAATTAAATAAAATCCCGGACCTAACATGACATTTAAAATCTAGTCATATAAATGTTACAAAGTCTATCTTCAAGGTAGATGGATTTCAGGCAATGCTATGTTGGTGGGTCAATGCTTCATCAATGTTGTGAATGAATTGTTGGTATGATCTGCAAAGAAATTTGGAAAAGGGGTGCAGTGACTGTCAATGATTTTAGTTTATTACTGTTGATGATTTAAGGATGAGATATAGGGATGGTAAAACTCAGAAGGCCAAGTTGCATATCTGTGTTCCTTCTCCAATCTTTGAGGAAGAAATTATGGGGTTTGTATGCAATAAATCAGGCCCTCCCAAGTGATCCAGTTTCTTTTTCTTGCTCATTTGTACATGATGCTTTTAGAAGCTTGTCATTCATAGCTTGGGCACATATCTGGTAAAAGTATTTCTGATCCTTTCACAATTAATCTATCTTGGGTTCGAACCTTGTAAAGAGTTTCTGGGATCTGAGACTTCACAATCAATCTGCAGAGCACTCTTTGCAACATCTCCTTGGAGGAGTTACTTTAGTATGGCTTACCTATGTGTTTGAATTGATTTGAGCCTTGACTATTATTATTAGTTTGGAACACAAGAAGTGCTTATAAAAGGAAATGGACTGGGTTGGTCAACTTTTTGGGTTTTAAATATTGAGCTTTCATGTGGGCTATGACCGCTAGTTGGTAACTGTTTTATGGGAGAGTTGGCAGGAGGCTCTTCACATGAAAAGAAACCTCTTATGTTCATTGCATGCATGCATGCAAATCTGTTCTTAGAAGAATGGCAGCTTTGACCAACGGAATAGGGTGCCAGGGAGAGGGTTTCACTGAGAAGTCATAGTGCAGAGAGGAGCTCACCTTCATCTAAAGAGTGAGCCTTGAAGCCAAGCCATCTTGGATCAACTGGGCATGCACCTTTCATCGTGAATGATTGTGCTCCGAGAGGTCAAACTATAGCCATTTCCTTCCATAAACAACCATGGAAAAAGAAAGAGTAGCTCCAGTCAGACAGCAACGTGGCAAAGGTGAAAGGGAGAACATCGGGTCAATCAGTTGATGATCAGGTGCATCAATTCATTAGTCTTGCAGTTGGTCAAGCCAAAGACTGAGTCGACTAAGCAACTGTGTAAGGAGTCGATGATCAATAATTCACAGCAAAAGTGGATACAAGAACCTCGTTCCGTAGTCAATGTTGAAGTTTGTGCAAGTACTGATCTCTAAACCAGAAGCAGCATACTTATCGACCGTTGTGACCAATACACACCAGCAATGGTTAATCTTTATAAATGCCCTGTTTAAAATGGGTTAGCAAGGAGAGTAGGATAGTGGTAAACACACTTGATGATCATATTGGTTTTGGTAGCAATTTTTGATGGGGCAAGATAAGTATTAGATTATCCTTCTTGTATGTGGAGAAATATAATGAGGATTAAGGTTTTCTTTGGTGAACAAGGATGTCACTAGAGAATGTTTTAGGTTTCTAAAAAGGGGAAATTGCTTTGGGCCCCCTATTCTGACTGTCATTTAGTGATCAGCGCTTGTTGACCACATATTTTCTCAGTCCCTTGTTTTGATGTGGATTTATTTGCTAGCCCCTATCCTCTATAACAAAAAACTATAAGCGCACGAGTATGTATTAAATAGGCTAATTAGGTACAAATTAGGCACGAGTGTGTACAAAATAAAGCACAAGTGGTTACAATGATAGACCTGGGACTAGCAGATAAATGAAACATGGCCAGGGACTGCACTTGTCATTTGATTGCCATCAAACCAAGGACCTGAAGACGATTTATCTACAAAGATCGCATTTTGACTGGATGGCAGAAGAGAAATAGGGATTTTTTTTGAGAAAAAAAAGAGAGTGGGTATTAAGTATATTCCATCTGGGCATTTAAGAGAGAATCCTAGTGTAACTTTTGAGCTTGGATCCTCTCTAGTTTAGGGTTGGTCTGGATGAGTCTAGTATCCTAATCACAGCTGTTTGTGTATTGCGTGATGGCCAGGATGGAACGGTCATGCTGCATGGAGCCTGCTCCATCGTGAATGTCGTACAATACATGGGCAGTCATGATTGGGAGACCAGACCTTTCCTATTCAATCCCAGACTGGATAGGACCTGATTCGTAACATTTTGTGCTGATTTCACGACATTTGGCTCTTCCCTTCTAATCTTACCTTCCAAGCTTGGTGTCATAAACCGTTACATTGATGACAGTCTCTGAAATGTATTAATAAACGAAGCTTTTGCAGGCAGCAGGAAATGCCTATAGAGAGAGAGAGAGAGAGAGAGAGAGATTCCATCATATTAATCCCTTTAATTCAAGTTTTTAATCAGTGTCTATTGTCTAGCCACACTATTTCTTTTTCTCTTTTGGATGTCCTGGAACTTTCTTTGATATATCTGGGTGCATTTTAGTTTTGACAGCCATTATAGCAAATCTTTTTGCCATCACTCATGACCAAGTCTTATTAGCTAATTGGTTTTCTGTGCCTGATTCTTTTCTGATTTTTCTTTTTAAAGTTTGTGATACTTGAAAGTCGGCACTAGGATCTATTTGTTGTATATAATTGCCATGGTGATCTTTGTTGGTTTTGCTTAAACCCTTGTGTTACTTTCAGCTATGCCTTTTCCTTTGTTTCTCGATACAGGTTTTTCTTTTCAGTTGGAATTTTTTTTTGTTGTTTGTTTAAGTTGTTCTAAATATAGAAAAGGTGGCTAATTAACCAAATGGACAATTTACTATTATGGATATGAAAACTCAATGATACGCATCAATTACGCGTACAATGGGTCTAGAAGGATGATGAAGGGTCGTTTGATGTCCACTCCCTATTTCAATGAGTAGGAGAGGTGTAATATTTTTTGTGAAAATCCACTCTTTAGATATTGATATGTCAAAGAGATATAACTACTACATTGTTTATTCTTCTGGTTGATTGGTTTTCACACATGCTTGTTGGAACTTATGCAGCATAAGACTATTGATAGCGTGCTTGCACGAGGGGAGAAATTGGATAGCTTAGTGGAGAAAAGTTCAGATCTGAGTGCTGCCTCCCAGGTATGAATTCACAAGGCCACTAGCATCTGCACCAATATTTTATTCAAGCGCATACAGATACAAATAGGAATTAATGGTAGTTTGATGCTCTATGCCTTCCCTGTTTCTTCGATGGCACACCTTAGAGTTATCTCAAACTTCGGGCCATGCAGATGGCCTGTTTATCGATATTCTGATCACCATCGATGTTATCCTCACAAAATTGTCTGCCTACATATGCCCTCATGCACACTTTAATTGTGAGAAGAAAACTCGACACTTTGCAGAGTGCACAGTGAGGCTGTTCTGAGGAACAAGCAGATGCCAGTCAGTCATTTGTTTGCTACTATTATTATGGAAGCTATGTGATTACTTTGTTGCTTTTTTACTTTGTAAGAGCAGATGATTGGAAGACCAACATTATAGAAATAATAGAAACATTGCAGATTGTAGATCAGAGTACCTTTTTTTTTCAGCGCTCATATTCATGCATTATCGTTAATCCATTAATGTATTCCAAAGTACATAGTCAATCCACACGAGAACCATACTCTAAAGCTTGTCTTTTTGACATTATGGTTGCTTTTTTGCTGCCTTCCACAGATGTTCTACAAGCAAGCCAAGAAAACCAACCAGTGCTGTACGATACTTTAAAATCTTGTGAGGTTGGGTGATGAACAGTGTGATCTATTTCTCAGTAGTCAAATCTTGATAAAACGATGGTTGTATTCCTAATATATTATTCATTGAACCGCCTGTGGAAAATTCATGACCTTGCACATTCTTTTAAAAATTTATTTTTAGTAGGTAAATATAGTGCTAATGACTTGTGGAAGCTCCATTCAATGAGACAGCTCATCTCCAGGCGTACAAGTTCTTGAATTCTATTTGTATTTTGTTACAAATCTTTTTGATTGTTTTTGGCTAGAATATGAAATGTTCTAGTAGGAAGCTAGGGTTCTTTGTAAAATCATTTTAGAAATGCTGGGGTATTACATGTTTTCTGTCCACGTCACTGGAGCTGTACTCGGCTAAATTTCGGGCATCTCCAATTGTGTCGTCGGTTCCCCTTTTTTTAACCTGCTTGCTGTTCCAGATTTATTGCTAGCTGCATGGAAAAGAGTGCAAAACTGTGACCGATGGCTTTTCACAAGGTAAGATCTCATGCTCTGTAGTTTTTAAACAGTTGCTGTTGCGGTTATGAAATTACAGAGCTCCATTTTGGCCGTGACAGGATTCCACCTCAGAAGCACCTGCAAGAAACAATCACTCAAGATATATCTTAAACTTCCATTCCAATCGAAGTTTGAGATTTCACAAAAACTCGTATAAGATTTGACAAGAAAAGTGACATTTTAGTGCATCATAATATAAGCAAATAAACAGAAGCCATTACAACAATCAGGCACTTTCAGTTCGAATGTAATCACCACAAGCTGGAACAGCCCTGCATTAATATGGCCTCCAAGCTTCACGCACCGCCCCCATACGCCCGGTGTTCGTGGGGAAAAGAAGAACATACCTCAATGGGACCGCATTCACGGGTTTGCACGGACTCTTTCTTATTAGACAATACTGGGAGCATCTCCAACCCAGCAACAAGTGGCACGGGCCCACCGAGTTCTAATGCAGTCTACCAGTGGTGCATGCTGAGAAGGCTGATTTAGCTCAACGATTCCCCTCTCTTTCCCACTGGTATCGCTGCTTAAAGCAGTCACCATGTCAGCCAGAAACTCTTCCTGGGTCCACCTCGGGGGAACCGACACGCTCAATTTACAGAGTCTTGGTCTCTGCAGCGGATTCTCACCTCCTGCTGCTGAATTCCCATTCAATACTGACTTGGCAATTCCATTGAAATGGTAGATGTCAAAAAGCTTCTTGCCCATCAACCCAGATGAGTCCTTAAAGCCTCCCATGCTTTTATCCAGATCCAGCAGGGCCTGCCAGAATTCGCTCCATACAATAAATCCTGTACAGCAGAGGCTTTCAAGCTTTTCACGTGGCAGAGTTATGTTGGCCTCCGTAAGAACTTGCTGAAATCCTTCCACACTGATGAAACCTCCCCCTTCACTCTGGTCCTGCGCATCAAATGCTCTCCTGATCTTCGACGCCCGTATTTCCAGCTCGTTTTCTTCTTGCACGGAGGGGTCGAGCGCAAAGAGAACCGTGTAGTGGGATTCACTTCCCACCACCCATATTGGCCACTTCGGGCATTTTAGAAACTGACCAACCTTGCAGAAATTAAGGGATTCCAGGAGGGAAAGGAACCCAACCTCCACGTTTGTGGGTATGCCTTTGAGGAACATGCCGCCACCAAGATCCATTCTGCCATCAAATACATTTGGGACAGCCCGTCCACAGAGCAGTAGATTCACAATTTCCTGAGGAATACAAGATTTGTCAGCAATTAAACAGGTCTTCCATAAGATCGTAGAAATGCTCTGCAACCAAAGCGCATAACTAAAATATTATTTTATTAGGGCAATCCTTTTAGCAATATAAACTAACTTCTTGCCCTTGCACATGATGAATGTCAATAGTACAAACCTTTTCTCTGAAGACCAGAGCTATCTATCACTCAAAAACTTTTGAAACGTTATTAGCTGGATTTTTGGCTCTTATCATCTTACTACCATTTTGAACTTCTTTTACCAACCAAATACCTGCTGAAAAATCTCAACCATCAAAATCAAAAAATTTGAATTACAAAATAGAACAAGATCATGACTTTGAAATGTGAGATGCCCTAGAGCAGCCTCAGGGTTTAAAGTCGGAACAGGAAAGCAAAAAGCAACAGGCAAGACCAGGAGTTGACTTAAAATACCAAGAATAGGAAATTGTAGAAGAGAAATAAGCACTTTAGGAATAGATATCTGAGTGTAGGAAACCCGTAAAGTTCTATTAGCTTGGAAGACAAATGATGGCTCTTCAAACCAGAATTAATTATCCACTTAAGCCACGCAATAATACAGCCCCCATTTTGATACAGATGACAACATTCTCCTCTTGTACCAAATTTGGACCTGAAGATATTGAAGGAACACTGATTGACAGTAAAATCATCAAATGTAACTAAGATTAAGGCAGAAATGTCCAAAAGGAGCTTAGCATTGGCATGAGGGATGCGTGTCCATAAGCAATATTTATTCATACAAACAGATACAATGGGACTTAACCTGATGCTTCAGAGTAGGATAGTAGGAGGACATCCATTGCTAGTCAAAGCATTCTTATGAACCATCACATGATCCCCCCCCCCCAACCCTTTCTACAATATGAACTTTACTGTTTATCCAAAGAAAAAGTAAGTTGATGAACAATGCGTCCAACAATAAAAATTCAAGTTGCATGATATACCTGTGAGGCATGCCCGAATGGAGCCGTGACCAGCGGTGGGTTAGGATCATCCCTATCTGCTTGAATGGATTCCTACATTGTGATAAGGTCAGTAAAGCTTCAGCAACAGCCACCCTTAAACAACAGGTTCTTCAAATTCAAACTCATCAATTACTAGTTAGCAAGCATCAGCAATATATAAACTGAAGTTTTGGGATTGCTGCTTTTGAAATGATATTATGGCAAGGATAATAACCATTTATTACTGTAAGCGATGGAAAATGTACAGCTAGCTTGATAAAAAATATCCATAAGAAAACGAGTTTGCATATGTGAATTGTTGAACACATATGTTAATAATGCTCAGATCACTTCTATTTTCCACAAATTTCTCACGTTCCAAAAGTAACTTTAATCATGAAATTACATAATATCATTGAAAACTGAGTTTTGCTTTTAGCACATCTAGAATTAGTGGCTTAGAAAGGCCCTTAAATTGCTGGATATAGAATAATATCTTCCTGACGTTATTATCTCTAGCAAATAAACAATGAACAAGTGAAAGCTATTGGAAAATATTCTATTGCCACTAAGAATATAGTTCAAAGATGGTCATCACAATCCCAAGGTTAAAAAATTTACAGTGTGAGAACGATGCAGCCTCCCTTCCACTGAATTCAAAAAAAATGGCAGAGGAGATTCTAAATAACAGATCCATCTTCTCAAAGCACCGATAATGGTATTTCAGAGGTTTTACCCCGGATCTGCTTGCTGAGTAAATGAAGGCTGGGATTTTTTGTCATAGTTGATCCTACCTATTAAGCATTCTTTTTAAAGAGTGAAAGACCCCCAACTAGGTTTTGGTGTGCTTCCTTCTCCTCTTCCTAGCAGACCCCACTCAAATCAGTCAATTTGATTCCACCTCTATTGTTTCACTTCCCTTCAACCTTCAACTCTGAGCCAACTTTCTTCATTCCTTAGATTCCCCTGGTATTTCCAAATCTGACCCAAATTATGTAGGAGACTAGTTTTGAGCATCTATTTGTTCCCAAGCATTTCAGTGGCATGCTTTAACTTTAGTTGGATTTATGCCCTTCACGTTTTATCCATGGATTTTGGCTCTCTTTTTCTTGGGCATGCCAATTGTTCAGTGTCTGTATTCTTTAGGGTTTTTTTTTTCTACCTACTTGGCACGTCCTTCTTTTGGCTCTCCTATCTTGTTGTCCTATAGAAAAGTTCATATCTTCTTGTCCCCCCACAATATAATTTACTGATTTTTAAAATAACATTGACCACTTTCTTGATGACTAGTTTGTTCTCCCATTCTCAGATGCTGATAAATTTTTCGAGGACATAGCTTGTAATTTTACAAAATCGACATCTTCTGTTATTTTATGATTGACTTCAACACTTTAACATGAATCCATTTCTTGTGCTGACCAAAAAAAAAAAAAACATTCATGTTCTTTTGCTTCTACATAATAGACAATCCCATCTTTTGCTTCCATGCTAAATTGATTCCTTCTACCATCTTGCAACAGTCATTCAAGAACAAAGTCCCCCTCCCCCCAAATTTTTCCTTCGATGAATTTACAAATACATCTTAACCCTTTATGCATTCCTGGGTTAATATCTATCTTTTTGGTTGTTGCATTGTAGATAATCTAAATGTGGTCTCCTAGCAGGCATCTCTGCTGTTCCGTCCCCTAGCAGGCATCACTGCTACACTCTCTGCTGCTTGTTACATCTCTCCATTTTTGAAGTTATTGCTAATATTGTTCATTTGTGACAATGATTTGGAGAGCCTTGTTTCACTTCGCTTAGAAACTACCTTGAGACTCAAGCAGCACTGTATGTTCTCTCATCATGCATGCACTAGGTTTTTGGCCTTTTTCCATCCTGTTTACTGTGGAACCCCCCTTAAAATTTCAAATTTGCCAATTTTCGCATCATGCATAATCAATGCTACTCGGACATGTGGCAAGGTTAGAAAAGTGCCCAAGCATCCAAAAAAAAAACATGACATTAAGAGCCTTAATGAAATCCAACATGGGACACATCTATATGTTATACATGTGTGTGTGTAAATAAGTATGTATATATGCATATGATGAATATTTAGTTGGAGTGACTGCACTGCGAATTTATGAAATTGATAAAATATTTGATCATAGTTGTGTTAAACAACTTAAATGTAGGCATGTTAAAAGTATACATGTAATGGTGATGACACCTTGATTCAATAATCTGAAGTGTGAAGGAGTGATATAAAGTGTTCAAAGTGTCCCAGTGGCCCACACATCAAGGAACCATACTTGGAGTATCAGGTAACAAGCTGCCAGAAGTTCTGCCTTGGAGGGATCATCATATCTTAAAGTTCATTGGCTGTTTGTATCAACAAACCTTCCAAGGCTCCACTAACTGAAAATTCTATACGGTAATCATCTCATCGCTATCATTTCCCTTGTCACCTGATCATTATGCAATAAGTTCCTCTCATACCATGTTATTGCTCAAAAAAAAAAAAAAGCTTCTACTGTACCATGTCAGCTTGCCCTTTGTCCCTAATCACCAGCATCATGCTATTACAATCTCCACATCAGTCAATCAGGTGTCACTTAATATTTGCAATCATTCACTCATGACCACTTATACACAAGCAACACCTGAAGTCATCCTGTGATTCGATGTTTTTATATCCACTACTCGTACTATTGTTACCATGCTACCTCTCTTAACACTTTCTTTTTCCTGTTAGTGGATTTATTATATATTGCAAACTTAATTATCATCTTCAAGATGAAATATTATTGTATAATTAAAAAATAGGGTTTTCCCCTAGAGGCACTCATCTATTCCATGCATATACTGTAAACGGGTGCATTATATACATTTGAATTAATTCCCAGAATGAAAATTGCAATTGCAAGATTTAGTTAGTAATTTCGCCAATAAAATAAGTATAAGTAGACTGCTGCACATACCAGTCCTCGTGAAAGTAGAGCAGATATAAGGAATAGTATTGCCCCCATACGACTTCGAAATACAGGAAGTGTCGCAATAAGATGATGAAAAGCAGCTGTCCGTGAATCATATGCATTGACCCTTAGAACTTTCTGCAAATCTGAAGCTGACTCAATTGATAGGCCATCTAAGGCTTTAGATACCATCTGTTTAAATATTGCATCAACAGCGTTAGTAAAACTGAAACAGCCCCAAGTGAGTAAGCTGAAACTGACTGCCAGAAATTTAACGATCATTATCACCTCATTCTGATCAACTTTAGATCCATCATCTGCATGGTGGCTTAAAACTCCTAGGGTTGCAATCACAGCTCTTTTTTCACTCCCACATAAAAATAATATTTCAACCATACTGTGAACCAATGCTCTGAAAAACACACTTGTGGTCAGCATTTCATACACAAAAACATATGATATTAACTATAAAAGCCAGCAAAACTACGCAACTGGAGACATCAAAAGGTAGCCCACAATGATAAACAAAAAATAAATAAATAAGTAAACTCCTACTGATCTTGGCAGAAAAGCTTAAATTCTAGATGAATTTTAAAAAGAAAACAAAATCTAGAGTAAGCTCCACCATGGCTGCTTCCACATTTCGTGTGACTATACATTGACATATAACTCACATAACATATAACTAGCACAACAATTGAACTAATACATTGAGTGCATTAGAAGGAAACCTGGGCATACTCAGCACCAGAAGCCGGCTCAATAACCAACAATTGGTAAATCCCGCCAACCTACACACTCCGCTGCCTATCACTGTTTCTCCCTTTCAACCATTGTCAAATGAATGTATACAATGTAAAAGAACTTCTCACAGGGGTATGGGAGGGTATTAGTCCCTTTATTGCACGTAAACCCCAAGTTCGCAACCTTTCCATTTAAGGAAAGGTTACTTCAGTGTTTCTTCCATTTTCACCTGAAAAATAAAGAGAATCTTTTGAAACTGACAGTTGTATCAATTTGGATGGAAGCACTGTCTTATTAGTTTGGACTTTCCATCTGTAAATGAGCTATCTTGCCCTATTTTACCCAGATTCATCATATTATTCTTAAGCACCAGTAGGCAGCACTTAAACATAGATGGTATGAAACTTGGATAGAAGTTCATGAGAACAAATTTTTAGACATTGGAAGGATCTAGCAGAGACATGTGCACAAGTCCATGCAAGAAGAATAATTGCAACGAGAAATGGAACGACTACTTAAAAGCATCAGCAACAACTATGTATGCAGGTGGCAGCAGCACCACTAACAAGCAACTAGTGGCAAAGATGCATGAATTCCAAGGAGAGATGACTGACACTACAACACCAGTGGTATATTAGGTCAGCACCATCATCTTCACTGGGATCACTAATGACAACAAATGCAAGTTTTCTTCCATTCTTTCTCCCATACACCCTTTCTTCCTCATTTACATCAAAAGAAAGAATGTGAAGGCCTCAAATTTCTATTTGCTTTTTTTCAGTCAAATTTTGTTGCATCTTTTGGAAAATTCAAGTGCTAAAACTCTCAGAGAAAGATTTATCATGCCTAGACATAGGGCAAGACCTGGCCACCATTAATTTATATAGAATTATAATAAAGGTTAATAATCTGGTTCATCGAAAGCACATAGGAGAAAAATCTATGATTTAGATCATGTTATATAAAAAATAAATTCTTGTTTATCAATTTGAGATAATACAGTTAATCCATATGTGCTCATTATCTAGTGTACCATAACAAAAATTAGAAGTATTGCATAAAAGAAAAGAATGTTAATTATACATAATCAGTAGTTTAAGTAAGAAAAAATTGACAAACCTCCTGGCAATTACTTAAATGTTTTTAAATATGTAGAATTTCTTAAAAAAAAGAGAGTTGGGATATCCTAACTTTTGAAGACAGTTTTAGTTATTCTATGTGTAATTTAAAATTTTATTTGGTTTTTTGTGTAAAAGAAACACAACTGCTAGTTGTTGTGTGAGGAAATGCATAAATATATCATTAAAACAGAACTCAGTGCCAAAAATAAGTGCAATAAAAATAATTGAAACGGATAAATGGAATGGTCATGAAAAATTAAGAGAGATCCATGGCAGTTTAGAATGCATAACAAGTAAACAAAACATCACCAACATGAACTTTAATTTAGAACAGTGCCAAAAAAAATGAAAGAATACAAAAGATCAGTCATTAAACAGGTAAACTAATAAGAAAACATAGTTGTGCTGTCATATTTGATAGCGGCAGCAAAAGTAAGATCCGAGCAGAGCTAAAAAGAAACATAGTGTATGAATGATGTAAAGCGAAATATATTCAATAAATACCACCAACCTCTTCATGCATTAAATGCGAAACAAATTTTATTGCCAGTAGAAACTTGCCAAAATTAATCCTTTTATGTAGTTACAGATTTCCCAAGTTTGCGAGGATATTTAAATAGGGAAGTATAGTCAATTAGCTATCATCATCACTATGACCATCATCCAAGCCTTCTCCTATCAAAATTAGGTTGGTCATGGAACAAAACTTTGTTGAGAAGACTAAGCAGATCTCTACATCCAGATGTCAACCTGATTGTATCCCATCACATATACTGATATAAAAAAGTAAATTAGAAAGACATAGCTAAACTATAAGTAAGGATTAATGATGGATGGTTCTAAATGGAGCAGAAATCAAGGTGTGAGAGATGTAGAAAGGATAACAGCAAGGATCCATCTGAATGAGAGCTGGATAGAAGCAAAAAAGCAAAATCTACCATGTCCAGTATAACTATAATAAAACAGAGAGGTACCAATAAAAGTATTACTGATTAAGTTGACATATATAAACCATGAGAGAACATATTTTTACTAAGATTTGCCTATGGTATTTAATAGTCCTCAATTTATCTAGAAATACAATATGATGGGAAGGTATTAAATTGTTCATAAGAGTTTTAATATGAGTCTAAGTGGTAACCCATTGCAGGCTGTCATAGACGTAATATTGTAATAGAGTATTAAATGGAAAGTCAATCATGGTGTCATAGGTGTTGCAGAAAGCAAAACAACGCTAGAATTAATTGAATATTAAACAGAAACTTCAACTAGAATGAGAGCAGTCCTGAAAAAGAGATTGTAGACAAAGGAAGATAGTGCAGGACAAGGAAAGGGTACAGTGTGATTATTTCTAAAACTATAAAGTCTTCGCTAGAATTATAAATAGGGATTTAAGATTTTTTATTTGTGAAGGAGATTTGAGTATGATTAAAGAGATATTCATAATGCTAAAGCAGGTTCTTAAGAGTTTTAATTAAACTCCAGATTGAAAGGTCAATGTGCATTGAGAAAGATATGCTCAATAAGAGACCCCTTACAAGCAGATAGAGAGGCATACAGGAAGATCAAAGAGCAACAGAAATAAACATAAGATCTAAGGAAAATTTGCCAAATGGGAAGTTCACGTGGGGCATAATTAGGATGTGTCATAGTTTAACTAAAGTTTAACTAGGAAATGTATTGGCATTTCGAGGATAAAAATGATAGATATACCTATTCAAATACCCAAAATCATTATTTTTGGAGTATAAATCTTTCAAAATTAAAATTTTCTTTTGACATTTTTTTTATTCCTTTTTCTTTTATGGGGAGGAAGTGCCTCTTGGGCTTCAAGGTTTAAGTATCAGTGCCAATAAGCATGCCGGTCACCCTTCAGCATGGTATGTCGGCATGCTTGTTCCACATTGTAGGAAAAAAGCTTCAAAACCCTTTTAATTAAAATATATGAAAAAGAGTTCAGGATATGTCGTGCCAACCTATGCTTGGCATCGATACTGGCTCAGCACACCTGACACTTGAATTGAAACCATGTTAGGCTTACAAAAAAATAGACCCAACCATGGTCATGTTTATTCAACGTGCCAAGCAATTAGTTAAGAACAAAAATTCAAGCAAGACATGCCATGACAGCTCATATAGGACTGCAGCAAACCACAAAGGCCTACCATCTCATCGTTCAATGAGTTTCTACCACATTCATTTCATGTTAGTGCTCTAACTTACACTATGCCACTTAGGTGGATATGACATTATCTACTTGACAATGAAGCATCTGAACATAGGCACCTGCACCAATGGATTTAAGTGCTAGCAGCATGGCATGGCATGGTAGAGTAAGTTTTATGCCAATGCATTACCAACACCAGCTGCATGCCAGCACTTGGTATACTATCGTGCCTGTCTGTGCCAGGCCACCTAATTCTCACATGGAATAACATGGAGCAAAATGGTATTTACCATGCTAGTGTCGTGCTAGCAAACCAGTAGCATGCAATATTTCAATCTCTTTTTGCAACACAAGCACTAGTTCATGAAGCAGCATACTGAAAAGTGAAAACCTTTAAAAAAAAGGAGGTTACTCACCGCTAGGCTAAGCACCATTCGGTTGCTTTTATCATTTTATTATTTTACAATGGCATGTTAAGAATAAAAAGTTCTCCACTTGTATTTGAAGGTGATCCACTTTAAGGAGTTTTTTTTTTTAAAAAAAAAAAACTTTGTAATTAGTCACCACCTCAAGGTTTTATATGGTTTATGGGTTAGAAATGTCAAATAAGTGCAATGCTTTTATTTGGAAAGCAGACTAGATTTGATGACAGTTAAGGAGCAATTTGGGCTAGGTGATATCGACAAGTCCAAAAGACAAGTGGCATAACAAAGACTGGAACAAGGTTTTCTGTATGAACCGATACAACCAAGTACCTGACATACTGTAATGACCCAATAAGATACCGGTGGACTGAAAATAATATTATATTAACAATAGGGTATATCTACTGTCTCGCCACTAGCAGCATACCATGTGTCGGTATGGGAGTGTCTCATACTATCCTGACCCATATAAATAAGCTACAAATACAGGATCTGGTATTAAGACTGAAAACTTTAGTTCAGAACATCCAAGTAACCATTAAGTGTCAAAACTATACCATATGTAATTTGCTTAGAAAATAAATGAGATCAAGAAATCATAGTTTTATTTCGAAGAAAATTTCTCATTAACTTCATGTGTCTCCCTTCCATTTTTGCTTTCCCTTTTTTCCTCACACTACCTCCTCACAGATACATATCTCATTTCGTTTTCCACCATCAATTGCTCTCTCCTTCCCTTTTTTTAGTACATTACTCTTTCTTTTTTTTCCTATGTAAACACACCTTCCTTTCTCACTTAGTGGTTCCATCATTCTTTTCTTCCTAGTAGTCCCCTCCTTGACCAAATCACAGCTAAGCAGCAGTGAGACAGACCACTTCTATTTGTATTCTTTCACCATTTTTTGCATTACAACTTTCAACCATGCATGTTCATCATGTTTTCAGTTAGGCCAAATAACACTATCGAAAATAGAATGAAACTATCTTGATAAAATTTCAGTATTCTCATTTCTTTGTCATGAATCCAAGAGGCAAAGCATAACGGATAACTCATTACAAGTATGATAGAGAATGTTGTTGCAATTATTTCAAGTCAAAAAATATCTTTCACAACCTGCAGCTTTTTGAATTTAATAGCGACGGGCTGAGAAAATAAATTTGTTTTTCTCAGAATCAGCGTTGATATTCATGTAAAAGGAAATTATCACTTCCAACAGAGACATTATATGATACATACAAAACAAATTGATGGGTCTATAGAATCCGTAAAGACAAAAAAAAAAGCCCTAAAGGGTAAACAATAACAAGTTCAAAGAAGAATATAATAACAAATTAGCAACAACTTGTTCTTTAATAAGCATGACTACAATTGTTAAAAATCAAAGGAGATACGGTTACAGTCAGAGAAGAATTGTTATGGGCAGAGTAATCACCTTTCCTTTCTATCATCAGTTATGGATGCAAAATTATCAGTTGCCGCAAATGAACTTTGATAAAATCTCCTTTGACCTAAACAATACAGTGGACTATTGGCTTCAAGTTTACCCAAATCATCTGGAAAAAATAAAAGATATTTGAGGACATAGGCCTGCAGGAAAAAGAGAAAAATTAATGTAAGAAAGGACCTTAGGAAAGGATAAAAAATGCTTAAAGCCAGTAGGCATATCTAAAAGGGTTATTATACAGAATAATAATTCAGCACATCCCTAGTTGCTGCTACACAATGTTCTACATTGAACTTACAAACAGCAACATTTGAAAGTTAAGATGCTATGAGCACGTAATCCACTAAAATGCATACAAAACTTTATAAAATTTTGGTAAGATTGCATCACAACAACCAATTGCAGCAAATTGTTGCCAATTGGAACATCTGCTTCCCAGCCACATCTTTATATAAACTGAATTGTTATGCAAATCTGGAACAGTGATAGACCTTTTTTTCCCTTGTTCCCAAATACCCTTTTGTGGGCTTCATACAAGGCCACCTTACCATTTGATCACACATGCCTGCACATGCCTGAGCTAGTCCAGTGAAAGGTAAAAGAACAAATGGTAACGAGAAGGAAACATAAAATGACAACAGTACTTAACTGGGCAACACCTTCTAGAAAACTTGCAAACATTTCCAGGAACAGATATAGGCATAATAAGCATTGGAAACTAAAACAAAAGGCTATGAAGCAACTCAAAAGCCAGTTGGTAATGGAGGCAGTATACTGCTAAAGTTTCATAGACATATATCAGTTATTGTTATCTAAGAACAACTCCAAAGCATAAAGGTCGGAAAGAGGATCGAAACAGTATGAAATCCATAACGTAAAGGCAGATCAACATGTTCTCTTAGCAAGAAAGACAAGGGAATTACGCAGAACATTCAAAAAGGTAAAAAATGTGGATAAGAGAAAATTTCAATAAATGCAAAAATGATCACAGAGATAGTTATCTTTATCTAAATCAGTATAAAACAAGGGACAGGGGAACACAAGTAAGAAAGGAACTAAATAAATTTTGCACTAACATACACTATGGAACCTACAAACTGTAAAAGCAAGCATTATCCAACCATATGGTCATCTAGTAAGTTACTAAGCAAGATATAGGTGTCCTTGTACCGGTAACAAATGAATTTGAACTAAAGAATTTTGACTTTTTCCAAGCATAACGTCTTATAAATTCAGGGTATGCCATCTTTTGCAAATTCACAGGAAAGAAAACTCAAAGATTAAGCAATCCAAGGGCAAATAAATAAGGGAATACAAAATTATTGAAAGACAAAATAATCATAAGATATAAACAAAATGCAATAAGGTTGGGCAATAAAATGTCATTGCGAAGCAGAAATCGAGCATCACATGTATAACAACAAGCAAAGAGAGTACTACCTGTAAGGTTGCCAAGACACCACAAGGACCTCCCTCATGCTGGACCAGACCTATGCATGTTTCGGGATCGGAGCTAAACCTACAAGCATTAGTTCACAAAAAATCAGCAAAATAAAGGAAATATAAGTCAGGCGTTCATTAGTACTATGCAACAAATTCTCATAACTTGTTTATTTAAGGATTATTAAAAAATATTTGGAAGTTCTAAAGCAATTAGAAAAAGGTTGAATAATAAACTATTAGACAGGTTACAGATCAAAAAGCAAAAATTCAGTGCTTCTAATAACAAATGGCTTTATAGCTTGGTTGGTAATGATATTTGTTAGTATGACGTCATACCAACAGACCCAGGTAAACACTAACCCTGCTGAGATAGGTCACGATAGGTGTGACCTGGGTCATAGAGCTGTAATTAAAGGCAGAGGACTCGTTGATGGTACAACACCAAGGATGGGACATTTGAATTAGAAGAGTAAAAGTTATAAGCATAAGAATGGTTATTTCCTGCTTCTACCAAAAATCAACACAAATGCCTACTCATTGTAAACATTGCTTTCAGAAAGAAAGAAACCATTTAAAGACTTCTAATCAAGTTCAAAGCACAACGAGAATCAACGATCCAAGCCCCCAAAGAATCCACAATTCACTCAATTAGAACGTGATAATATAATCCCATCACAATATTAAATGAGAAGCAAGTACTTTGGTGACAAATTAACAAACCCCTAAAGTCAATACTTCCAACCAATGTTTTAAAACCCGGTATTGGAGGGCGTACCACTTTTTGGAGAACTGGTATGATACTGGGTACAAACACATGGTATAGGCTACAACCCATACCGACGCACTATGTACCGGTACTGGTTTTCTATTGGAATGGTGTGTTATTGCTTGTGTCGTCCTATTCAGTGGTTTTCAAACCTCGCTTCCAACATTGCCTTAGCACAAGCAAGTCAACTACCAAAATCAACAATGATTAGGCCAAGCATCCCTTAAAAGTTGTACTAAGAAATCTGAATCTTACAATATGGCTCAAATTATCTTAATCATGTTGAAATTCCAGAGTTCAAATGACAATCTTATCATTTGAATCTTGAGTTCCATGTTGCAAGCTTCAACTTTGAAGATGAATCAATGCCATATAAGTATAGCTCAATTTTTCAAGTAAATGATTTTGATGTAACACATTTTTTTAGTTATGAACACTATGAATACTAGATTGACTTTTAGGCAAAAGCTTTATGGATGGAGCATATTTAAGGTTAATGTTTAGCAAAAGGATTTTCCATTGCCAGCATTGAAATCCATACCATTTTGTGCTAGAAAGTATCCATATGGCAATGTGCATTAAAAAAAGGGGAAATCACTGGTAGTAGATGGCACAATGGTGACTTAACTTTAGATTCTATCCAAAGCCTAAAAGCCTAATGGACAACCTTCATGATTTCATCCATCATGACTTTATACAACAATCAAGGTCCGCCGTACCGGTGGCGGCCCAGGCCGGTACGAAACCGATCCCGTACCAGTGGCGTACCGGTCCGAACCGGTCCCACACTGATTCTTCAACATTAAACTACCGATACCAGATTCCACGCTGATCCGGTACCGATCCCAGGCCGGACCGGTACGGCAGACCATGACAACAATTATCAGACCCAGTTGTGAGACACAAAGCACACAAATCTCCAAATCGTCCCATTCTCTCTTAAATCAAAATCAAATATGGTGCACCACTAATGGAGAAACACCCCACATTGATTATTCAGTAAGATATCAAAGTCTATTCCTATGACCTCATAATTTCCTTCAACATTATCCAAACTTTGTATCCGACAGGACACAGGATCACTATAAAAAGATACGTCCTCTCCAAATCAACCATAATATTTTTGACAGCTGTTAACTCTCCACTAAAAAAAAATGTTTTCCAAACGTCTCCTATAATCCTATCTTCATATACACTAAATGACATGGCAATGTTATTCTACTGAACTGACTTTGTGCTCTCTCCAGTGCTCAGATGCATAGACCTTTTTGCTTAGTTCGAGGTTTGCAATACATCCAAGTTCCCTCATCTCTGACACCCTATGGGAGCTAGACTATCCAAAAAGAGCCAAGCATCCTAATCACATTTGATGATGCAATGAGGAGCAGGAGATGGACTGAAGTATAAATTAGTTCAAGGACTGGAGTTTGAAAACCAGTATTCGTACTGAGTTAAGCTGTTCAGAATTCATTGTAAATACTAGCATAGTCCATCAGAAGTGCATCATAAGTTCTTATCAGGACATGATAAATTCGATTAAAATCATCCATGACTATCAAATTTTAATTTAATAATTTCTCATAATATGAAGACAGCAGAAGCTAAGGTCATCCATCACCATTTTCTTTTTTTCGCTTGAAAGCCTTCCAACAGAATGTGAACTCAGTGGCATTATAAATGGTATAACTCTGAAGTGTTCATGGTGTAGATGATGTCCCTCTGGGTTTTCCTTTAACACCAATGACCGATGAAAATAAAAATGAAAAAGAAAACTTTCATATATTGTTTCCTGGTTCACGGAAAATTACTTAGAGATCAAAGAGTCAAGACAAATTTGCATTCTTTATTTTTTTTAAAAAAAGTGATGAAATTATATACTGAATTTCCATGCCCATACTAAAAGATAATAAAACATGAAAAAATCTTTTAGCAGAGAGAAACGAAAGACTGGAAAAATGACTGAAAATTAATAAAAAAATGAAAAAAAGAGAGTAAACTTTGACAGATAGACCAGTTAGACTCGCCTGATACCCTGATTGCTCCACTGTACCAGCACATCCCTCGACACGCCACTCCCAAATACCATCAGAAACAGCTGGTCAGCGTCCGAGGGTGACAGCTCCTCCCCAGAATCCAAACCCGTGCGCTCTACCTCCTCCACCTTCCCCCCCAGCGGACCCCCCACCTCGGCTTTCGGCACCGCGGGCCCCGCGGCCGCCGCAGCGATCTTGTCCACCGCCTCTTCCCTCGCGCCCACCGGTCGCGCAGGGCTAACGCTCTTGTTCTCCATAGCCCTGATCCGCTTCTCCGCCGCCGACGCCAGCAGCTCCCTCTGCAACCTCCGGTTCCGAGCCTCCACCGACTCCTCCGGGCTCTCCCTCGGTTTGCTTCGCTTCGCCTCCGGCGGCGAGCTCTGGAGGCTCATCCGCAGTGCCATCTGAAGCTCCTCATCCTCGCGATCCGCCATGGGAAACGATACCACCTACAATCCACAGAATCACAACCGGACCCTAGGGAATCGAAATCTAGGGTTCCGATGGATCGAATTAGAACGCCTCGAGAGACCGAACCAGAAGGAGATCAATCCTCGTATCGATCGGACTGTATCTATCATGGAATTTGATTCGAAAAGGGGTTGGTATTGGGATCGAGACTGGGAACCTACGGGAGAGAGGAATTAGGCGGCGAGGGTTCGTTGAGGCGGAGACTGGACGAGCGACGGGAGGCGGAGGAGGAGGCGAGAGAGTATCGGGGAGTTAATTACCGCCAAGGGTGCGCCACTTACGGGGGAGCCTTTTTCCCTCACACTCGGTTGAACCGATTTACTAAAATACCCCTAAACGCACTAAAACTTTGTGTTAATTACAACCATCCCCAGCCGTCCACCTGATTGATTACATGTAAGGAAGCGGATCATGGCCGTTTGATGAGGGTAGTTTGTCCGTAACGAGGCAAGGTGATGGAGTTTCTTTCAAGTGGAGCCGGTCAGAACGTACGGCTAACACTTGGATGCCTGCGGGAATTTAACATTAACTACTTGTTCTGTCAGGAATTAGTCGGGGAATGATGTTAAAGAACGCAGATCCATCACCAAAGAAGTCCAATCTGATGTGGCGCCCTCTCAGTGGCACCAATCCCCACATGTCACGTGGGTTTCCGGGCTCAGATGGTAATTGCATTGTGTCATGCTGTAATACTCATTGCTCAAACAAGGGTGCCACTTAGGCATGGAAAATGATGGACTAATGCATAATTAATCAAAACAATATTATTAATTGGAGTAATTTTGTATAAAACAAATAATTGTTATAACATTGTTGTAATGAAAATTATATGCAATAATAGAAAAAAAAACATTATTTTTCAAATCATTGTTTATTTAATATTAAACTATTATTTTTTCAAATAGTGTAGAAATGCGTTTGAAAAAAGTAAAGTTTAAAAATTGTTAGTCTTCCTAGGGTTTTTAGATGGTAGGTGCTCTATTTTTCTCTCTATAAAAATGCTATTTTATTTAGAGGAGCAGTGCAGATGCAAATAACAACTGTTATTTTTTGTTATAATGGTCTATTGTAACATTGAATAGCTTGTTATAGTTTCCATTACTTTAAAATATATAATGTAGTGGAGGGTCTGAAATCATCGAAACAATTATTTTGATAGTATAAGACGATCATTTTAATTGTTGGTTTAAAACGATAACAAGGTTGCTTGTAAGTGAGAGAATAAATGTCTAGCATCGTAAGATAAAAGATATCGATCATTGCATTCTATGTATAAAAAAAACACCATTAACTATTAGTCGATATAGTCCTCTTTTGAATAACAAAAATACTTCAGTGATTCAAAGATGTAATTCAAAAAATCACCCAAGCAGTGTGTTGTATTCTTATTGCTCCTTTTATATTTGCATTGTGAATTATGTGGTGGAAGACACTTGAGCGACCTCTTTGAGTGTTTTTTCTAAGTTATCATAAATATTGCTCTTTGAATAAGGGTTTGAAACTCGATTTGTACATAATGTCCACGCCCTGCAAATTCCTAGTAATTGACTTTATCGTTGCCATTCTAATTTAATAAGAACTAAAATTGTGTTTGGCTTGAAAATGTTTCAATTTTGTCTAGACTACTCTTGATCAATTCTTTGTCGAAATTTTTTAGACTTATTCGTTTTTTTTTCAGATTTGAAGTTCAAAAATGATAGAGAAGCCAAGCAATTTTCAAGCAATCAAAGAAAAAGCAACAAGCCTTATTTAATATTCTTTTCTATTTTATTTTTTAAAAAATAGAAACATGGAATCTGATGTAAAAAAATATGTTAGATTGCTATATTTTTATTTATTTTTAAACAACTTTTATTATTTATGGAAAATATGAAAGTAAAAATTTCAACTTTTATTTTTTTTAATGGGTTTTCACCCTTCTTCCTGCGACTTCTTTTCTTCCGCTCGATCTCTTCCTCAACCCCATCAACTTCTCAGGCCTCGTTGGTTATCTCTCCACCTGACGCTGAACTATCTCTTATCTTCACCTGTGCTGCCGGCCCCATCCCCACTCTCTTTTTTTTTTTACCACTCTTTCGACTATCTCTTCGTTGATGTTGGGCTCTTCCTCATCTCCAACCATGTTGCCAGCCCTATTCCCCTTCAATCTCTCTCATAGCCGATCTTTTGCTATAAAAAAACAAATAAAAAATAAAAATATATATTTTTATTTTTATTTTTTAAAAATTGCCAATGATGCCAAATGTTGCCTAGAATACTTATGAGTTTAGAGCCACTATTTTTTTTTCAATATAGCGTGGCAATTATTTAGCAAGAGGGGATTAAGTGGGCTTTAGTTGTCAAGCAATGCTGCAGTTACTATAAACTACTATGATTGATATCTCTCATCTTCGTTAGACATTTTGGACTGGAGTTTGAATATAATTAATCAAAAATTAATATAGTGAACCAAATTCAAAGGGTGGTCCCCTATTTCATTCTTTGGTCTGTAAAATTCCTACTCTTCTTCTTTTTCTTAGCCTGCTACAAATCAGTTGCGAGTCCGGTTATGAATTAATTATACACACCAGTTAGATGATTATAAAAACTGGGCTCTTGCCTCTGTTTACCGTACGATTAGCTCTACTTCTTTTCGAATGGTTGATATAACCATTTCATACTGACTCTATTAACCCATCCATTAAATATTATCTAAGCTTAGAAATGATCCGCTTAGAATAATTTATCAACTCTTACTTTAAAAAAAAAAATCCTCCAACCAAAGGAATTAAACTACGGATGGAGCCCATGCACGATCTTTTCAGCGAAAACATTAATATTTTTTTAAGAAAAAGCCTAAATAGTTCGCGGAGAAATGGGCGATCCTTTAGAAGATTTATAGGACAATATTGCAGCAAGAATTCTTGATCTTTAAAATGATAATAAAAAAAGAAAAATGAGAGAAAAAATATAAACTTTAAGCTTTAGGAGTCTAAAAACCAACATCAAATCGTAAAAAATGCAATGTCTTGATCCAATAAAAGTGGAGGAAGAAAAGATCGTTACCAGAAATGTTAGACGAAAGAGAGGAGGAGAAGAAGTGTGCTTTGTTCTCCGATTTGTTTGGTGAAATAGGCCTCCTAGTCTTTCTTCTTTATAAAAAACTCACGGAACAAGCGGCTGGACCATTGGAAGCGCCATTTCTCTTCTTCTTGGAAGATCCCACTTGCTTACCGTCACCACCCAGTGTGAATATCTTGAATAGTTCTAATCTAAATATTTGAATAATTTTATGTCAAACAATATTCATTCCTCGTCAATCCAGTAAAGCCATATGGTCTCTCTTTCCCCAATAGTTTTAATCAGATCAAAATCCAATAAGTGTAAAATTAAGTGTTTTTCGCTTTTCTGAAATGCCAAATATATTCTTCGTTGTTAGGGATTTATTTCGATGCTCAAAAAGTTATTTGACTCAATAAATTTGAATAAAACTGATAAGATGGAACTGGGAGGAGAAGATGAGGGGTGGAAAGGAGGCGGTCTTGATGCAGTGAAGGCACGAAATATCTTTAATGGCAGATATATAAAAAAATAATTAAAATATTTTTAATGATAGTTATGTAAAAAAATATTTATGAGACGACTATAATAAAAAATAAAAAAATATTGCAAAAGTTTATTTTATTTTTAATTAAAATAAGTATAGTTTTTATTAATAGTATTTGAGGAGTTGTTATTTTGAAAATATTTATAGAAAATAGTATTTCATGGGATACGGAAATAAATATAAATTTCAAAAAAATATTTTAATAAATTTAATTTTTAGAAAAATATTTCTGAAAAAATCTAAAATATTTAAACCACGTCGCATCATTGGACCAGACACCTCATGTCTGTCGTCACCCCCCCTCCTCCAGCCCTTGTGAAATTCACACAACAGCGCAAAATCCACCGTCCCTTTCCACCCATCCAATTCTCACCACCACCATCCTATCAAACGCGTAAGAGAAGTCGAAAACAGCGGGGGGAGCCTGCACGAATGACACCACCGCCAATAAATGTAAGCCTTTTTGGTCATAGTGGGCGAGGCCCGAGGCAGGCGACCAGTCGAGAAACCACAGGGGACCCAATCAGGACTGCCAGGCGAACCAAAGCGCGTTTAAACTAACGCGAGTGCTCCGACCCCAGTTTCTCTCATCTTTCTTTCTCCATTCTTGGAAGCCACCGCCAGATCTGGGCAGAGGGCAAGAAAGAAAACCGGAAGCGAAACACGCAGAGAGAGAGAGAGAGAGAGAGAGAGAGGGAGAGGGAGAGGGAGGCGAAGGCGAGAAGAAGAGATGCCGAGCGATAGCGATATCGACGAGGACGAGCTCCTCCAGATCGCTCTAAAGGAGCAGGCGGAGCGCGATTTGAGCTACCAGAAGCCGTCCAAGGCCTCGAAGCCCGTCGTCAACCTCATCCGAGCCCCCCCGCCGCCGCCCTTCATGGTGAAGGGCCAGGGGAACCCTAACCCTAATGCCAGGGGCGCCGCCGCCGTGGGCAAGGGACATCGCCGGCCGGGCAGGGGGGGCGGCGCGGACGACGACGACGACTCCGAGGTCGAGTTGCTCAGTATCTCGTCCGGTGATGAGGATACCTCCAGGGATCGCGGGCCCCCGCAGCGGAATCGGGAGCGAAGGGCTTCGAGGGACGAGGGGGATTGGGACGGGGACGAGCCGAGGAGCTGGAAGAAGGTCGACGAGGCCGAGGTATTCGCCCCCCGTTCTTGATTGATTGGTCCTTTTGAATCTAAAATGGATTACCTTGTATCGAGGTAGACGCATTCTTGCCCCGACTTTTATGGATGAATTCTTAAATTTGAGATGGACTTGTTAGTATTTCTTGGTAATTCTTGCTCCCGTTTCTGATTGGTAAGTTCTTGAATTTAAGATGAACTTGCGAGCAGTTATTAGGATTGCATGCTCCCATTTTTATTGACCAATTCTTGATTTTGAGATGGGCTTTTTAGGAGTTCTTAGTAACACATCTCTTGCTTTTTATTGGTTAGTCCTCGAATCTCACATGGACCTCGTTAGTCTTTTGTAACAACAGCTGCTGGTCTCATTTCGAACAGTTTGTGCTAATGAGTCGGAGTCACGCTTGATAAATTTTCAATGAACCATGGCATCATGTTTCAGCTAATTTCTTGGTTTGTGTCTGCTGAAGAGATCTGTGCATCAGAATTTGTTTTGAATTATGTTGAAGAGTTTTTGGAAGCTCTGTACCAAATGTGTTTGTTTATATTAAAGTGGTATTCAATGTAGAGTTCTGTCATGGATCTTGCTAAAAATTTTGTTGTTCTCTTGCTTTCCAGGGGAAGCGTAAGCAAGATACATATAATTTGACATTTTTTTTCTGCAATTATCAACATTTCCTGCTGATAATTATTGCATATGTTCTTTATTTTTCTTCACCACATTATAGTTTTTCTCCATGTTAACGATCATAGTCCCTATTCCATCAATAGCCTGAGGAAGGAAGTGGGTTATGTGTCTTGACAGGAAGTGAAGCAGCTGGCTGATGTGATTTAGAAAAGAAGGGATCAACTAGCTGATTCCGTCTAGAAGAAGGACGTGCCAACTGGCATTTTTGTAGGAAAGAAGAAGTAACTTATGCACAGTTAGCAGGTGCTAAGTGCACCAATTGTTTTTCCACTGTAAGGTCTGCTTCCACAATGGTTGGGTGGCATCTTGATGTTTTTTGACTTATTAACAGTGATCATGAATTTGGTATATGCCCCGTTTAGAATTTGGTTTGGTTCATGTGTTGTAATTGGCTTGGTTAAATTTCTGGTCATTCAATCAAACAGCTAACCTGCTTTCAGTGTAAGAATATCGGTGAACTTATAAATTGTGTTTTCTGTAATGGTAAATTAAACATCAACAAGTTCACTGATATATTACTAGTATTTATTGCCAGTAAGCTATACTTGTAAATTTGGGCTGGTGTAGTGTATTAGTATGATATTTTAAACCTTAAAAGGCTTTGATGCTTACTTATTAAAGACAAGCAGTGGTTGTTATTATTAACTCCTGTCTGGTCCTTCAGTATCTCTGCACTGTCAAGATCTTCACTGTTCTTTTTGGTATCTTTTACATCATTTATGATCCATTCTGAGTAGCATCTATGCTAGTGGATTTGCAATTTAACTTCTCATTTCTGCTCAATGATATATTTATGACTGATAAGGTGAAAGATGAATGATCTATTTATCTTTTCTTATTTCCAGCTTGCTCGCAGAGTCCGAGAAATGCGCGAGACAAGGGCAGCACCTGCTCAAAGCTTAGAGCAAAAAGGGACAGCACTAGGTCGGAAGGCGCTTACCAATTTACAATCCCTACCTCGAGGAGTGGAAGTTTTAGATCCACTGGGACTAGGGTAACATTTCATATACATGGATTGTCATTGCCAATAATTTTGTTCTTTTTTTTTGGCTTTCTTAACTTATGTTCTCAGCCTTGAATTGCTTCCCCCCGAGCTCTGGAACCCCAGTTGTGCTTTTGGATGCATTCAATTCTAAAATGTTGCTCTTATTAGAATTTAATTGAATATTTCAGTTCATACATCCATCCAACTACTTCAGATGATATATCATGTTCCAGATTGCCACTTTGCCACATTAGTAAATTAGTTATTTTTGTCTGTTAAATCTTGAAGCCATTTAGTCTTAGCTATTATTTCTGTGATCATGCTCGAAGTGAAGCTTCGTACATACATAGGTTTATGCATGTGTATATATGTATGTATTTGTGTGTGTACCATGGAAAGCTCAATCGATATTTGCGAGTAATTTTTTTTTCTCTTTCCTTCTTTTCAGGCAGTCTTTGATCATTGACATGTGGCCTGTTTTGAAATTTTAATTAAAATTCATGAAAATGATTCTATCCACACTATCATATGCTACCCTTTCTAGGTTTTCATTATCTTTTCTTTGCCTTATTTAGTTTCTGTTGTGAACTGACAGGGTAATAGATAACAAATCTTTGAGGCTAATTACTGCAGCTTCAGTAAGCTCGCCAGTTTCTCGAGAGAGGTCTGATCCATTGGATCCCAGTACTCGAGGTATGCTACTTTTGGTTCTAGTTTACCCTTATGATGAGTGATGAGTCCCAAAATTGTTGTGGCCTGATTGTTGCTAATCCTCTTAATACTTTATATAGGTTTGAAATGCTAATATACATTGTTAATTTCTAATATACATGGTTGAACTTGTGCTTTTAATGATCAAAGTGAATCCACATGCAGGTTCATGGGTGATAGTACTTATGATGAACTTTCATGCAAAATTATGGAGCTGTGTAAACCAGATTTTTTGAATAAGCTCATCACTTTGGTGGATTGCTTATATTAGCATGGCGCATTTCACTCCAGAAGGTTTTTAATGCTTCTAGGAGTCAAAACACTTATTAGTAAATTTTCTGACTGTTCCTTGTAACCTTTCCTATTTAAATGCAAGAAGAATGGCCTATGTTTATCAGGGATATTTCTGGGACATAAGTTGTTCCATGTGCTTTTTAGAGTTAGAGGAGTTAGGTTTTAGCATATTCTTAGTAGGAGCCATTGTCAGTGTTTTGTGACTGACATCTACTAATGATTCTGATTTCTGAAGGTTGTTGAGTTGGTAACCATATTCAGACATGGTGATTAAGGCTTTTAGGTGCCTGTTTGGAAGTCAAATACCTCGAGGATTAAAGTCTCTAACCGGTCCTTTTAAGAGGTGATTGTCAACTCTCAACAAAATAAGCAGGTAAAGGATCAATGTACCCCTTGGAGAATAGTGAATTTGGTGGATAATGTGAAGCATTTATTTAGACTCTTGTTTTAGGAACATGATGATTGACAGCTATGTTGGCAACTTTAAGAGCAAGATTGATCAACTTCAGACCATGCATTTTCAAAATCTGGGCAATGGTTGAAAATGGAAATTTATAGGTGAAAGGCAGCTGAAATAGAGAAATAATGCAGGATACATCTGGTAGAAATCACCTGAGTCAATAAATGGGCAAATTCTAGCTGACTGTTGAGTACAATGTATAGAAATTGTAATGGAGTTATGAGACATTTGCATGTGGAGTCGATATGTACACTCCTCTTTTCTTAGAACCCCGCATTTCCATGTAACACGTCTATAGAGTGAAACTATAAAAGAGTGCGTAACTCAAAGAGGATAGTACATTTATGAACCCCCAAAAGAAATGTTGCAAAAATGAGAGTTGCTAATGCTTAAAGTAGTAAAAGTAGATGTCACAGGAGTCAGGAGAAAATTGTTACAAAAGCAAAATGTCTATTTGAGACTTTAATTCGTTTTACCCATTGTATCATCAAAACTAGGTCCTCTTCCACCTTCTACGGTTCAGCTAGATGGCGGACTACATTAAGTCAATTTTGTGTTTGTTTCGTCAGATTTTAATAACTGAAACAAACTGGTTCTTTCATTACTTCTAGTTTTCCTTTATAATTTTTCTCCAACTACATGCTTATTCTTGGTTGTGAGTATGCCATTGTCTGAAATTAATTTAAGGTTAGAACCACAGTATTAGCTTGATTGCAAGCCAGAGCTTATGGGCTAATGTACCTATATCTGTAACAGCAAGGGAGATAGTGTTTTAAGCACAAAATAATAGTGGTAGGATTTTGTGCTTTTATTATTGCATTGATTTCATCTTCACTGCTGTTGTTATTTAACAAAAGCTTGTGTCTTAATTTTTGCAGAAAAAGTAACATATTCTTCTTCAAATTTTGATCCCAAGGTTTTTCTTTCCCGGGTTCACCAAGAAACAAGTGCTGCAGATTTAGAATCTGGTGCCCTTACTTTAAAAACTGATCTTAGGGGAAGGACACTGCAGAAAAAGCAGTTGGTGAAAGAGAATTTTGATTGCTTTGTCTCTTGCAAAACCACAATTGATGGTACTTAGTCATCTAATTTCAATGTATATTTATGGTGTTTACATATGTAATTTGTGGGTCGGGTTTCGATAGATTGCTTCCAGATGCTGGAAGAGGTTACTTTTATTCTTTGCAGATATCGAGTCGAAACTGAGGCAGATAGAGGAAGATCCAGAAGGTGCAGGTACTGCTCACTTGCATCAAACCACACAAAATATCAGTGCAGTAGCAAATCGTGCATTTGAGCCTCTGTTTGAGAGGCAGGTAGAGAACTGAATACTTAGTTTTAAAAGTTTGCATCTGTGAGGCTTGCAGTTAATCAATGGTTCTATAAATTTGATAAACTTGATTTCTCATCCATCTTGACCATAATTTAGGTGCAAGCTGAGAAAATCAGATCAGTTCAAGGAATGCTTCAGAGGTTCCGCACGCTGTTCAATCTGCCGAGCACAATTCGTGGGAGCATTAGTAAAGGCGAATATGATTTAGCTGTTAGAGAGTACAGGAAAGCGAAGTCAATTGTGCTTCCTTCTCATGTATGTCAACCTTGCCAACTTATTCATTTTAGTGTCTTGGGCAGTAAAACTGCTCTGTTTTTTATTGGGAATGCTTAACTTTCATCATTGTGTGGAAGTTCTTGCTATTTCTTATCTCTTGTAGATTGGTGGTACATTATGGTTACAAACTTAGAATCATTCTTGATGACAGATTTATGGACTGTAGTATGATTTATTTTAGTCAGAAGACTCAGAACTAGACAAAAGAGGAATATGGAAGGATTGAGTCTTGTGGTGGTAAACCTTGGAAAGCCCTAATATAAAGTATGGGTTCTCACCCGCTATAAAGAGGAAAAAACTGAGAAACATGGGGAAAGTTTCATCTATATCCACCCCACCCTGCCTTGAGAAAGGAGGAAAAAAGGGGTCTTCCATTAGCATTATGGTGGGTCAAAGTGGTCCTTATCCTTTTAGAATCCAGATAGAAGTATCAAAGTGTGTCTGTAATAGTGGTCTGGGGCTCATTACTTGGTAGAGGAAAACAATAAAGAAAACTTTTAGGGCCCGTAAAGAGACACACTGTTGTACAAGCTAAAGGCTTAAACGCCCTCTTGTACACTTTTCAGAAAGCTCTGCATTCCCTTCGTTTTTCCCTCTTGTTCCTCATAGTTTTTTCTATATCTTCTTCTGTCATCTTTTCTGAATTTTGCTCTCTTATCTTGGCCAGACTTGATTCCTCCCATCTGTTGCCACATGACCTTTCGATTGCCTTCATACTTTTCCGTAAGAGGGAGGAGCCACAATAATGTGACCAAATATCTTCAATGCACACAGCCATTTACTTTCTGCCAGAACATAAACATAACTGCAAATAGAAGAAGATAACTCAGAAAGAAAAATGAATAGAAACTTAAATGATAAATCTAGGCTCCATGTAATACGTAATTTCAGTAATATAGCAAAGTTGTGTATTGGCTGTATTGTTGTCATCGTGTCTTATGCCTTATTTATTTTTAAGGTTGAGTCTAATCTTCTAGTATAGCATCAGGATGTTATTTTTTCCTTATAGCTGGATTTACCTTTGAGCTATCTTCTATTTACTTGATTGTTAAGAACTAGCATCAATAGCTTTGTGGTTGTTATATAGGTTATTAGGTATGTTGCGAACAAGGGGTTCAGATGAATGTTAAACAAAAGAATAGGGATGTCAAGGATTGGTGGAATTTTGTGGTAACCTTTGGCAACTATGAATTAAATCCTCACTTCTAAGCCCTAATAGAAATGCATGAAAAAGGAATTCGTAAAGTTACCCTCAGTAAATGTCACTAGATTTTTTTTTTCAGTTGTGGGTTGTTTTGAACATAACACTTTGTTTTTGGGGTAACATAAATTATATGTTTTTTAATCCATGTTTTTGCTCGTCGCAAACGAAGCTGAATCAGCTTATAGACATTTCATTCTATCATGGACATAACAAACTCCCAAGGTTTGTGTTGAGCAGAAGCTCAACTGAAGACCTACACTTTAAGCATCAAAAAAGTTTAAATGAAATTCCTATAAGCCAACATTATTATGCACTTTTAGTACCTTAATTTAAAACCAAAAAGCTAAAAGTCTACAAGCTTATCTAATGCAGATTTACCTTTGCCGACTCCCATGCTCTTTAATCCGCTGCAGAATCTAAAAGATTCAGACTTGAGATAATGGAAATCTCTTTTTTAGTTTTTTATTTTTTTTAGAGGAAAGATGAAGGAAGTCTTTTTTTTACCTAATTATTGCAAGGAAACATTGCAGGTCACTGGGAACCTGAAATTCTTCAATTGAATTTGATTATCTAAGATCAAAAACTTGCTTAAACTTTGGAAATAAACAGGATTTCTGGTTTAGTTAGACATTTGGCTTGAAATGCTCCTTGAGATGTAAATTTTAGTATTTCCTATCATGAGAAAATCTTGGATATCGCAAATCCCTTCATTCAGATGAACCAGTTTCATTTTATATGTTCAAAGATTTGAAACTGTCAGAACATGGTTCAACTTAGATTGTTAGAATTGGAGAGCTACATTCAACACCTTGAAGTTGGCATAGTTTGGAGACTGATGATTTGATAAAACCCAATTTAGAAATTATTTGTCTTCGTTTTTTGTACTTTTGATCACCTTGCTTGTCCTCTCGCACAAAAGACTCCACACCAAATCCCACTTATTTATTTTGATGCATCAGTTGGTATTTCTCCAGTTTCAAGAACAGTTCACTGTAGTTGGCTATTTTGGTATCTTCTTTGCAAACTTTTTTATCATATGGTGCTTGATAACTAAAGTTCTTGAGAAGCATTTCACCTAGCTACTATATTCTAAGGAAGTTACGCTATTTTCTAGATTCTAGATATGAATCTCCCAAAACTCTTCCTTCAGAGTGAAGTTTTGGTATATCTTGGTTTCCCATTATTCATTTGTTGCATTGTTGAAATTTAAAAATACAGCAAGGTTTCTGTGTCATGCTGTAAAATTTTAGGCACTATGTATTTGTATCATATGTTCTTTGATGTTCTTGGAGAACAATACTTACATCTTGCTTTGAACAAGATTAGCAGCTATGCATAGTCTTTTCTTACTATTGGCCAATTTATTTACAGTTGCGTGAAATTTATACTTGCAGGTGGGAATACTAAAACGTGTACTTGAGGAGGTGGAAAAAGTGATGCAGGAGTTTAGGGGCATGCTTTATAAATCAATGGAAGATCCAAAGCTTGATCTTGCTGATGTAAGTTTGCTCCCATGCCTAATTCACTTTTACAGAAAATAAACAAGTTAATGTAATGTTACCTGATGTCTTACGAATGCTAATTGATAAAACCCTGTGTTGACTTTTCTTAAGCATTCTTATAGGGGAACCCACCTAAGTTGTACATGGATTAGTTAATAAAAAAGGAAAGAAGGTTTTCATATGTTATAAGAATCAGAAAACTTTTAAGAGAGGAAAATGATGGGACAAGTGACCTTCTATTTCTCCTTTTGCCCTAAGATTTCCTTGTTCACGACCTTTCTTATTGTAAATCTTTTTTTCCAATTTGTTTCATAACTCAGTATAAATTAATATCAAAATTTTGGATTCCTTGCCCTACTTTAATTCTACTTCTGGTAGGTATAATATGTTCCTTGTGCGTGTGTTTTAAGGGCCCCATGCGTCTTACATTTAACTAGTGTTCTGTGCTTCTAGCTTGAGAACATTGCTAGGCTGTTGCTGGAGTTGGAGCCTGATTCAGATCCCTTGTGGTATTATCTTAACATTCAGGTACTTTATAATAGTTCTTTAAAAACTAGTTATGTATAAAAATTCTAATGCTGTTTCATCGTCTTGATGCTTGACATTTACTTAGCTAAGTGTTTTAAATTTCTTTTCTTTTGTCAGAATCACAGGATTCGAGGTTTGCTTGAAAAGTGCACTTTAGATCATGAGGCATGGATGGAAATTTTGCACAATGAGATCCGGGAAAAAGTGCAATCTGATGCAAGATGGAGGCAACTCCAACAGGACTCGAATAAATCTGTAAGTGCTTTATTTGTGATATGCTAGTGGTCTAGTTAATGCATCTGTACTGCCTATGGATTTGTAACTTGCCATTTACTTCTGTTAGGATTTCTTAAGAATCAATAACCAGATGGTAAAATCAAGATGGAAAGAGGGAGTGCCACATGAAAATAAAAAAGAACTATACATGCAGTACTATATGTACAATTGAGTTATTTGATCGAGTTACACTAATTTCAAGCATAAAATTTGCATTCACCTTTGAAAAACTATGCTCAAGATTTAATTTATTTATCTTTCATCATGTATTATTATTTTGTTTAAAATTAAATTAAAGTAACCATCTGTATGTTAATATGATTGTTACTCTTCTGTTTTTCCTATTAGATATATTGACTGGTGCTTGGTATGTTCTGTTTTATCCAGTTAGATGTTGATTCGTCCATAGGTGACTCTCTTCCAGTTGACTCACAGCTGGTAAATATGATGGGGGAAAAAGTGGATGCTTTAAGAGGAAGGTATATCTGCAGGTTAGCTGCTGTACTTATCCACCACATGCCAGCATTCTGGAGATTAGCTCTATCTGTGTTCAGTGGAAAGTTTGCGAAGGTATTACTTTGAATCAATCTCTACTGCTTTTTTAGGTTTAAAAGATGTAATGCTCAATATTTTTGGCACTGTAATGAGTATGCTTGAGAGATGCCCTTGGAAAGTTTTCATCTGCTTAGTATTTGGTTCCTTTATACTGTTGGTTTCTTCAAGCTGGAAGCTTTAGCTAATTTTACTTGACACATTAACCAAATGAAATTTTATTAGGAAGCTGATGATTCAACATGGCGTTGTCATCTATACGAAGTGCTATTCTATGGTGTACCTACGTTTGTCTAGAATTTTACATATCGAGGATCTTCCTCACACACAAGCTATGTTCTTATGTGGACCCACCAAGTTCCAAACTTCCTTGCCAACAGTTCTGACTCTTTCCAATTTATGAAGAAAAGAATTGAAACAAAAGAGTCCCTTGTCGTTCATTTTTGCATTCGATATCATCAACTAACTTATCTAAAGTATCTTGGTAATTACAAGCAACAATTTGACCTTTTTATATGAGCATCACAGTTTATCAGGTCTTATTAATCTTTATGAGAGCTGCATAAGGGGCGTTTTCTTTCATGTGCTGCATATAGCTATAATCGTATAGGAAAATGGAAATATAAAAGTAAAATGTGCAGGATATTTCAAATCTATCATATAAATACTATTTATTGAAGGGTATAGTGAAGAGCATGATGTTTTGATTTAAGAAAAGATCAATGTTCTCACTGTTGATCTCCATCATGTTTATGTATGAATGATAATAAAGTAGATGCTTCACATCATCAATATGTACAGAGGTTCCTCCTGGTGCGACATAACATTTTGATATGACTTTTAGTGCCCCAGCCTAAGCTGACATGGATAGCCTGGTTTAGTTATTATTGTTCATGTGCCACCTTGTTGTTGTAGTTAAGTAACAGACTTGCAGAATAGAACAGTGCTAATATTTGTGGGAGGCTAATAGGAATTCTGATGTTAATTTCTTTACTGTATTAGTTGGTTTGGATATTATGATTTACAAGTTTGTTCTTCAATTGTCACTTTAAGAATTAGTACAGTATGTAGGCATATCAAGAACTAGAGGTGGTCACACATTAAAAGAGGTTCATAGAATTGTAGTGAAGGATGTGAAAAGCTGTATACTGAGAAAGAGTTTCATTTATGTCCATAAAGGAAAATACTGAATTTGTTTTCTTTCTATAAGTCTTGTTTACTACTCTCAGATATGCTAACTTTGCCTTTTTTCTCAAGGTCACTGCTGGCAATACAGTTCTTGATTCAGAGACAAATGCTAAACCTGCTGCTAATAGGAGCGAGGATAAAGTTGGTGAGGTGAAATACTCAAGCCATTCTCTTGAAGAGGTTGCTGCCATGGTTCATGATACTATATCTGCATTTGAGCTCAAGGTATAGTAAATTCTCACATTTTTTGTTGTCAATTAGTTAACAAACCTTTTCTCGACTTACCTTTCCAAATTTGTTCCCTTTTTTATTCTTTCATATAAGTTGTTCATGGTTAGTCTTGGGGGGAAAAAACTTAATGATGCTATCACTTCTCAAATTGGTTACATAGCCCTAGCCATCATGCATTCATTTATCTTCGAGCCATCCTAGAATGATTCGTAATATTTGGTGGCTCACTCATTAAGACTTGTGTAGGAATACACTTAGGGGCATGGTTCACTGTATTGTACCGAATTGAGTGGTATGGGACGGGGTGTGCCATATCGGTTTGGTACCGGTACATGGTACGAAGGTCAATATAGCGAGCCGGCCCCGTACTGTACCGACACAGTAATAGTGCGGCAGCGGTATGGGGCCTGGTACCAAGATGGCGCACCTTGCTTTGGGACAATTCTTATTTCATCCACCAAACTTTATCTAAGATAATCTTGCCTTCTACGTTGAACCAGCCATGTAGCATCAAAAGCAAGTATATTTGTGGTGTTGACAAAAGAATGGAGAACAAAGGATTATAAGATGCTTGTGAAATAGTGATCAAAGCATACTCCTGAGTTGTAATTTGGTTATACATGAGAGTAGTAGTAAGAATAGGGGGTTTTGAGTTCTCATATGTCACTGCATTAGAAGGCGGCTTGGAATGGCTTGGAAAGGGTTAGCCTGTATGTCTAGTTTCAGTAGCATAAATAAAAAGTGTTGTGGTACATGGGATTGGTATGTATCAAAAATTGGCATGCTTAAAAAGCTATAAAGTATAGATATTGTTTATAAAGTGGAGGCGGTTTATTGGATCCGGATAACTACAAAATGCAATTACTTGTAATGCCATATTTGAATTCAATATACGGGATCAAAGGCCATATTGGTTTGGATTTGAATATTAAGATACATGAAGAATACAACTGTTTAGTTAATATTTTTCTAAAATGTCGTGTCTTGTTTCACAAGCTCTTTGAAATCTAGATTTGCATTTGGATGTCAAAATTCGGACATTTGGCTGTGCCCTGGCAACGTTAGTTTCAATGATTTTATGTAGATTGTGGTGCTTCGAGGAGATGTTTCCATGCAAATTGTGGCTGTAACTTGCATTATGGCTGCATAGATATTGATATGCCTTATTTCTTGTTATTATGTATAGGCTTTGTATCCGCCTTTCGGATTATCCATGCACTTTTCCTGTCCCAATCACCACTTATGAGTGTACTGTCTTCCTGACATGGTTGTTATGTACTCTGGATATCTACTGGAATTTGCTTTATCTTTGGAGTGCAATTATTATACAGTTTATTTTTATTCCTGTTGTTGGTAGGTACAGACAGGTAGATAAGTTCCTGTTTTGATGACAGGTCCACAATACATTTCGTGATTTTGAAGAATCAAACATTCTTCGCCCATTCATGGCTGATGCTATAAGGGAAATAGCTAAAACATGTCAGGCATTTGAGGGGAAAGAATCTGCTCCTCCAACTGCTGGTATTTACTATTCTTCTTGAAAAAGCTGTATGTTAGTAATAATGTAAAACAGGATATAATCTTTGAGTATTTCCATGATTCTACCAGTTAAAACTTTGCGCACCTTTCATTTTGAAATCACAAAGATTTATATACTAAGGCTCTGCTCATGGATGCGGGCAACAACCAAGGAGATAGTCAAAGATGAAACATGGGTTCCTTTATCTACTCTGGAAAGAAATAAGTCTCCATATGCAATTTCTTACTTGCCCTTGGCATTTCAAGCAATGACAACGTCAGCTATGGACCGGATTGATGTGTAAGTTCTTGCTTCTTGGATTCTGCCAATTGTATATGAATTTTTTTCATCACTGTGTAAATCTATACTTATGTTTGTGTGTTTCCTGTTATTTGTATTCATGTGTCTCTTGCGCCTTATTTCTTCATAGACTTTCACATAGCCTTCCTCTTAATTACCTGCTATATAGATTTCTCTTAGTTTATTGAGGTAGAAACCCATCAGTTGACTGCTCATGTATGATCTGCAAATGATAGTACTACAGGTAGAATAGAGCATGTTTCTAGAGGAGGTGGACTGAATCCAATGCTTCATAAGTTTGAGCTTTTCAGTGAATGAACACTTCAGATAGCTCATCTCATGCAAGAGATATTTACTTTGTGCATACTTGGGAGTTGGGATTGTATTTCATTATCTCCCTTCATCTATACTATTTCCTACCTGGGTATAGTCTTCTTTTTTTGAGTATTAAATCGTGAACATTGAAGATCATATAGGATTCAGAACTGGTTAACTTCTTTGATCTTTTTAGAAGCTCTTGAATGCTTATGCAACTCTTTTCAGAAACCGGTGCTCCTTTCTTTGTTCTTTCTATGTTTTGGACCGAGTTTGAGTTTGGTTTGTGACATTTCTTCTGATTATTTTTTTGCAAGTACCTCCTGTATTTATTTTGATTGATGAGAATGATTCTGTTTGGTGCATTCACACATGCACCATTGATGTTTTACCTTACCGGGTATGGATGGCAGATGTGTGTGTGTATGTCCATATTTATCTATCTATCTATGTGTGTGTGTGTATCCTGCAGCTGGTTGCTTATAAACATCAACGGTGAGGCACTAATGTTGCTGGAAAAACCATAACCACAATATCACTGTGATATCCACCACCATGTATGTATTATATATCCTGCTGCAGCTGGTTGCTTATGAACATCGTCAATGAGGCACTGTGATATCACTGTGATATCCAGCACCATAATTCCTGACTGACAATTCATTGGTCTTTTCTGCTTATTTTGGCTGCTGCTAACTTTGCTTTCTTGTCCTTGTCTTGTTCGTCTGCCTTCTAAGTAATGATGAGTTCGTGTGATAAATTTATGCAAATTAGTCTTTTTTATCATGACTTAAAATTAGGTATTAATTGCATGAGTTAATGATTGTTTAGTAAAAAAAAATAATCATCTAGAGTTAATGATTGTTTAGTAAAAAAAAATAATCATCTAGAATTTTTTATCATTTCATAGTAATCTATATTGTAACTCTGAAAAGGATTTTCTTCGTTATACAGTCTGGTACATTTGATTTTTCCACTCAACTTTTCTAGGTTATTTTTGAAAGTTTAACATATTTATTTTGTTACAATTTTGATTTTGAAATTGTAGTGCCCAAGGTATGCCGTATCGGCTCAAATTGGGCGGTGCAGGGCATAGCGTATTGTACCGGTTCGGTACCGATGGCGTACCGATACTTGGTATGCAAAAAAAAATAAAAACTCTGCACCATTCCGTACCGACATTGTGCTAGTGTGGCACTGGTACATGGTCTGGTACCGAGACGGCGAACCTTGATAGTGCCACTTCTTGGAAAAGAAGGCCCTTGATCTATGGTTCATCTAAACAAAGGCAGAGCAGCATTCCTTTAAGAATATAAGTTACAGTATTTAGTGCCTTTGGATTGATATTGTTTCTACTTTCTACCTGTTCAGTATGATTCAGAATCTGAGGAGTGAAGCAACTAAGTCAGATGACATTTTAGAACATGTTCAAGAAATTCAAGAATCAGTTAGACTTGCATTTCTCAATTGTTTCCTGGATTTTGCAGGTATGCTTAATATTGAATGCAGTAATTAAATAACTTGGTATTTTACATAATCAATTATCATCATGAGTATCATGTTCAATTTGTGCAAGTGACTCAGGTTATATTGAACGAATTGGTGGTCAAATATCTCAGAGTAAATCAAACAAAGAAAGCAATCACTTGCAGAATGGATATGTAGATGGTCTTGACGGAGAGTCATCTATTATTCGTGTCGGTGGTGATGCTGCTGCTGATTCCCACAGAAAGCTGTTAATAGTTCTTAGTAACATTGGCTATTGCAAAGATGAGCTGTCACATAGCTTGTATGACAAGTACAAGCACATATGGCTGCAATACAGGTGTGTTTTTACAGTTAATCCCTTTCTCCTAATCATTTGAGATCCTTATGACTGTTTTGTTTTTTCTCCCTAGAAATTTCTTATGAGAATCTTTCCATAGCTTAAATCAAAAATTTGGTGGATCAACCATGAATGTTCCTAATAATCTAGAATTTAAGCTCAGAGCAGTGAAAACCTAGAGAAGCTTTCTTACTAGGGACAAGATGGTATATATTTGCACTGTCCAGGGTCAAACCCTTGAAATAGAAGCATCTTCCATTTCTCATTAGGGAGTAAGCTGGCATATATTTCTCAAAACTACCATTAGAGTTTTCCTTAGTCACCCCTTCTTTTCTCACTTTTAGTCTTCACCTATATCTAGGGCACCTTCATACAAGAAAATCTCAGTTTTGGTTTCCAAGTTGAGAAAAAGGAACCATGATTTCAACTTTCCCGTGCTCCTTTGTTGGTGAGATGGTTTCATTAGTTTTCAACAATTTAAAGTTGAATAGAAAATAGTTAGTTTAACTCTTAAACAAGGTTAGTGGGATCTACACTGGGATCCATACGGATTGCTCGGTACGGTACCGTGTTGTGCTGACTTGCGGTCATAGTATGTTGAACCGGCTCGTATCGGTTGGTTCAACATGTACTGTATCGGTTCGGGCCTTGACTGGTACAACGGAGCCGTGGAAACCGGTATAGGGCCCGTAGATGCCGAACCCAGTTGGAGCTGGAGAGAAAGAATAGAAGGAGAGAGCGAGCGGGGAAGGGAGGGAGAAGGAGAGGCCTCCGCCGGTGCCGGGGGGCAGGGGAGGCCGTGGTTTTTTAATTTGGGAATTTTTAAGTGAAGTCGGCAAATCGCTTGCCGACTTCACTTAAAAATTCTAATTTTTTTTCCGCGGTGGATTTGCCGACTTTACTTAAAAATCCTTTTTTTTTTCCGCGGTTGCGTCGCCCCCCTGCGGCCCTTCGTGGGCGGCAGAGGCCTCTCCTCCCTCCCTCCATCCCTGCTTATTCTCTCCTTCTCTCCGCCGCCCCCTTGCGGCCCTCCGTGGCCAGCGGAGGCCTCTCATCCCTCCCTCCGTCCCCCACTCACTCTCTCCTGTTCTGCTTCCCCGGCTCCGGCCGGGCGCACCCGCTTTCGCGGGGAAGAGCTGGCTGGTTAGGTATCGGTTTAAACCGGTTCGGTAGGCGACCGGTACGCCTACCGGTACCGGTACGGTGCATCTTGCTCGTGGTGCACTGACGAAGGGGAGAGGGAGAGGGAACGAAAGAGAGGAAAAGAGAGAGGGAGAGAAAGAAGGGGATTGGTGGGAGGGAGAGAGAGAGGGAGAGGGAGGGGGGAGAGAGGTGCCGAGAGAGGGAGAGGGCTTTCGAGCCTTCTCTACTCCTATCGTGGTGTAACGAAAGAGAGGAAAAGATAGAGAGAGGGGAGCGGAGGGAGGGGGAGAGAGAGG
>JAOXJJ010000002.1:908330-931578 GCA_025769935.1 Phoenix roebelenii | reverse complement strand
TCAACCATCATCACGCATGGCTCCTGCAGACCTCCGGCTTACTCAACAATTAATGCGCATGGCTCCCGTTATCTACGATTCTCAACTCCCCCACGGCAAATCAGCTTGGCTGCGCCCCATCAACTGTGACAATTCTCTAGCTTCGGTCTGATCTCCTACGGAAAGGCATTAATTCACACGATCATGCACTAATTCATGCGAAATGCTCAATCGTACGGTAACCTTGTCCCATCACATCACAGGTAATCGAGTACCCCTCCATAAAAGAAGAACTCCTCCACCTTAGAGGGGGCTGGAGGCTAAAACTCTGAATACGCATATCTCTCTTTATATACATTCTCCCCTCTGACTTAGGCATCGGAGGGCCAGCGCCGAATACCCCGACCACCGGCTTCTTGCAGGTCTCCCGGAGGACGCCGCCCGATTGATTTCCGTTGGAGCTCCTCCCGATCAGCCCAGTGATCACCCCCGGATCCAATTTCCAGCAACAATAAGAATTGTAGAAAACACCAATAAAACCAAAAAACAAGGATCCGAGCAAGCTTTACAAAGATCAATACCAATGACTATTCCAATACACTACTATGAATAGTTACTTATCTCTCGGGACAAAGTCAGCTTCACAAAGCCAAAAAGTACAAAAATTGATTTTGCTTACCCTGACAATCTCTTCATAAGTTTCATCATCAATCTCTACAGTAGTAATTATTTCTTCAACATCCCCAAGTATCATATTCAAGTGCTGATCATATGCCTGAAAGCAGGGGAAAAATCAGTGTCTACACAGTGCTAACTTAAGACGAAACAGATATTAGGTCACAATCTAGATAGTCAACAAGCAAATGGACGTTTGAATATGACCAAAGCAAAGGCAGCCTTTTGAATAATTCTAACATGCCAAGATACTTCTCCAAATTTCTTTAGAAGTGCTGGCAGTCCATGCAACGAAGCAATTGCGGATTGAGCAAGCTATGAAAATAAATGCAGTGGATATATAATTTAAGTAACATATTTAAAATGAGGAGAGATTTTAAATGTCAGTGATGTTTCCTTGAAGATGCCGCAATAAGGCAAATTGTATCTGGATGGAACTTCACTGCAAATGTGTAGGATTTGTTGCAGATAGATACCATGGTATAACAACATCTTCATACATCATCTGACATCAACATGAAAATCACAATATTTTCACGTTTTAAATAGGATGTAGAGGGAGAAAAAAAAGCACAGCTGAGCACAAAAGCAAGATCAATTTAGCAAGGGTGGAATTTGAAGACAAGTGGTTAGGTAATGCAATTATCACTTCAGCATATTAAAAAGAAAAAAATCCCTTAAAGCTACTTTCTTTTCTATTTAATCAGCAGGTTTGACTATCATGTGTTTAACATTTACTTTGCTTTTTTTGAGAAATAAATGGATATAATTATATAAACATGTACAATTGGTGCCTTGCAATCACCAATTAATATACTTTCATGGTTCGATGTTCTGGTGTTCTAGGCGTAGAGGGACCACATCAATGCAACCAAGGAGAAGATTGATTCATTTGGACCAGCATGAGGGTCCAAATTCATTGCATCGCTAGAATCCATGTTGTATATTTGAAGCAGATTGACCTTGCTTCTCTCATGGAACTCATTTCCTAAAATGGTGATATCATTATCACCTACTCTAGCAAAACCATTCATCGGAGCCACTATTAACCATACGTCATTGAGGCATATTCTCAAAAGATGTATATCTAGAGCCTTGGTAATAGTGGCGTGGTTTGGTAATACACGTGTGTATAAATATAATTCTAAAGAAAGGTAAAACTTAAAGAAAAGAAGAAACTTACTGCCAATTCTTTTTCTAATAAAAAAGGTAGTCACTGTAAGACTTCTGCATTCTTGTAATCATTATAGCTACTAGTAGTTTGTACTTCAGCATAATAAGGATATATTTTTGAGAGGGGTGGGTGGTTAGCTACCAGATTCCTAATCTCTCCATTGCCTGGAGCACCTGGTAGATTCCCTCTGCTGGTCACTCCCTCAACATATAATGGACTAAACCTGTATAAAGTACAGGGTTAAAGCAGATTGGAGTTGAAGAGATACACTAAGCTCACTGAGTTTCTTTTGTGGACTCCCTGTAACTGTTTTTGCTTCTCCATTGACCATTATAGCAAGAAATTGAGATGTCCTCACTGCACTCATGCTCCATATCTGGTGCGGAATTCAAACCGTGGTGAGCGTTTATCCACCCTGATGTCCCTAATTCCTCATGATTATAGTGCATTGGCTTTCACCCCCGAAGGGTTTTCCGTCCAACTTTCAATCTTAGGTTTGGTTCGGTTTCAACAAACCCGAACAGCCTACCCGTACTACAACCACAAGGTTTTCCTTTTCTACGAATAATATTTTTTCCCATGATTCTGCTACATTATTGCCCCATGAAACTGGTTTTACCCTTACTAGGTTCCAAATCACTAACGTTAAAAAAGTTTTCTTCTTTGTTTCCAGCAGTATGGTCTATATCTCCGATCGATTCTATCAACTAATCGAGCCAACGGGCTGAAACCCTCGAACACCCTATTTCTTATCCCATTAATCAAGAAAAATGGAACAAAGAAAATTTTCCCCCCGGAAATACTCAGGCAAGATCAAGAATCCACGTACGAAACATGCCCGAGATCGTGGAGACACAAACGATCAAAGGAAAAGGATTTTACGAATTATACGGACAGCTGATTCTGGGGCTTTGGCAGCGAAAAACGAACAGATTTTGGGGGAAAGAGATCTGGTAAGAGAGGTAAGAATGAGATTACGTGCAGTTTTCCACGAAGCTCTCGATCGGAGCGGAGCTTGACGTAGATGCGCTCGTCGAGGCTGAGCCTGATGAGGCCCAGCGGCTCCTTCACCGCGCTCTCTTCTTCGCTCGCCATCTCTCTCTCTCTCTCTCTCTCTCTCTCCCTCTCGCTCGGGTCGCTGCGTACCGTGGAGGTGGAAGAGGGAGTTTTAAACTTTTAATCGTAACGGAAGGTACACACAGCTTCTCCCAGTTCTATTTGGATGCGGTTTTTTCTTTTTCTTTCTTCAAACGGTTATAAATCACAACTCGATCGAAGTGGGCTTTTTTGGGCAATTGGGAGAGCACCGTTTCAGTATTTATTCTAGTTTTATGCATCAAATATTCATTACTGGCAAAAGAACATATTGCAAAGAGAGCTTTATTTTGAGCCTGGCTTGGCCTTAATTTCGCTGTTCATTATTTCCAGGTGATGGAGATTTAAGTGGATTAACAAGCCATGCGTTCATGGAGGTGGAGCTCGATATTAAGGCATGGCGGAGAAACTCCGAATACTTTCGTGGCAACTCATATTTGTCGCGAAGGTAATCAAGTATCAGATTGGTTGGCTGGATAAGCAATTCTGGATGATATTTCTCTCCAGCATGGTGATGCCCTTCACCCCAATTAGATCCAAATTTCGGAGGTCGATGGTCGTGGAGTTGGATATATTAGGCATAATTAATTGTTCATACATGTTTTTCATTTGAAGTTCAAGAGTTTTGTATGCTAGTTTGATCAGCAATCCACCTAGATAGCAGTGGGTTGTGACTCGTGACAAAGCCCGTCAGGAGTTTTTTCTTTTTTCTTTTTTTTCAGTGAGTCAGTTGCTCAAACTGCTCTCACATAAGTACAATCAGCTACGTTACTATCAAGAAGACTATAGAAAAAAGAAATCCGGCAGAAGTCTTCAAAAGACTGAAAAGCTTAATATTGAGTTACATTATAATAAATAGAAAGCAATAAATTTCAAGAGAAAAAGGAAATCTAAAAAACCTCACTGATGATTGGACTCCATAGAAGTTTTCGGTACTGATTGGAGTTCAATTTACTTGTAAAATTTCCAACTTTATTTTTTCAAATGCCCGTTCTATAATTTGCACCATCTCACATGAGGGAGTTGGAGTAGTTTGCTTCTCGCATTTCTATTTACTTTTTCCAAATGCCTCCCTAGAATCCGACCATCTCACACAATCCGACATTGGCGTGTGATTGATTAGCTGTTATTGACTACTCTACTAAGAGTTTGGCCAAGTAGAAAACTCTTACACAGTAGCTAGGATTATTTATGTTACGATAAATTTACTAGAAGTACTGTTGGAAAACAAAACGATCCCTTTTCCTTTTTTTATATTGACTGAAAACCACCTTGTTCAAAGCGCATCAACCCTGGCTTGCGTTCAATGCATGGGAACCAGTTCTTGTTCCGTGAGGACTTCTTTGCACTGGCTGTGGGGTCATGTGGTCCCAAAAATGTTGCACCCAACACTCCCCCATGCAATGTATCAAAACCAATCTCCTTTCAGTGCGTCACCAAGGCCGGCAGGTGGTCTCCTTGGTGATTCTAAAACACCCCGGCAACCTCGCCTTAAACACACACAACAAAAAAAAATGGTAAAGAAAAATTCGACTGGGCTTCTCATGCAGGCATTTCTATCCAGGTAAGTCCGATAATCATCTGTTTGTGAAGTCAAATTTGATTACCTTGGCTTTCATTTTGGGTTTTTCTTGGAGTTTGGATCTTGTTATCTATGGAGAAATCTGAAGCTGAACTTGAAATTTCTGATGGTTATTGGTTTTCCAGATAAATGAAGAAGATTTGGTGGTGATTTTGATCGATTTTCTCTCTTGTCTCGCTTACGTTTAGATTTTTTATGATTTTCTCGTACTATCTTACTTCTCTTTATGCCTTTTTTTTTTTACCTAAGATTCAGGTAGGTTTTGTTGAGATTCTGAGACTGTTGTGGAGAAACCAGGTGGAACTTCTGAGTTAAAGATCCATTTCTTTTTTCTTCCCATGAAGTAGTCTAATTTAAGACCTCGCAAAAGGAAGAAAAAAAAGGAAGTTTAACAATTCGATCCATTCCGATCTTTTGTTCCACGACAGCAGATAGAAGTTACCAAGAAGCATGTCATCAAAGTTTATTGCTGGGAAAAATTGCTGCTAGATTTGAAAACTTTTCTCAATACAAAACAGGCAAATTTAAGCTCTTAAAAGAAGGGCGGCGAGACTCCTGCCATTGCGAGGTATGGGGAGGGTCAGATGTATGCAGCATCCTCGGTATACACCGAGTGCGAAAAGGCTGTTTTCTGTCTAAAGTTCAGCACGATAGATGGAGCAAAGTTTACCAACCAGTAACATGATGCTAGCTTCTTATGGGGTACTGGACTTGCAAGGTTCTGTGCGCAAGCATCACCAACACCACCCACAAGAGTCCCTTCGTCGCCACCAGCAACAACCAAGCAGCATCCAACATCAGAGATTGATGGTTCACTCACCAATAATGCACGAAGTTTTCCCGTTAAATGCCAATCACATGAAAGATTTCAAAACCTCCATGAGTGATGATGGCGATGCGAGCTTCACCGAGGACGGAGTCCATGATCAGGATGATGCTGGCAAACGGAAGAAGGGCCCTCCATGGCAGCGGATGAAGTGGACCGATCGAATGGTTAGGCTACTGATAACTGCAGTTTCCTACATAGGAGAGGATGCCATGCCGGAATATAACAATGGTGGGAGGAGAAAATGTGCAGTACTGCAGAAAAAGAGGAAGTGGAAGTCTTTATCAAGAGTGATGGCAGAGAGGGGCTGCTATGTTTCTCCTCAGCAATGTGAAGACAAGTTCAATGATCTCAACAAGAGATATAGAACGCTTATAGATATTCTTGGAAGGGGCACAGCTTGCATGGTGGTGGAGAATCCAGCCCTGTTGGGCCAAATGGAGCACATATCTGATGAGCTGAAGGATGAAGTGAAGAAGATCTTGAGTTCAAAGCAACTATTCTATGAGGAGATGTGCTCATATCACAATGCGAATCGGTTGCATCTACCTCATGATCCGGCGCTTCGACGATCCCTGCAGCTGGCTCTCAGTAGTGGAGATGAGCATGACACAAGGAGGGCTGTGCATGGAAATAACGATAAAGATGATCGAAGCGCAGGTACCGACGATGAGGAGGATGATGCTCAGGAGCATGCTGCAATATTGCATGGCGATGCTGGGGATTCATGCTTCCAGAAAAGGTTGAAGCATTTGGTAGACCTTGAAGAAGTGAGTTTTGGAGACTCTTCAGGGTTACAGCCTCATCCCCAAGACATGTCTGCTGTTGCTTGGGGGCAGAAGCACTCTAAGAAGTTTCCATTACTTCAGCTGGAAGAGCAGAGATGGAAAATTCAACTTCAGATGCTGGAGCTTGAAAAGCAGAGCTTCGAGTGGCAACGATTCAGTAAGAAGAAAGACAGAGAACTGAACAAGCTGAGGATGGAGAATGAAAGGATGAAGCTTGAGAATGAAAGGTTGGCATTGGAGTTGAAGCGCAGGGAGTTAGAGATTGATCCTAATTTGAAGAGATATCAGTGATGATGCATGATTTGGAGAAAACTGTGGAATTCAAGCTTTAGGTATGGTAAGCTGCAGCAGCCTATAACTAAAGTACTTCCTAGATGAAGCCTTTGTTTTGTATTGTTGTTCTATTAAACTTGTAAACATGGGCCATGCAATTAAACCTTTATTTCCTTGTCAGATGAGCATGTAAGTGTTTCTACATCTACCTTCAAAGTTGGAATGATCACTGTTCTGCGTGCAAAATGAATGAGATCTTGGATTTGTTATTCTTTTACTGGCTTCTCTTCACAGTTTCTATCACAGCTTATGTATCATGCCTATGTGTAGTGAAGGAGACATGGCCTTAGCTGCCACAATTGGGAGCAAGTGCATGTATGGAAAGTGGATGTTTTAGTAACACTTCGAGTAAGGAAGTGAGTTCGGAAAATGCTGAAGCAGGAGCATTGTCATTGATTTATATACTGAAATTAATTAAATAGGGTTCAATTATATATTGCCCATATTACTCCTTAAAACTTCACAAACAGGATTTTTAAATATTATGATCATGTTAAAGTGCGTAACCTGCTATTTAGACATGGATCACGTTGTTTCCACAAAGAGGCTGCCAAATATGACCTAAAACAGATCAGTGTGGGAGACTTAATTATTTTTGACGTTTTAGAATGCATAACCATGAAGTATAGTTTGATAACTAGTGGTTATTTTTTTAATATCATTGCTATAGTGTAGACAAAGACAAGTCTATCAACAGCTTATTGGAATTACATCAATGAAAAGATTATCCTTATGATATTCCCCTTGCCTTCCCTTATTCACTACCACAAAAACTTCATACAGAATACATTATACAATCTTTAGAGAGAAACTATGCTTCTCTCGAGAGGTGAGGATATATAATTCTCTTGATTCCAAAATTAAAAAGAGCATTCAGATCGAAGATTCACATTGTTGATCATACTATATATCCATAAAAACGTTTGGTGATCTCTAATCCCTGCATCAACTAAGTAATAAAAATAAATGGTTAAAATGACTTAGGATTATATTTTGCTATGATCCAAGCATTTTTTTATAGTCATCTTCAACAATTTGGATTTTCAAATTCAATGATCTATCATTGACTTTTTAGATGAGAAGACCTTCTCAACTGTCCTATCGAGAGCACCTTAGCTCTCTCTCTCTCTCTCTCTCTCTCTCTCTAATATATATATATATATATAGAAAGTATTACATGAGAACTTGAACATACACAGCTCTATGGAAAAACTCCAGCACAAGGTATGCCTGATTATTATTATCACCAATGCCTTAGCTGGAATTCAAGGCTTTGCACAGGGAGTTGTATGCTTCAACACAGAGCTTGAACCTTTCCTCAGCAATTGCCTGCATTAACACATGCATGGTTCCTTTTTCAGGATCTCAGCAATAAAAGACCCAGAATGCAAGATAAAAAGATTTACCAATGATTAACAAATGATTTACCAATGATAAAAAGATTTACCAATGATTTACCAATGCATGGTTCCTTTTTCAGGATTTCAGCAATAAAAGACCCAGAATGCAAGATAAAAAGATTTACCAATGATTAACAAAAAGTAATGGGTGAGACATGATTAGATCATTCTAGAAATTTGAACAAAAACTTGGAAAGAATTAGATGATTGATATATAACAACTATTTGCTTCAGAAAAGATATACAGAACAACTATTGATTTAGAGTGTAGTGGAACACATGATAAATTCAAACAAGGCAATATGAGTTTTTCCAGCTAATACAAAGTTCAGAGTGATGGTACAGGTGTCCAGACACGCACAGCTCACTGACCCATTATTATGTAACCCTATCCTCACAAACTAGGTTCATGTGATTCACGATCCACAACTGGCAAAAGGCAAAATCCAGCAAAAAAAAAAAAAGCAGGTAAAACGAGACACCCAAAGATCTTGTAACTTGTCATAAAAATAAACAAATTTGTGACCATACATGATAGTCTAAACTAGAGAATAAAAGTTGAAATAAAATGACCTAAATGGAACAATAAACAACTGACATATATGATTTAATAAGAAAAAAAGTTATTACTTGTGCATATATTGTATTCAGGAAAAAAATGTACACCATTACGCCAGCTAAATTTTGCATGCAAATTAAGGATTAATGTCCCACCCAAAATAATTTAATTGTCATGATTTAACGGAAAAAAAGAGAATGTCCCAGTACATAAGGTTCCCACCACTGCAGGACTTGAGGAGGTTTAGATGTGCACAGCCTTTTACTGTCGCAAGTGAGAGGTTGTTTTCGTGTTTCGAACCCGTAATACCTAGGCTACATAGACCAACCTTACAATTGCACTAAGGCCTGCCCTCATTTAATTGTCATGACTATGTTATAAAAAAAATAGAAGCAGACCGGCTATAGGATAGCCGATAAGTGGGATATGTATCAGATCTATCAGTTTATGGGGTAGGCCTGCTGGACCCTTCACACAAGCTAATTAACCTTTAGGCCATGGTCAGGGAAGTGGGAGTTTATCTTCAGCCAGTCTCCCCCATATTAAAAACAGATCCATTCAACAGGCAGACACACAAAAAAAAAATCAAATGAATAATGAGTTAATAAAGTTGACAACAAACCTGGGAAGGGCCTTGATGCTTGTCAGGGTGCCACTTTAAAGCAGTTGCATGGAAACTGTGAAAAGTAATAAATTACATGGTCTAAATGAGTAACATAGTATACGAATGCAGTAACTATGAGAACCAAGTAGCATCACTTAGGACAAGGTCTGTACAACAATAACTTACGCATTTTTAACATCATCTAATTTTAAGGGGCCTGTGAGTGGCAATCCAAGGATAACTCTATGGGATTGGGAACCTATATCACTTGTTTCATCTTCAATATCACTTTCACTCCATACTTTTTTTCTGGTTTTGATCCGCTCTGAATTATCTCTCCACTCAAATCCGGTTGCATAATTCTGAAAATGAAGGGTTTCCCCTGATGTAAAAGACCAGGTAAAACATCTTTGTCCGCCAAAGGTAGCTGAAATTTTTGTATCAGGATGCTCATAATCATCTTCATCATAACTGCTCTGCCTATTGCGCCACCCTGAAAAAAAAAAGGAAGAAATGTTGTCTTGTTATATGAGTATAAAGGCAACAAAATCAGTAACTAAATAATCCGGCCCAAGCATGAATTTTGGGATCAAAATAATAAAGTATGCAGTATCATACACTGCATATATTATATGGTATCTAAAAATGAATGTAATTTGATTGAAGTTACTGTTGGCTGCAATGGCAAACTGATTATTTTTTTCCAATCTAGTGTCCTTAATTCAAATGAGTGTTGTGCTAAAATTGTGTTCATCTGGAAGAAAATTGATGCCTTTAGAGTTATTTTCTTCAGCAAACTGTGCAAAAAACCTATGAAGCGCTTATACATTCAAAAGCAACAGATTTACAGTAACTAAGTTTCAACACTATGGGCCCCTAATACTTCACCTAGATATTCCAATGAAACAAAGGGGATTCCAGTAAAAAGCATATTAAGTTTTGTGAAAGACTTGGATATTGACAGTAGAGTTGCCAGACTGGATAAAAGTTTTATACAGAGGAGTGTAGCAGGAACATCCACCCTTAAATCGTGGACAACCAAATCAAACAAGTATAATCCGAGAATATAGTCTTGGGCTAGTCAGGAAATAGTGTGAATTATCAAGAATAACATTCCAGTAGAAAAAACAAAAACAGAATGCCAAATAAAGGGCTTGCATGAAGGATGAGAATTGGATAGCAGATATTTTTACAAGGATACAGGAGAAACACAAAGGATTGCCACCAAAGCTTTATAGTTTCAATGAATAAGATATAGGTTTTGGAGCCCTAGAAATTTATAAGAGAATCTTTAAAATTTTGACTATAGGACTTCATCAGGCAATTACAAACAGAAAGGGACATTATGAAAAAAACTCAAAATGACCACATTCCAACATGTCAAGTAGAATGAATGAGCATGCAACTCTGAATCTTTACAATTTCAACGAACAAGATTTAAGCTTTCGAGCCCTCGAAATTAATAAGAGAATCTTCTAAAATTTTGACTGTAGGACTTTGTCAGGCAATTATAGAAAAAGGGACATTATGAAGAAACTCGAAATGAGCATACTTCAAGATGTCAAGAAAAATTAAAGACCATGCGAGTCTATGACTTTGTAAGCCATCACTAAGATACAGGAGAATGATTCTAGAAGCATATAAGCTACGGTATTGAGGAAGTTCTTGAGGCAGGGATAAGAGAAGCTAACATCCATGTGATGTTAATCCACATGCTGCATTGCTAGGATAACTGAGTTAGTAGATAAATGTAGTAGAGAAAAGAATTTTGAGCATCCACTTTCTTGATACCTCAATACCATCATATTATGGAGATCAAGGGAAAAGAATACAAGATAAGGCAATTCGTATTAGCAGCAGCAGTAGCAGTAGGAATATTAATAGCAGTAAATAATAGCAAACAATGTAGCTCTTAAAATCTTGTCATTGAAAACACTAGATGAACCAATTGTCTACTTAACAATTCAGCTATAAAATACAAAGGATTATGTTAATAACAAAGTACAATAATCTGGAAAACCAAACTCACGCTTGTTTGCACTATGTTTGCCTTTACTGTGGGGCTTTGGTCTCCCAGCACTCTTTGACCGTTGATGTTTATCAAAATCATGTGAACTGTCCTTTGCTTTGACATTTCTGCTGTTCTTTTTATCGGTAGACCAACTGATATCTTCATCCTATTAATAAAACCAAGATGTCAGGTAGATTCATGTCAATATACAGCATGCATGGTTGCTTCTAAAAGAAGGTGATGACATAAGAAAAAGAAGAAGAAAAAGATAGGCATGATTTACAAAATAAAATATCACTGACAATGATGGAAAGCAATTAATTATACCGCTAATTAGAATTCACTTAACAATGTGCATATGGAATATCATTCAGGTTATCAAATCGAAGTCAGAAAAGGTGACTACCGATTCCGGACAAGGTCCTAGAGATCATTAACATAATGAGCCAACTGTCAAAGAAAAAACAAATTTACCAGCTATGCTTACCTGAAAATATTGCTGAGAAGGTCTACCATTGAAAAGAAGATTCTTGAGAGCTGCCTTTGCATCAGAACGCTTTTGATGAACTGAAAATCTGATGTGAGTCTGTCCAAACCATGGTTTTGTCAGATTACAACAACATATAGGACTAGGAGAAGAAATTACTCTCAGAAACATCAGAATATGCTAATGGAGATGTATGAGGATACTTGGCCATAAAGAAGAGTTTTGCATATTAATTTTGATTAAGTCCCTGAGAACATTATCGATACTTGGACCGCATCTTAGAGATTTACTTCCCAATAATGATGATATGTAAGCCTAAAGCATAAACATCTCCTACTTGACAGTAGTCCCCATTAAAAATATATCCTAATGTGATCATTCAAGAGACCGTAGCATGGCTATAGAACGATAAAGTTTTTCTCCTTCAGCTTGCCAATTTCTTATTTAGTCTAATTGTCACCAGAACAGCAGAACTTAATCCACTACATCTAATGGTGTACAGACTAATAATTAGAAAATTGACAATCAGTTAAAGTCGAAGAGGCAATACAATAGCATGAGATCTGCGTTTTCACATATATGCCATTATCTGCCTTGAGAAAAAAAAAACCAACTCTGGAGAAAGTAGTTTCAAGACCATAAATCATTTCAAAACAGCATATGATAATTTTGAGAATCAAAAGACTCCAAAACATACTTATTGTCAATTTGAAGATAATTAATTTGAAAATTATAATTATTGATAAAGAATCCTTATGGGCAAAACATACTCTGAAATGTCCATCAACAAGATGTCTGACCACTTCTACAAACAAGAGTAAGCAATAAGGCTAAGCAAAGATGCCTAGTGTCTTGGAACATATTGAGTTCCAAAGAGATCCAGAGTAATCCTATTCACCATTCAGGGACTTATAGAGCAGCAACCACTAACTCATGGTGTCGAATCTATTCTCAGAGCACATCCCACACTGTCTCCTACTTGCTTATAGCAGCAGTAGTAATAGCTTGTTGCGTCTCCTACTTGCTTATTGTTGCTGCTCTTTTGAAAAGCTCTCTTCTCAATTGTTACAATGACATGGAAGAATCTATACATATATGTTCAAACTTGCAAGGATGGGAACATACTTTATTTGGCTGGAATGCCAGCACTTCACCCGCTTCCACTATTCATCAGGTTTAGCCGCCCTTCCTAGTTGGTTCTGAATGATTTAAGATCACCTCCATGCTCCATTCCCCTCCAGCTTCAAAGGATGCATGAATGAATTTCTCCAATCGTTATAATATTTCGAGTCAACTTCAAATTCCATACCTTCAACTTCAAAGAAAAACATGACCAACTAAAAACTTTTCCATCTCCATATTGTGTGAGAATGCTACAGCCTTAATTGACTAGTTCTGTTATGCAACAAAATTCAAGTTCAGCTGTAGGCCCTTCAGATCAAGCCAAATCAAGATCTGCCATTCTAGAAAGGAAGGTGCCTAATTTTAGAGACCATGACAGGATTGTATTATCTCCTTCCCTCTCTATAGTGGTTCATCTTATATGACTTTATTTGGTCGTTCTAATATGGATTACAAATTCATTATCTCATAGTTTTCTCAATTCTCACAGATCATGCAGTTTCCACCATAATTTTCTTGGGCCACCTTTGACCTCAGCAACTTACACCAATTTAGAATTTGTCCAGCCACACAAATGCGCAAGGAATTTTACCTTCTCCTTGATATTTGACCATAGTTAACACTTTCTATAAACCTTAAAGCGCATCGGATAAAGGGGGCAGAGCATATATTATTGGAGGGTTTAATTCTCAATCAATTACAGGACCAAGATATGAGAAAGTCCAGTGTTTGGAGGCCTGACAACTTTAAGAAAACAAAACATCGGAAAAAATGTTGAATGTTCACATGAGACACTCATCCAAAATAGAAGAATATAGGTATGTCATCAAAAAAAAAAATTATAAAAAGTGAAAGCTATCTAATTAATTTAAACAAGATGTAAAAGATCCAGACATGTTATACCTTGGACTGTTCTTGGTTTGTTCCTTCATCCTGAAAGATTAAGATCACACAATATTACATGTCAATAAGCGATGAAGATGTGAAGGCACTATATACGACTTACAGATCATATATAGATTATCTACTCAACATGCACACATACATGTCCGCACAAACAGCACAGATATGTTTTTAGAGTTGATAATATAGGAACAGAAACAGCTATTTATTTCCCATTATCTCATGGCTTCCTCGGTATATATAGCTACGTAAGATAACAAGTCTGAAAGCAAACAAATATATATATCAAAAGTGACCCAATGAAAGTACAAAATGGTGAAATCTAGAAAGTAGGAACTTTGGCATTTTAACATTGGCATGGATGCGCAGCTCAATGTTTAAGCAATAATTTAATTGATTTTATTGTATTTTCTGGTCCAACTCACAATCAACTCGATCATTCTCCCATTACGGCTTAGCCCGATTATGAAATTTCATTCTTTGTCATAAAGCTGACCGAATAATTAGGCATGATTAGTTTAGCTAAATTTTATGACTGAATTTTCTTGGTTTGATTTATTTCACAAGCTTTAAAAAATAAATAAAAAATAAAAAAATAAAAATGCATCTTTCCTTTATATTAATAAGAAAAAAAAGAAAGAAGAAAAACTCCTAAAGTAGCCGATGCCTTTTAAATTCAACCTATCAGATACCCAGTGCCCATTACGCAATACACAAGCCACTCAAACCCATCACCAATTTTTTTTAATTAACCTTACCAACAGAAATAGCAAATTCTAGAGCTTCCAAGGCCTCCTCTATATCAAATAAATTTAATAAAAATAAAGAAAAAAAATCAAGAATGGGAAGAACAATAGTTTGAAGTGACTTATGCTATTTAAAATCAATGCACAAAAGAACCAATCAAGCCCATCCTCCGTTATCTTCTTCTTATAAAAAAAAAAAAAAATCTTTTGAGCTAATCTGTACCCATCAGCCCGACGAAATGCAAAGTATTCTTAGGAAAAAAAAAGGAATATAAATAGAAAAGGGTTGGTCTTTGGGAACGAACATCGGGGTCCGATTTACTCCTCCATTTGGCGAATGAGACGGGGGAAGAATGGAACAGCGCGGAATCGGTAGTCGGGGACAGAGGATTCCGAAATCCGAGCACGCTCTTCCATGGGGCCGCTCGCATCTCCACCCTGAATATCTCGAAGAAAGTCGCGCGAGAGAACAAACAACGGAGGCTTTGGGCGCTTCTATTTTCTAGGCCTTCGCTTCCGCCATTAGAGCCGAGTTCTCTGGACTGGACCTAGGGTTTAATCCTTGGCCCTTATTGCTCTCGTCGGCCCGAGTATGATGGGCTTTTAGCTCGGCCTGGGTCAAAAAGGTTCGAAATTTTTTTTTCTAAACTAGTGGGAAAAAAATAGAAATATGACTTGCAAAATAAGTTAGTAAATAAGTGCTCTGGGGGAAAAGAATTTAACTAATGGTATAATAGCTAGGTTGGATTAATTTCAGCACAATCTAACTCAACTCATGAATTATATTATGTAGAGCTAACATATATCTAGCGCATCAAAAATGATCTTTTTACGCTATGTATTTTGCATCATAGAGAGTTGTATAACTCTCGAACTCCATCAAATAATCTAGCATTCACAGGCTACATAGTCCCCTAGGGTGGAAAAAGGTTAAAAATTCTTTTTTCTAATCTATTAGAAAAGAAAATAGAAATATGACTTGCAAAATAAGTTAGTAAATAAGTGTTGTAGGTAGAAAAGGGTTTGGCTAGTGGTATGATTGTTAGGATGGATTAATTCCAACACAATCTAACTCAACACATGAATTATATTATGTAGAGCTAATATATATCTAGCACATCAAAAAGGATCTTTTTATGCTATGTATTTTGCATCGTAGAGAGTTGTATAACTCTAGAACTCCATCAAATAGTCTAGCAATCAAGGGTTACACAGTCCTCTGGGGTGGAAAAAGGTTAGAAATTCTTTTTTCTAAACTAGTGAAAAAAAATGGAAATATAACTTGCAAAAAAAGCTAGTAAATAAGTATTCTAGGTGGAAAAGAATTTGGCTAGTAGTATGGTAGTTAGGCTGGATTAATTCCAACACAATCTAACTCAACTCATGAATTATGTTATATAGAGCTAACACATTTTGAGCGCATCAAAAAAAACTTTTCTCAAACACCATCAAATAATCTAGCAATCGAGGGCCACAGTCCTTAGGGGTGGAAAATATGGACATTTGAGAATTCGAAACTAGGGTAGAAATTATTAAACCGATTTAGTTTAAGCTTGGGTGCATTTCCATATGGCTATTAGATTGGGTTTACGTGCATGGTTTTATTTTTGGATTAGACCAATACTTGCCCTCGGTCTAATCTTTCTTGGCGGTCACATTACCTTCCGATCTACTACCTACTCCCTTGACTCATCATGTGCTCCTCTCGGAGGAAGACGTAGCCGGATGGAGGCCATTAACCCTCGCGGACCTCCATTAGTCCTCCTCCCTCTTCCTCGGGTGCGGATTTCGTTGCCGCCTTATCCATGGCTTGCATGTCCTCGGAGTCACCGGTAGGAGGTCCGAGGTTTGGTTTGCCCGTGATTTGGATAAGCTTCCAATTCGCCTATTAGCTTCCTCGCTCCCTTCTCTCCTCTTCCCTTGCCTTTGGTGCCTGAGAATTAGGGAGGGCTTCTTGCCCCAGCCCTAATTGCTCCCTGCTTGGTCTCTGGCCGCGCGTGAGCTCTGTCCTTACGTGAATTAAGCAAATGTTTCGTTTTTGCTCTGCTTTCCGTCAGAGCGTCTTTCTCTGCTCAAATGTTTATTGAGACGTAAATTTTTATGATGCAGCAACTACTCGTGTGTCTAGCTAATTACAGGGTACATCGTTTTGGTGTCGAGCTCCATAGCGATGCCATTTTGTTATTATTTTGGTATAATTGTATGGAAACTAATTCGATAAATCAAATGTCAGTATGCATTCCATACTATATATTGGTACTGAACGAGTATGATATGGTGTGGTCCATACCATCCGGTTTGGTACAGTAGAGCGTACCATACATTTAATACTCATATATATAATTAATATATTTTTTATATAAAAAATAAATTTAATATCTAATTCAAGAAATTTTTTATGCATACTTTTTCATTACTTGCTAATAATGTAATCTTAATGCAGCTGGGCTGTGCTAAAATGAACTATTTGTCCTTCGAGACTTTGCTGATGCATCGTCAAATTTTTCCTATTCTAATCATCTGCAAAAAAATATGTAATGTCAACTAAATAACATTCGACATTAATATTATTTAATATATTAATTACCTACTTCTGCCACAAAATCTAAAATATTGGATATTGCTTTGGTTATCATCATAGCCCACTCAAAATACACGGCTGGTCTTAAGTCTTTCCATGCATTTTTAGATTGGACTTAGACAACATTTCCTCTCCAACCAATATGAACTACGTAGTTCTTTTATTCACCAGTAAATTATTATGATATAATTAATCCATGTCATTCCTGTCAAATATTAAAATAAGATATAGTATTAATATGCAGTACTAGTAAACCGTATTGTAACTACTTTTGTGACCAAGTCTTAGGACTTGATCAAATTTTCTGCACCTTTCATTAATGGGCACAATTTCTTTTGGCTGGCCAACCTAATATTAATTTTCCACGCATTATTAGATTGGACTTAGACAACATTTCCTCTCCAACCAATATGAACTACGTAGTTCTTTTATTCACCAGTAAATTATTATGATATAATTAATCCATGTCATTCCTGTCAAATATTAAAATAAGATATAGTATTAATATGCAGTACTAGTAAACCGTATTGTAACTACTTTTGTGACCAAGTCTTAGGACTTGATCAAATTTTCTGCACCTTTCATTAATGGGCACAATTTCTTTTGGCTGGCCAACCTCATTGACATAGCATTCATCAAACTCATTACGACTCGTCCCAACTTGCCGGCGCCATCTGCTGGCATTATGCGAAATACATACTTTAATCCATGATACTGGAATAATTTTTTTATGTGCACCATACAAGCACTAGCAACAGGAATAAAGTTGTAGGTGATAGTTACAAGGCATGGTTGTTTTTATCCCAAAGGATAGTTATGCACTATCTCTGGTTATCCTTGTCATTCATTAAACAATCAGTATTCGCGGCAGATAACTTCAATTTATCCCAAGATCACTTATTTCTAAACTGCAGGTATGCAGCTTCGATTTAGTAGAAGTTTAACGGGAAAACTGCATGCCCCCCTCTGTCATAAATGATTCATGAAAGGTGGATAAGTTGGAGAATGCAGATTGAAAGAGAAAAAAGGCTGCTAATATGGGATTGTGTTTTCTCAACCACCTTGTTGAAATTACCACTTATCTTAAAAGCTTATGCTGATAGGATGAGGTAAATTTATTTATATATTTTATATTTTCTTATATTTTTCCTCATCTGTGGGCCGAACTTTTTTTTAGTGGATGAGCCAGATATGTGAAATTTTACCATGCTGAAATTATCACTTGTTCCCAAAACTTAAATTGATAGAATATGGTAGATTTATTTGTATATTCTATATTTTCTTACACACCTGTTGGTGTCTATGGAACGTAAAAAAACCAAAGGATATTCGAATTTGAGGATGAAAGTCATCATGCAGAAGATTGCATTGCTTCCCCAAGACTGAACGTCAGCTACTGACCAAGCCATCAAAAATGACACAAAAGAAATCTGCAACAACTAGGAAATGGAGACACATTGATGCAGGATAACAAAGCACTGAACTGATGAGAGCTGGGAGAGAGAAGAAGCACCCATTCGGTGTGAAGAAAAATGGTACACACAAATTACCCAATAGAAGGTGTCCATACTATGTTTTGAGTAACTGGTTTGTAACGGGGAGTCATAAAGGGTTTCATATCCCCTGCTGCCTCAACAAAATCCTACTATGAAATGCCATTCAACGGTCACGTACCCATCTTGTAAACAACATCATTATCAATAAAACAAAAAATTGGTAACACTACCTCCCATCTCATCCACAAAAAAAAAAAATATATATGAATATCCTTCTAAATATCAAATTTTGCATAAATATCCTTCCAAAATTGATATTTACATGTATACTCTCGTAAAACACTTATTTTACTATTCTATCCTTTTTTTTATTCATATTTTATATATATATCTATACTATCTAATATTATTAAAAAATTAATAGTTTCAAATTAAAGTAACTAAAATATTTTTAATGGATGGATATGCAAGAAAAATATATTTATAAGACGATCGCGATGGAGAACCAAAAAATAATTTCAAAATTTTAATTTATTTTTCATTAAAATAAATATATTTTTAATAGTGCTAGAAGAACGGTTATATTAGGAGTATTTGTATAAAAACAGTGTTTCACGAGGATATTTATCTTAATTTAAATTTTTAGAAGGGTGTTTATGAAAAAAAATTAAAAAAAAACTATACTTGCCTATAGCCATCAGAATTTTTATTCAAGGAAAAAAAAACAACCTGTCTGATATAAACAGCAGTCCCCAAAGCGAGTCCAGTTTTCTGTCTACAAACCCACCGTCAAGGTCAGAGCGGGACACTCCGGCACTTTGGATCCTCTCGCTTGCACTGTTCGTGCCGGTCCTCCTGTCGTGCCGGCTTCCATTTCACCAACCGTTGATATATGAGCCAGCCCCACCCATTTGAAAAATTAAAGAACTCCGACCAAACATCGGAGTGGGCGGTCTTTGGGTGTCGCCAAAAGCCGGTGCAATCAAAAATAGATGAGCGTTTTGGGCTCATTCCGATTCTTCCCTCCGGTGGTGGGTTCTTCTTTTCCTGCGCTGCAGAGCGAATGTCGGACCGCAACCTCCTCTCTCGCGCGCCTTATAAATTCCTTCCTCATTCTCCGAGATCCCTTCCCCATTTTCCACCTTTTTTTTTCTCTGTCTTTTTCCCTCTATTCTACACAGAGAGAGAGAGAGAGAGAGAGAGAGAGAGAGAGAGAGAGAGAGAGAGAGAGAGAGAGCGATGGGAGGGTGCGCGACCAAGCCCACGGACCTCAAGGCGGAGTTCGAGGCCCCTCGGCCGCTCGAGGAGACGTCGGCGGCGGCAGCCGGTTCCAAAGCCGAAGAAGCATCCGTAGAGGAGAGGAAAGAGGCGGCGGAGGCGGCCACAAGTGGCGGCCAGGAGATCGAGAAGGGGCCGGCGGAGGAGAACCGCAGGAGATCCCTGGGCCTCTTGTTTAAAGAGGTACTCTTTCGATTTTTATTTATATTAGAAAATATTTTTTACCCTTTCTTTACCGCTTGATTTGTATCTGATGGTCGTCAATGACCAAGCTTTTTTTCCCTTGAATTTTTAGATTTTAAACTACTACAAGATTTCTGTTTTAGGCCAGTTAACTTTTTCTTTTCCGGATATGTATTTAGAGTATTTAATGGATACGGCCGAAAGCGAATCGGATATGGACTGGATACTGGTATATCCGTATGTGCATCATATTTATTTTTAACATATATGAATACGGATATGAAGATATACTAAAATTAGGATTTATATTTGATATAAATGGATACGGATATGAATTAGATATTAAGCATATCCGTATTTGTTTTGAACAAGTTGAATATTAATTATTTCCATATTTTCCATCCAAACACGGATAAAAGTTGAATATTATTTAGATATAAATCAGATTTTTAGCCGAATTTAATAATAAAAATTGAAATTAATTATAGAATTTTAGAGACTAGAATAGAATCCACTATTCAGATTGTACATGACATAACATATAGGTAACTAAGGTTCTAAGATAGATATTAAATCTACATGGTGACCAAACTAATCAATGACCCAGGTCACTGGTCTAATTGGGTTTGTATTAGAAGTGTTAAAAAAAAGTAAAAAATATATAATATAAAAATATTAATAAATTTTTACATCAAATATTACTATTACTCTTTAATTGCAGTATGCATAACAAATAATTATGAATTATCTATTAAGAGCTCGTAAGAATATATATATATATATATATATAAATAGATAGAAGCTATTAACATTTTTAATATTTCTAACAATAAAGTTCTGAAAATATCATAAAGAATAAAATAAAGCATTTTCATTTTTCATTTTTATCAAAGAGAAAAAGATTTATTTTTTTAAATAAATAACGAATAAAATATGAAACATCACTGACTATTTAGTGACGTAAATAGATATGAATAAGTTACCTTGGCGGTTGACCGAATACCCAGATCTGACAAGATTTATAAGCACATATCCGAATTCAGCATCTGGATTTAATCTGATACTTGAATAGTACACCACGCTTTGGACTATTGGATGGCATCATGGTGGGTGCTGTATACTTTGAGATGTGTGCCATGTTAGATTTCTTTTATAACATGACAATTTTTGCTTTTTAACATTCTCCACTGCGATCCGATGTGGCAGCATGTGATTGGAAGTTATTTGAGATTTTTGGAACCTCTTCCAGTCATGCTTTGCCACTTATGCGAGTAAAAAAAGTGCATGTAGAAACTCTTTGCACTTTGCAACTTAGATAATTTGGGTTTTCTTTAAGAAGGCACCCATGGAATCCTAGTTGCTACTCAATATTAAAAAATAGAGAAAATTATATGCTGCTCTGGGCATCAAAACCTGAAAACTGTGAAAAAAAAAGACTCTTTGGCTACAAGCCAACAGTAAATGATTAAACAACGTGACATTGAAAATTTACTAGCTTGCATAACAATCACCATGTATCATATCATGCCTGCCAATTTTCTTTTTTTTTTTTCTTTTTGGTAAAGCATATGCCTCCCACAATTGGAGGAAAGAAAAGTCATGATTTTTTTTGAGAAATGAAAAGCCATGAGTTGAATTTCAAAATCACTATACTATTCTTTTCCAATATTTGAAATTATTGAATTTTATGAGTTAATAATTTTAAAAAAATATGTTTGGTTGTTAAAAATAATGTTGAAAATGAAAAAAGTGTAAAATACTTGAGGAGAGTAAAACACGATGTTGAAATATTATACTCAAAGTAGAATATCACTATTTTAAGATAATTATAAATTTCATTGTACAATTAAATATCTAGCATTATAAAATCATTACTTGCAATTTCAATGCACAAGTAAAATTATGAAGTATCATATTTTTGTAGTGCATTCAAACACACTCTTATTAGATCTTTTCTTCCTGAAACACCATTTAGTGGTAATGCAGAGTTTGGCATATACCCCCATGTAGAAGGATAGTAGACTATACATATTTACTTGAACACATAATGATACCATGGTGCATCATACAGATGGCCAGTTGTAGTAAAATATTTGAGCCCTTCTTGGTTCTGATTATGTGATTTATAAAAGAAGTATCCAGCTTTAACTTTGTGGGACATAATGATGCCTTTTTCTTTTCCTCGTATGATTTCTCTTTGCCTTTCTTGTGCATGCTCTTAGGAATTGATGCATTTTCAGGGTCCAGCTCTTCTTTGTTGCATTTTTGCTGTTACAACAGCTGGCTAAAGCCCATTCTCCTTTGTGGTGCAACCCCACCTTCTTTTGTATATGTCTTGTTATTTAAAGTTCTGTTCCTCATGGAGGTACCTTTGTTGTATTATAATCCCTGTGATCATGGCTTTAGGTGCTTAAACTTATGATATTTATATACAATCCTAGCACTTACACAAAACCTTAGGTTCTTTTTTTCATGATACCTTTCGCTGTTCAACATTGGCTTGCGCAATCATGGTAGTTTAGCTTTAATGGAATGATTTCATTCCAGTGCTATACTTTGGGCCGGGAAAATGAAATCCGAAATTTTATAATAAGACACTAATCTTAGATATTAATTGAGGTTTAGACCAACAAGTTGCAGATATGAAGGAGTAAAAATGTAGACAATTTTTCTTTAAAAAAAAATGTAGACTATGACAATATATGTAGGTCTGATGACAAGAGAGTGTTGACAAAGCATACTGATTGTACAATATTTTCACATCAACTTAAATATTTCAAGGAATTCAGAGTGAATTGGAAGTCATGGTGATTAAAGTTTGCTGTCGATGCAGAATGAAGAGAGCAGTGGACCCTCTGACACTGGGAAGACTTTCATGACAGAGGCTGTTACACAACCACCGAAACTGGTGGAAGCAAAGGAAGAAGCAGTTCAGTCCAAGGCAGAAGTACAATGTATGGAAGATTCCAAGAAAGAAAGTATAGGTACTGACATCTCAAATCCTAATCCCGCTACTGAAAAAACATCTGATTCTTCTGCAGTTCAGCCCACAACCGAAGTTCAATCTACAGAAGAATCTAAACCCAGGACTGTGGTTGCTGATGTTTCAAACCCAAGTACCACCCTAGAACAAGCCTCTGTTCAATCTACTGAAGAATCTAAACCCAATACTCTGGTTGCTGACATCTCAAGCCCAAATAAATTTACAGAAAAAGCTTATTTTACTTCTCGTATAGCAGCTTTCGAAGGAAATGAGAAGCCAGCGGATTCAAAATTGAATGTTGAAGAAGTCCAGGCTGTTAAGGGATGTGCGATGGATTCAAAATTGAAAGCAGAAGTCCAGAACGATAAAGCAGAAGAAATCAAGACTGCAAAAGAAGAAGCAGTGGATACAGAATTGAAAGAAGAAGAAATCCAAGCTGCAAA
>JAOXJJ010000002.1:847710-877389 GCA_025769935.1 Phoenix roebelenii | reverse complement strand
GGCTCCTTTGCTTCTCAACTTCATGGCCACAACTCGGGCCCTTCCTCTAGCGCCAACTGTTGCTAGAAATTGGACCCAAAGGTGACCACTGGGCTGAGAGGGAGGAGCTCCGGCGAGGATCGGCAGGTAGTGGTCTGTCGGCGGGCGGCATCCTCCGTGGGGGAACTGCAAAAAGCCGGTGGCCGGGATTTCCGGCGCCGACCCTCCGATGCCTAAGTCAGAGGGGGCAGATATACACAAGGAGGAGAAATAATTGTCCAGAGTTTTTCGAGTTCCGCCCCCACTAAGATGGAGGGGTTTTTTTTTATAGAAGGGTACTGGATTATCTGTGATGTGACGGAGTGGAGTTACCGTATGATTGAGCATGTCATATGAATTAATGCCTTGTTGTAGGAGATTATTGTTGGAGCCAACGAGTTGTCGCGGCTGATCGAACGCAGCCGAGCAGAGTTGCCGTGGAGGGCTGAAGATCCGTATATAGCAGGAGCCATGCGCATTAATTGTTGAGTAAGCTGGAGGTCTGCAGGGGCCATGCACATTGATTGTTGAGTAAGCCGGAGGTCTGTAGGGGCCGTGCGCATTAATTGTTGGCAACGGTGGCAGGGCATGGTCCCTGGTTGATATGTCGTGGTGTGGCTGGCAAGTAAAGCATGGTGCGGTGAGGCTGCTGCAGGGCATGGCCGCAGCATATGGACGACGAGGTTGGCCTTCTGAGGTCAGCTCGGCCTTCTGTGATTAGCCTTCTATGCTCGGCCTTCTGAGCTCGGCAGTCTGTATGATCTCGGCAATCTTCTGAGCTCGGCAACCTGGATGAGCTCGGCCTGGATGAGCTCGGTAGCCTTCTATGCTCGGCTTTCTGAGCTTGGCAGCCTTCGGAGCTCGGCAGCCTGCATGAGCTCGGCCTGCATGAGCTCGGCAGCCTTCTGAACTCGGCAGCCTGCATGAGCTCGGCCTTGCTGTCGGATTTGGGTGCTTTAATTGTACTTGTGGGGTGGTCCATTTTTCCCCCAATAATTCCATTGTTCAGTTCGATGAAGTTCCTGAATTTGAATGTCGCTAGTTGATTTCAATCAACTTGCATAACCACTTGGTGTCAACTCTCGATTTACATGTATCTGTAGGCATTCGTGTTCATATTTTTCTGAGATTGCAAGTTCTAGCTAAGCACAAGCTGTACAAGCCCTAAGATGTAGTCATGCATAGGCGATCCATTTTTCAGTCGCACAGACCCTCAATTTCCTTCAATTTCATTTCGTCTAAGTCCACTTAAGCATAGCTAACAGAATGCTTCTTTCCCCACCATAAATGTTGTTATAGCATTCCTGCTCACACTTCCAACCTATTCCTATAATACTTCTAACTGAAGGGTTTCAAAGTTAGTTTGTCACCTAGTTTCTTTGTTTTGGATCTGTAGTAACATCTAAATCAGGTCAAAGGCCATTTGTTGGTAAAGCAAGTAAAGATTTTCAATCAATTGTTCGGATGCAGTAAAATTTTGCTGTGGCTGCAGGCATGGAAATGCAATGACTGATGCGACCGGAATAATCCAAACAAAGGTAATTTAGCACAAACTACACCAAGAATCAATTTGTTTATCGAATTCACCGCTCTAGCTCGAAAACTAACCTGCTTTGCTTCTAGCTTGTAGTTTATGTCTTGTTTGTATCATATATACTTTTGATTCACTAAATTATTTAGCTCATGCATTCTTTAGCAGACTATTCTCATGGCAACTCCTGCCTTCTATGATGGTTTGCTTCAATTTGTGCTTCATACTACTGGACATACTAACACTAACTTATTTGGACAATCCATATACTCTATGCCCCTTACTCCTTGTACAGGTGGTCCATCAACAGCAGCCCAACCACAATAAATTGAGTAGTTCTGGCTGTGGATGTAATTGGAATCCTTAGATGAGCTCTTTATGGCCTGCATCACCAGTCTTGGAGTTCGACACCAGCAGAGAATCTCAATGGCTGGCTGAGGTCATGATTATCTTTCAAGAGTATTCCATATTTCAACGGGTCATGCCCATTTGCTTATCAAAGCCAACAACAACTTGCATTTAGTTAGTTGTAGCATTTTTTCCTGCAACTTGGCCAAGTTCAGGGATGGCTAAGATCAAACAGCAGAGAAAGGAGAAGGCACTTCAGCCACTTTTGGTGACTTAATAAAAGCATTGGATGTCTACCGAAAATAAATTCAGTGAATAGGATGTTTTTAAATCAAGGCGAGGGTTTGGGCAGCGATCCGAAGAAATGATCATTTTTCTGATCAAGATCAAGAAAGAGTTCATATTATTGTATTGTGGGTCCAGCATGACTTCAATAGAAAGCAACAAGTTTGGGTTTTCTGCCCTCATATGAGTGACCACACAAAACTAAGATCACTTGGCAAAGAAATTGGAAGGTTAGGGATCTTGGTGCATGCCAATCTTGTAGCTTATCCAAGGATCATCTGATGGATGATTATAGTTCCATCTATTAAGATGTTCGTAATAGATTCGATAAATATACAAACTATATTCATCCATAAATTGCATATTGTTTGCCCATTAGTTTCTCTAATGTTTTTGTAATGTTGGTCCATGCGAAACAATGCTTAAATTGTACTAAATGACATCTAAGCCACCTATGCCAAACCATGCCCACATTGCATTGAATTGTCGGCGAACCAAACTCGATATTTGACTGCATCTAACTAAGCCATCTATGGCCAACCATGTCCAAATTGCATTGAATTGTGAGCGAACCAACAGATATTTATTTTTCTAACTCCAACCATATTGACTTGCACATTCTTGAACTAGATTGCAGTGTGCTCACTTGTGCCTGATGCAAACGTATGTCAACTAGCCTGATAAAAAATGCATTGAGACCTAAGATATCTTCTAGAATACATGGATACATGATGGTGACATAGAAGCGGATGGTATAAATGATGGAAACCTGCAACAAAAGTCTACAATTATGGGGCCGGTGTGCTTCATCCTTTCGTTTTTTGTTGGCTTATCCGGCATTACCATATGACATCATGACCATCTCGCCCACATAATAAAAAAAAAAGAAAATAAAGTTTGTAACATCAGCTTCTAGAAAGTATTATAATATCTACAATACTAAAACAGACGTATCTTAGCAGCAAAGCTTCCATATGCACAAGATTTAACTTTTATATGTTCATTATTAGGAACCTAATGTAAATTTGACCTGCGAATGATCTGTTTGACTTCATACACCAGTCAATGATATCATCAGTGTGTTGTGTGCCTCTAGAAGTAGATGATAACGTTTATTTTGAATGAACATTCTTTGCCTGCTTGACTTGTTTGAGGAGTCTATTTTATCTCTCAGCTATTTTGTGAGTGAAAATTTGGAAATGTGTTGGTGTCGAGAGTTTGGAAACTAAATCTTATATGTGAAGGGTATCATGCTGTGTTTAGCTTAGAAGATTTGTTTGATGATGATAAGAAAAAAAAAATGAAAGGTCAATATTTCATGCGTGACCTTAAATTTTTTTTTTCTCGTGTCCAGATCTTTACACTTGCGGTGTCCAAAAATTGACCTAAAAATCTGAATGCTAATCTCCAAGTTGGTGAACAATGGACAGGCCTCTATTCATGAGCAAGTTTAATATTTATTTTTTGAGATTGATATAATTAAGGAAAGCTGAAAAGGGGGAGATCTAAAAGAAGGCTAATTACTAAACAATTTAAGAAAGTAAAAAATATTGGAGGCTTCAGTTTTCGAAGCGGAACTCAGAACAGCATGGGAGGAAATCTTCTATGCAAGGTGAGCACTACAGGCCAACAACATCATCCTTGAGAGGGACCCAGTGAAGATGATTGAGCGGATTCTACAGAAGAGGCGGGGGAGCATACCACCTGCTTCTAGAGGACATCAGATGGCTACTGAGGGAATGTAACGTCTTTCAGGCTGCGCATATCTATAGAAAGGCGAATAGAGCTGTAGATCGGGCTGCCTCCTTTACCGTCCACTATTCTGAAAATTTTTTTGGACCCGTCTTGTATCTGTTCTTCTATCTCTATAGGTTGCATTCCTTCTCTTAACTTCAATGGTAGTGCTTATATGAAAATAGTGTGAGTAGCCAATATATCAAAAAAATAAGAAAAAAAATAAAAAAGAATATTTCAGTACTCAACCTGGCCCCCAACTCCTTCTAGTTGTGAGGAGGTGGATGAAAGACGCGAGATCCGATATCAATCTCAGCAGGCCACATGTCGTGCCAATTGTGGAGAGGCATTTGGTATCATAATGGGGCCCCATATCTTTTTCACTTGACAAAAAATAAGGTCGCCATCTCCTGGTGACTCTTGCGATCATTTTTTTATCAAGTTTAACTATAAAATATTATATAAGAAAAAGAAATTTGAAAGAAAACGCTTATCATTGTCCTTCCAATGTGAACGCACACCCCATCACTCTTAAACGAGCTTATAGTTCAAACTCCACACCATAATAATAGGACAGCGATTGTATCTTTCGCCGGAAGGAAAGATTCACCATCCTTCGCATGGATGAACCGTTGGATCGTGCAGAAGTGCTTCTAGATCTGTGTAGACGGAGGGATGATGATGTTCTGAATGCTATGACTCCGTGCTGAGCGAGATCCAACGGTCGATGTCGCGAAAGAAGATCGATCATTCTTTCGCGCGATCGATACAACTCGAAAACTTCCGTTGACTCGTTCGCTTCCCTCGCACTACGATCAGACGGTCAGACGGAACAAAGAACCCATATTTTCTGATCCGCTCCCGGGTTATCCGCTCTTATAATCTTATTCTTACTTTTATTCCTCTATTGCGACGTGGTTGACCCCGCGCCTATCAGGACCTACTTTTTTTTTTTTTTGCTAGGGTGGACCTACTTATTTGGGGGAGTCTAGGACAGGACTAGGGGGGACGGACCTAGACTCGGTAACATGTGCCCCCGCACCTCGAATCTTATTACCGTGGTCCTCTCGGTGGTCCAGAGTTGGATTCGGTTCGCCGGTCCTCGAGTTAGTGCCTGCGAACACGGTATGGTAGACTGCCCTCTATTCTTCTTAACCGCGGAAGCCAAACTGTTTTGTTCCTAAACTGCCCTCGTGCGACCGGAGTTTCGACTACTCCTGGTTTTAAACGAGAATAGCGAACATGTTCCGGAATCACCGCAGATATAACCTTGTATCTTTTATGTTTTTAAATTAAAATTATAGTATATCGTACCATATCTTACCAAAATGGCACGAAATATACTGTACCAATTCTCTATTCTTGGTACTGATATCAATACATATGGTATACTGATCTTTTGATATGTCAAAAAAAATTTCGTACCACTAAAATACCGCTACAAACTCCGATATCAATACACAATTTTTTTATTAAAATAAATATAAAATATAAAATATTTTTTTTTTTAAGTAGGGAGAGATTGTATTAACTACTTATATGGAAGCATTGGCTTTTAACTACTTATATGGTGCACGTTATTTTTTTCTTGAAGAAAAAATTTTGATAAAATTTAGCTCTACAATAAAATAATAATGAATTTAATATTATTATATTGCTACAAAGAATTTTTAGAACAAAATATTGCAAGGTGCAATTATATTAGCAAACCTATTTCTAATAACTTTGTCCTTACAAGACCGGTAAGCGAGCAGTAATATAACGGCGATATTTTAAAGCACGGTGCCGGCCGGCAGGTTGCGGCCAGCGGGGGCATTGTTGTCATAAACTCGTACAACATTCCTCGCACGAGCGGCGACCCGGACGCGGTCCTCTTTCACCTCCCCTTCCCGGGTTAGCCCGTACACGTGTGACCCCTCGCCTCCGGGACTCCGGCATCCAGACCTGCAAGCGTGCGCCGCGGTGGCCGCTCCCTCCTTCAGCCACGTGCCCTCTCGCGTCCCGATCGCGTCTCGCCCGCGTCCGCCCGGCTCTTTCTCCTCTACCGCGGTCATTCCCACGGTCTAATCGAAGCTTGTTTAACTGGAAGTTGTTTTTATTATTTATTAATTGCTTAAAAAGGGGTATAAATATCTCGCTGTTCGAAGAGTCGGTCGGCCGAGATTCATGAAAGCCCTGCTCTGCCTAGGGATTCTGGATCCATCCGCATCCACGGTTCCTTCCATTTCCTCCTCGAATTCGATCCGATTCTAGGGTTTCGATCGTGTTCCCGGGTTTTCTTATTCGGTATTGCCGTGGTTCCGGCGAATTTTTTAGGATTCCGTTGGTGGTTCGCCGGGGGGGAGGGGAGTGTGGAGAGAGAGCTAGGGCTCTTGGGATGTGACAATGCCCGCCATCGAATACCAGGGATCGTCGGCGCCGTTCTCGTTGATTGGCCGTTCGATCTTGAGCAGACGGCGGGATCAGGTCCACGTCATGGACGCCGGCCAACACCACAACGCCAGCCTGGACCAGGAGCTCGATGCCTTCCAGCGCCGTGTCGCCATCCTCTTCCAAGACCTCGCCGCCTCCGCCGGCGGCGATGAACTTCTATCCGTCTCGTGGGTCCGGAAGCTCCTGGATACCTTCCTCGTGTGCCAGGAGGAGTTCCGTATCGTCCTTTTCAACCATCGCGCCGCTGTCGGCCGGCCGCCGCTCGACCGGATGATCGCCGACTTCTTGGAGCGCGGCGTCAAGGCGCTCGACGTCTGCAACGCCATCTGCGACGGAATCGATCAGCTCCGGCAGTGGTCGAAACATTTGGAGATCGTTCTCGTCGCGCTTGCCGACCCCCGGCATAAGCGGCGGGGGGCCCTTGGGGAGGGCCAGCTCCGAAGGGCCCGGAAGGCCCTCACCGACGTCACCCTCCTCATGCTCGACGAGAAGGACGCCGCCGGCTCCGTCCTCTCCCACCGCAACCGCTCCTTCGGCCGCAGCAGCGGCTCCTCCAGCAGCGGCTCCTCCAGCCGCGACCACCATCACCACCGCCGCTCCTCCGGCGGCCACTTCCGCTCCCTCTCTTGGAGCGTCTCCCGTTCATGGTCCGCTGCCCGCCAGCTCCAGGCCATCGGGAACAACCTCGCTGCCCCCCGCGGCCACGAGGTCCTGGCCACTAGCGGGCTCGCAGTCGGTGTCTTCACCATGAGCTCGGTGCTCCTCTTCGTGATGTGGGTGCTTGTTGCCGCGATCCCCTGCCAGGACCGTGGCCTTGGTATCCACTTCTCCATCCCCCGGAGCTACCCGTGGGCGGCCCCCATCCTGTCGCTCCACGAGCGGATCGTCGAGGAGTCCAAGAAAAAGGACCGGAAGAATTCGAGCGGTCTATTGAAGGAAATCCAACAGATGGAGAAGTGCGCTCACCACCTGATGGAATTAATGGATGCAATCCAGTTTCCAATGACGGAGGAGAAGGAGGTAGGGATACGGCACAGCGTGGAGGAGCTGGCCCAGGTTTGCGAGTCCATGAAGGGAGGGCTGGACCCCCTGGAACGCCACGTGAGAGAGGTGTTCCATAGGATTGTATGCAGCCGAACCGAGGGGCTTGATTGCTTGTCTCACAATCCTGAGTGAAATCTCCAGTTGGGGGTTCCTTCAGAATGTGATCGAGATGCCACCATTATTGTTTCTGAGCTCCATGAGGTGTGTTTAGTTGCTAGGCAGAGAGGGAGGCGATCGAGGGAGAAGTGATGCAAGAGAAGAATCAAATGTCTCAGCAGCCAAATAAGTTAAGCAGGTAATGCTCGTGTATTTACCTTAAATACATTCTGTAGAAAAGGAGGATGGGATTGAAATGTCTGTTACTGATGATGCCACGTCTGGCTTTGCTGTCTTTGCTATATAATCTTCCATTGATTTTCTGAGTTCTTGGATCCTCCATGAACATAGCCAATTGCAGGACGGCTTTTTTACCTTGTAAAAAATTGTACTTCATTTCCTTAAGAAATTTTGTATTGCGTGAGTTGTTTTGTTAATCTTGCATTTCATTTTTAATTCAGAGAAGGGAAGTTTGACGTGATAAAAATGTTTAAATGGAAAGTGATTAAAAGATGGGCAGGTCTGTTTACTCCTGAATCCAAAATATTAAGAAATGTGCTGCTTGTGATGGTTAATTTTCATTGTATAGGGTGCATATCTCATCACAAAGTAATGCAGTTCTAATGTTTGTGAGAATATTTTTCTCGGCCATTCATGCTCCTGTCTCATGCTAAACTGTATTTGTGGTTGTAAATGCAATCCCAAATGAATGCTTTCTTCAGTTTGTAAAATCATTAGGTTTAAAAGAACAGCATATGAGCCTGGATAGATGTAGTCTAACAAAGGGAGTTGGCAATGGTTTGTGCGGACATATTATTACTTGTAAAAGTTAACCATTTAGATGAGGTTGAGTTAAATTGATTCATAAGCAACCCCTGGGAGAACCTGTTCGTGGTATCAAGATGGTAGGAAAAGAAATAAAATGTCTAAAAAATGCATCCTTTTCATAAATGCAGTTTGTGAAGCTTTTTTAGAAACAAATATTAAGCATCAATTGTTAACTAGAAAATGATGAGAATCTGAATAGAATTCCAGATCTTATCCTCCAAATGTTACCATTTCTTTTCATACACCAAATAGCACATGAATTAGGCAGTGAATTCAGTAAACCTCTAGATTCAAATGATGTGTGTGACAGTTTCATGAAGAGAACCCTAGATTTCTCAACTTGAATCTTTGCTTTTCTCTAAGAAACCAGAACATTTTCGCTCTAGGATATTGTTGATATCTTCATCTCCTTCTTGCTAATGGTTATCTGGATAGGAAAACAATTTTACTTGTTCTGATTTGCTAGAAGACCATGTAATCTGAATACATGAACTAGTAGAAGAAATGAGGAAAAAGAAGCTACATTTCAATAAGTCAGCTCGTGTTATTTAAATTTCTTATGTTTTCTTATTGCAAGCTTCAAATTAAATTGTGGAAGTTGTGGAGCAGTTTACCAAATATTTTAGTTGAATATTTAGTTGGGGTCAATAGTTATGCCCAATTAGATGATGCAACATGTGCAAGCTAATCATAAGAAGTGGACTAAGGCTAAAGTGGTAGGAGGATGGACTTAGGATTTGACTGCGAAATGTTTATGGAGGATTACAGGAGCAGTGTGGAGTCCTATAAATTGTCAAGGTCTTGGACGACCCATTTCTTAGATTCATGTGTCGATAAGGTTAAAATCTTGACAAGGGATGAAGTACCTAAAACTTTTAAAGGATCTATGGGATCAAATTACGTATCTTGTCGGTGAGAATAATGAATAAATTGAAGAAAAGCATTGCACCTATTAGTGAATTCTTTATTATAGATAATGAAACAAGTCAAACTTTGCAAAAAAATGTAAAATGCTATTAAGAGGAATGGCTGAATATTGTAAGCATGTGTGTAAACTGTAAACACACTCGTAGATGTCATGGAACAAAGATGTAAGAGGAGATTCAAGAAAGCTGAGCTTTGCTAGATGTTGTTCCTTAAATTGGAGTTGATGGTATTGAAGGAATTAATGAAGGCCCATTGTTCAGATAAGAAATTTTGCAATACTTTTCAGAGAAGAATGATCATATTTAGATAGGTTGATTTGAAATTTAAATAACTTTATGGTTGTTCTTATAGTTTTAGCCTACTGTACATAGAATTAAAATTTAATGACAATTAGAATTTATGCCTGCTTCTTTTTCATAAAACTTGTCAGAGTACAGGATTAAATTTTCTGTCACACACGGGAGGAATTGATAATGTGTATTAGGAATACAGCGATACAGAGATTTCCCAACCAAACTACTTTCACTGCCACTGAGACTTAATGTAAATTAATATGATTCATATGGAGCAGAACATTAAACTGTGACAGAGCTAATTAGTGAAAATTGAGCATAGCATTTTGTTAGATTCCAAGGTTCAGGCATCTGTAGAATGTGCTAATTGCTCCTGCAGGAACAGTCCATCTCAAATACAACGTGAAGGGTGAAGCGGATTTAGAAACCTTTTTATTTTGGAGTGGGGTTTGGGTAGGAACCAACCACAGAGTAGAACGGCAAACCTCCAAATTATGAGATTACATTCTTGTTTACTGTTCTAGTTGACCATGGCTTGCTTCTAGTCGGTTTCCTCTGTCTTCTTTTGCTTCTAGTCAGTTTGCTTTTTAATCATATTGAGAATAATGTATCATTTCATATTACTTATTATGATCAATGGAATCCATAGTTTATAAGTTATCTCATCAAAGTACATTAGTGAGTTTAACAGTGTTCTGTCTCCTGAATTTTACCTGGTTGATTAATCAGAAAAGTAACCAACATGAATTTAGGAGCAAGAGATCTTTCTTATTTTGCATATCATACGAGGAATTATATGTACCTGATTCCATGTTTTGGCCCAACTATCTTGGTTATCATGATCTTTTCAATCTCTCAAGTATTGCTTATTAATTCTTATTAGTTAGGGATTCAATCATGAAATTTTCCTGGTATTATAAATGATGTGTCATTAATTCTACCCTCTTCTGGCCTAAGATTTCTATTCTATTCTCTGATTCAGGTGAAACCTGAAGTCATCTTGTTGCTTTGTGACTTCCATCCTTGATGGTAAGTATTGCATAGTTCCAAAAATTTATAGTGCACGTCGGAGTCTGAAATAAATGTTCTGGACAGCATATGGTCATCACCAATTCGAAAGTATATAGTAGTTATGGAGAGAGAATTTACTTGTGAAGCTAATCAATTTTCTTGGTTTTGAGAAAAAGCGAGCAGCTCGTAGCCTCATCATTCAAAGTTTCACATCTAGTTTCTGTGTGAAATAGTTTAATGGCTGAATTGATAATAGTAACTGCTTGAAACAGTAATATTTCGCGTTTGTCGGCTTGGACTTGTTTATATTTGCAATATCTCATCCATGAAAGATGCATCTGTATCCACTCGACACTCTAAAATAATATGTGGGTTTTTTAACAAGCCTTCACCTAGCTCAATACTCTACAAACCAGCTTGGTTTTGCTTGGTTGGCCGGGAATGCCAGCCTTATCAATGAATGGCAAAAAGCCCATGTAACAAGGAATAACTTAAAAGTTTATTGGTCTTTTGGGCAACCTGAAGCCTTCTTTCACTCAAATCAACAGCTTTTCTTAGGTAATTGGTAATTTGGCAGCAGCAAATTAGCATTTAATCTGCTGCGAATGTATAGATTGGTTCTACCATGATTGGTTCTATTGGGATGGTTGCAGAATGCAAGAGGACTTCAAAACTATCGTTGTTTAATATATGAGCTGTTCATTGCCGAATTTTAGTTTGAATGATACGACCTCTTGCCACGTAAAGGCGGTGTTTGGGATTCGATTGTGAAGGATGTCGATCCTTGTTTCAGCCCTTTCCGTGGTACCTCGATTCCGCAAGCACTGGCCTAAGTTTGCTCGGTGGTAGGGGGTGGGATGGAATCCATCCCCAGTCTCAATTAGGGGATAAATTATCCCTCGATTCCGCAAGCACTGGGCTCAATTTGCTCGGTGGTCGGTGGGATGGAATCCATCCCAAGTCTACATTAGGGGAAGATGTTACTTTTTTTGTAAATTATCACACGCACTGAGATTGCTGTACTGCATTTTAGAGTGGATCATAGCGGCCAATTCACTTGGATGGTGGTGCTGTTGAAAAGCGCACCTCGTTGCTCTCAGCTAGATCAATCATTTTGGAGGGTGACTTGGCTACGGTCATTAGTTGGATCCAGAAGGATCGGAGGATCGGTGCTGCCGACCATCCCTTGGTCGGCGATATATGAATAATGATGAGGGACGGAGGGATAATCCAGACGAAGCATGTGTTTAGAGAAGCCAATGGAGCTGCGGATTGGGTGGCCACGTATGTGGCTAATCATGCCAGTAGTACTCTATGGACAGAGGACGGGAAGCTGCCTCGAAAGCTTCAGAACATTTTGTTTTCCGACTTTATTGGGTGTATCCATCCACGTGTTGTACAGATCACCCGGATTAGCAACAAAAAAAAAAAAAAAAAAGCACACCATGTTTTCTAAACACCCGTTACCTTCACGGTATACTTAGAGATGTGGCTTTCCCTATACCGCCACCAGATAGATCTTCGTGCTTAGTGCCCAGTAAATAGAAAATTGTACCAAGGGCTGCCCGTTAAATCTCCTAAATTCTAAGCCTTCCTCGCAGATCAGCTTTATGAAGAAATCCCAGGGATAAATGCTTGCGTATGATCGTGCGGGCATAGAGAATCCTGGGTAAATAAAACGACCTGCAGCCATTTCAATCTACTTTTACACATCAACCACCCCCAACCCCACCCCAATCCATAATAATAATAATAAACAGCAAAGAGGATCTAAACTCATTGATCGGCCTAAAGGTCAACAGCCTAATAAGATAGAATTTTGAACTCAGATGCATAACTTATTTAAAGATAAAATATCAAGATGGCTGGCTTTATAAAGTAGCAGCCTCTGCTATCGGCCTGTCGCTGACAGCCGGACGCTGTGAAAGCAATTCTGCAATGATGTACTCGTCAATATTTTGTAAGCTAGTTACAAAAAAAAATAATAATAATAATCATCCAGTCACAAGGCAACGTCATGTATAAAACCAGCAGTGGTATCCATTTAATAGCCATCCGAATAAATTCAGAAGCACAAAAGTAAAGAGTAAATGGACAACAAGATGTATAGAAGGATACTCTCTTTCCAGCATTATGAGGCAATACATGTAATACAAATGAACAAAGGGTATCAGGAAAAATATGAAATGCTTATTCTAGCATCAGTTCATTTCTCTCAGCAGCATGTATGACCTTCCTAGACTTTCACGTCTAACCTTTGATGTGAACATACTGGTGGAAAGACATAAACAGCAGCTTTACAAATACATAATTACATTTCTTAAAGCTAACAAATGATTACCGATCTCTGTGTTCAAAAGCTTCCCAACTGCATAATTTACAACATATAACGAGAATGCTTTAATTCCAGCATCAGGCTACGCCCAGTTCCTTCTAGTAAATAGCTAAGGAATGTGTTACTTCTCATTCTTAGCAGCTAATGGATTACTCCTAATGTTAATATGGAAAGCAGCTGCAGGCAATAGAGCGAAGATTCAACCTCTCAAAAACTTGGGTAATGGTCAGATGAAGAGTTCTGGATAGGACCACATTATGAATTTAGCAAATATGTCGGTCTCCAGAAACTCGATGTGTGCTGCCCGGCCGATGATCGTATTCAAGTTTCTTCCCTGAGTAGACTGGTCAAAGTTCACATCGCAGCGCATAAAAACACGCATTTGAGATGAGGGAGCACGAATCTGATCCAAGCAGTTGTTCAGCATTTCCATGAAGACTTGTGCCTTCTTCGATTGATCCCAAGATGATGCTTGGCACAGCTCAATTCTGGCTGAATGATAAGGAACATAACCATCCTGGCAAAAGAAGGCAATTTAGTGGGGGGAAAGTGCTAATAAGCTATAAAGTATGTTTTATACTCATAGTAAAGCATTGCTTACCGAAATATATAATATTTAGAAATTAAGGGAAAAAGTCAAACACAGCAACAAGTAGTGCTAATCTTGCACCGTATTTGCTGCTACATAGAAAATATTTTTAAGGAAATTTGGCAATACAAGAATCAGCTCTTCAGCAAAAATCAGAAGTTTGAGAGGTCATAACATTTAAAAAAAGAAAATAGAAAAAAAGAACATGAAGCAAGACTTATTTCACATTTAAAAAGAAAATGCAAACAAACAGAAGAACTGGCTTTTGTACATAATAAGTACTTGTGATGGCAATCTATGGTGGAAGATGGGTTACTGACATGAACAGGGAACAAACTAAAAGAAGTATCTGCATTAGCACTTAAACAAAAGGCTCTCTTCCCCCTACTAATGAATCTGCCGCTCTTTTCCCTTCCATGGTTGCTTGGATACTGTAAATGTCTGGTGTCAAGCATTAGTATAGGGTGGGGGAGGTGGGGTTTAGACTTTTTAATAGTAGATTTTGTGAAGTGGCTCTATGTGATATAACTTGATTTTATATTACTAATGAAAAGCAGGAAACTTTTTTAGCTTAAAAGAATTGTATTTATAGCACAAAAAATGAATGACACAATAGATGTAACATCCAATAAATAATGTTGAAAAATAGCATATGTTGCTACCAGAAGATATACCGATATGAACCCTATTTCAAGATCATATCTGTTCTCAAATTATATTCCTAGTAACTCTTACGTTGCTTAATGTTTCTTAATTAGATGACAACAGTCTAGTAGGTTAGACCGTAAAGGTAGGGGAAAAGAATTGTGCTGTAGGAGATTGTCTTTCCCCTATGAAATCATTCTACAGTAGAATAAACCAAAAAATATATATAGGTTGTTGTCCATGCAGAAGCCAAGTCAGCCGGGTAGAAGAATCATTTGGCAATTTCAAAGACATGTACAGGTACTATTATTTTATGTACATGATTAGGCGACAAAAAAGGGTAACCGATATACAGTAGAAATGAAGGCATACTTAAGAGCTGCTTCAAATTCATATGAATCAACACATTTTCTCTAGCAGAAGTTTCCCACTTTATCTATTTGTGTTGTTCTAGCACATCATAATATCTAGGCATCTAGCACATCTAGTTGCCATTTCTACAGAAGTAACTATCAAATCACAGCAGAAATTTTAAATTAGACTATGAACATGTAAGAGAATGCAGACGGCCTTGAAAGTGAAAGAGAATGCAGAAATCTTAAATTAGACTATGAACACATAAGAGAATGCAGTCAGTCTTAAAAGTGAAAGACATACTCTTAAGTTTCAACACAAGTTAATGTCAGATTGAGCAATCATATGCATTTGTTAATATTACATGCATTTTAATTTAGATTATTTACAACGGACTAAAAATATTTAGGGAAAATTACAGTTCAACTTCCTCAAGTTTGGGAGATTCTCACACACAACCCTCATCTTTAGAAATTTCCAAAGTGACCCTTTAGTTTCCAAATCATTGAAAAGCGGTTCTCTGACTCACCAACCAGCCAATGCAGTTAACCCGCCATTTCAAATGTCCAAAATGCCCTCAACCTCTTCAGACATCTTCGAATGTCCATTCTGTTACACCCAATTGCTATCATTTTGTTCAGACCCTCCGCTCCTTTCCTCCCTCCCCGGCATTTATTGACATTTCGAACAAGCCACAAATGAATATCATTTTTTAAATTTTTGTAAAAATTAAAAATCAATTTATCTACCTATTTTTCATAGTCCCTGCCTTCCCCTCCCCTTTTCTAATCTCTACTCCTCTTGTTCCAATGCCGCGAGCAATGACCATTTCGTGTTTCTTGGGCGTCTTCCCTTTCCTCCACCATCCTCTTCTCCTTCTATGACGTGTAATGCAAGTTTGGCAAATTCAGTGGAGGGAGAAGCCGGTGGTGGTAGAAAAAAAAGCCGGCGGCAGTAGAGGGAGAATGCGGCAGCAGCGGTGGGAGAAGCCGGTGGTGATGATAGGCGGCGGTGTGGCGGAGGAGCGGCACATATAGGCAGCCTCCCTCCAAGGCTCCATGAAGAAGGTTAAGGACTTCACCTCAAACAATAAGATACTAAGAGCATTTTCGTGATGTGACATGCCACCTCTGTTAATGAAGATAAACAGCAGGACCACTTTGGATTGATTTGAAAATTTGAAAGGCCACTTTGAAAATTTTAAAGATGAGAGGGTGTGTATGGGAATTGCCCAAACTTAAGGGGGGAAAATTGTAATTTTCCCAAACATTTAATAAGGGAGTTCAAAAGAAATTGAAAAAATATGTAGTTCCTATCCAAATTTGTTTATATTTAATTAGGAAAATAAGTGACGAGTCCCCAATGTGGAAAGGAAATAAATTAAAGAGGTGATAAAAAGAGAACTCCAGATTTATCCTATTTGGATGCATGATGACATGCCTTTAAGAGTATGTTAACAACATAATCATCCCATCTCTATCACTACAAACTAAAACTATAACAGAAAGAAAAGTCATTCTTATCAATGCAGGAAGAAGTAATACCTGTGGGGAAGATAATAGGATGATGTTCTTAAAATTTGCCAATGTGTTCTGCTGAAGAAAGAAAAACAAAAAGAAATTTTTTAATTTGTAAGCAATAATTTTGTCGATTATATATCAACAGTACTCAAGACATGTAATCCTTTGGTCAAACTTGTTTAGACATAAACTAGTATCCAAGGGTGTGCAAATGGATGTTTAAGGAGGGGGAAATACAAATCATATCAACAGTTGGAATGGATTGGAAGAGAGAAATTTAAAAGAGATGTGATTGGTTAGAGATTGATATCAGAGAGGTAGTTAGGCAACATAGTATTACCATTTCAACAGAATGACTGCCTACTGTCATAGTTATCATATAATAAAGTTTTTCATGAGAACTAAATAATTTTACACCCAAGAGCAATAATAATGATAACATTAAGCATTTCGGTGATGCAGATTAGCTATGATCAGTTCGTGCAGCTCTTTTATTGGTCAATAGGCTTGCAGCGGAGCCTCCTCCTAAATGCATCAAAATCCCTAGTTTATAAGTCATAACAAGTGGAATAGTGAGGAAGGATCCAACCCTTTGGGGGGGAAAATACACAGGGCTTGTTTGGCAAAATTCCGTGAGATGGGGTGGAAGAATGTGGGGTGGCAGGGAGAGGGAACGCATAGGTTCCGTTCACCCAGCCTACTCCTCGTGGGATTAAAAAGAAGACCTCAGGAGGAGCGTGAAACCCTGCACTCTCCATCTCCTTCTCCCTCCCTTCCACCCCGCACACTCCAATCCCAGCCTATCCTGCCAGATGTAGCCAAACAGGTCCATATATTATACTTTTCCTACTACCCTGAGCAAAAGACTCGATTACTGGTTGTACTAGCCCATACCGGACGGTACATACCATACCTTCTAGGTACTGGCACATGGCAGATCCTCAAAACCAATTCATGAGTGAACCAACCCTGAATCAAACCTATACCACAACATCAAGTTTAATGGTGTCTTTACACCATTTTTGTTCTGAACTCTCATTATTGATTGTACCTTGTGTTGCTATGGTCATACTATACGACCAGCAAGCAGTATGAAGCCACAATGACTTTTACAACACTGCCATAAGCCCCCCCAAAAAGAAAAAAAACAAATGCACATAGCATAGGGCATGTTTGGCTAAATTCTGTGGGATGGGCTGGAAGAATGAAGGGTGGCAGGGAGGGAGGGAATGGGAGAGGGCGAGGGAACGCATAGGTTCACCTAGTCTGCTCTTCGTGGGATTAAAAAGAAGACCTCAGGAGGGGCGTGAAACCCCGCACTCTCCCTCTCCTTCTCCCTCCCTTCCACCCTGCACACTTCAATTCCAGCCTATCCTGCCAGATGTAGCCAAACAGGTCCGTATATTGTACCTTTCCTACTACCCTGAGCAAAAAACACAATTACTGGTCGTACCAGCCCATATCAGACAGTACATACCATACCTTCTAGGTACTGGCACATAGCAGATCCTCAAAAAACTGATTCATGAGTGAACCAACCTGAATCAAGCCTATACCACAACATCAAGCTTATTGGTGTTTTTACACCTTTTCTGATCTGGACTCTCATTATTGATCATACCTTGCATTGCTATGGTCATACTATACGATTAGCAAGCAGTATGAAGCCACACTGATTTTTACAACATTGCCATGAGCCCCCAATAAAGAAAAACAATGCACATAATGTAGGGCTTGTTTGGCTAAATTCCATGGGACGAGCTAGAAGAATGCGAGGTGGCAGGGAGGGAATGGGAGAGGGAGAGGGAACACATAGGTTCACCTAGCCTGCTCCTCGTGGGATTAAAAAGAAGACCTCAGGAGGAGCGTGAAACCATGCACTCCCCCTCTCCTTCTCCCTCCCTTCCACCCTGCACTCCAATCCCAACCTATCCAGCCAGATGTAGCCAAACATGTCCATATATTATACCTTTCCTACTACCTTGAGCAAAGGACTCAATTACTGGTCATACCAGCCCATACCAGACAGTACATACCATACCTTCTAGGTACTGGCACATGGTAGATCCTCAAAATCGATTCAATAGTGAACCAACCCTGAATCAAGCCTATACGACGAAGTAAGCTTACTGGTGTTTTTACACCTTTTCTGTTCTGGACTCTCATTATTGATTGTAACTTGTGTTGCTATGGTCATACCATACGACCAGCAAGCAGTATGAAGCAACACTGATTTTTACAACACTGCCATGAGCCCCCAAAAAAGAAAAAAATAACAAATGCACATAACATAATAAATCACAACTAGTCACAATTGAACCAGCTAATAGCAGACCACATAAAACACCATCTATAAATAACAAAATAAGCAGATTAGGCCATAAACAATGATCCTTTAAAATGGTGGTAGTGGAGGGCAATGAAAGCAATTATCTAAAATAGAATTTTTAGGAGAAATATAGTTCAAGCAATCTTTAGAGTTTAGAATAATAATGATGAGCTAGAAAATGCACCATCAGAAGAGTACTTACAGTCTCTTGTCAAGGAAAATGATTTGTCTGTTTAAAGGTTTGACAGCTTAAGAAAATAAACATTGCTATAGATAAAACTTAAGGATTAGTTCTAAGTTATGTATTCATACAATGTAGATTCAACAATATCACTAAAGAGTTTGTCAGTCAGAAAACAATACTATACAAAAACTGGTTCAACCATGTGCCATACTCTAGATCCCAACACAACCCTCTGATAAACAATCTGGTTGCATTACCTTGCAGAGCTTGTAAAAAAAGGTACTTTGGAGATCTGGGTTGTCGCTGAAAGTAAGCTGATGAATGCACTGAGCTCCTTTGAGTTTCTTCAGCAGCCACAACCCAGAATTGAACAAAGAGTTTGAGCTGTACCAATATCCCAAGTGCGGTCCAGATATTGACATGTAGGTATGCAGGTGTTTTAGATAAGGCGCCATCATGCTCTCTGTCAATTTAAAAACAACTATTAGAATGATATATGGATAGTGTGTGGAAGGAATATCATAGAAGTTATGAACAAATACCTGCTAAGGCAGTTCTTATAATTATGTTCCCAATGGAATGCCCGACGAAGCTAAGCTTAATGTCATTGCAGCCTCCATACTTCGAAAGCTTATCCATTTTCCTTCTAATAAATGCAATCACTTCTTCAGCCAACCGGCTTCCCATTTCTCTGAAATCTCCAGATGTCTTTTCTTCATTAGTCTCCGACATAAGACACTCAACTCCAGGATCTATTGAAAGCCATTGATTCCGAACAAGCCGTAAATCCAGATGATGTCCCTATTTTGATGTAGATTTAAGTAAAAGAGTCAACTTAGCCACACTACATGCAGTGGATATATTAATGTTCACAAATGGAAAGCCTTCTCTCACTAACCCACCACTATAAAGAGATACACAGATACCATGGTCCTAAATAGAAATAAACTGGGGATCAATAAAAATATGAACACACACAATTAAATCTTATCAAGGCTGAATTATATGCACTATCTTTTGTACTCCCCTGCAGATGATTCTGAGTTCTGAGCATAGATCTTATAGTTCTTTGTTTAGCTAAACCATTCAAAATACTTCTCCAAAACTTGCATACTTCGTGCTAAAAATTTTTAGAGATCATCCTTTCTGAAGGACTACATAAGAGTAAATTCAATAACTAAACAGAATTTATGCAAATATTCCATTTCAAGAAGCTGACTAGATGGGAACCAATGTACAAAAGATCTCAAGTAGGAAGGACAAGGCTTCTTCTTTCTTTTCATCTTGGTATACAAGAAATCTGTTTATGATAACAAAATGCTGATCATGGATAGACTGGATCGGCAGGCTAGCATGTCTTAGTTAGGATATGTTGAAATAGTGAAGAATTATCCAAAGGTCAGAATTGATATGGAATATGATTCACCATATGGTTCATTCTGTTTTTGTAGCATGTTTGATTTAGTCCGAAATTCAAAAAAAAAAATTACTTTGAAGTTTTTTTGTTGACTAACTAGTTGGGGCATCTCTGTAGCATCCCAGCAAGCTTTTCTGACCACAAAAGAATTCTTGGACTAAATTATCAAAAAGATACTAATGTAGTCAAATGTTGTATGACATGTTTTGGATTTTAAAATCATTATGTGCAAGTTTTAAAAGCAGTCAGCAAAGAGATATTAAAATACAGCTTTTAACCAGAGTCATTTATACATTAATAATAAATAATAGTAAGAAGGAGAGAGTTGATATATATTTAAGTGGTGATAGTTGCATAAGTGGAACAAATTTAATAGTATTTACTACTTATCTTCTTCACCAGATTTCTTTTTTCATTTCTGTCGCCGCAAAGAGGTTTTGGAGTAGATGCAACTAATAAGGAAGAAATAGCATAATCATTTATATCAAGCAGTTAGATTAACTTCAAACTTGTCAACATACACATGTACTGAAAAAAAAATTAATTTCAAGCCTGCCAATAAAATCATGGGTCCATGATCATTCCAGTAAAAATTATCAAACTCCCATCCTAAAAAAAAAAGATTTTAAGAAAAAGGAAAAGACTACAAATTAAGTATGATAGATTCTGATCTTCAACAGAAAACTTAAAATAACAAATTTCTTGACCAGATTTCCATTACTGAAAAAATCTTTAAATTTAGAATGCTAATTCCCCTACCAATAAAGATTAAACTTTTATCTACAACTGCAGAAAGTACAAGAAATCAATTAAACAATATATAGGAATCATTAAAGATGTGGAAGCGCGTCAAACAAAACATTTTTCAGAGCCAATTATGACATAGTCCTGTATCAACAAAATATATTTATTTGCAGCAGGTTCACTAAAGGTCGAACGGCATGCTGATCCCCCCATTTTTTACATTATATGAGAAATCTTCATTCACGAATTTATTTGGTAAATCAAATCAGATTCACATCAGACAATAAAAATTTGAATAATATCAGGTAAAAGGCATCAAAGGAAAGCAATATTATGTATGTGTGGCATGATGGTGGACATTTAATCATGCAATTGATTCTTAAAGAAGAATTTGTAAGTGTGTCATGTGCAAAAGTCTTTAATTTGTGGAGGATATAAAAACAGAGTGCCATGACTGGTAACTAAAGACATTTTCTTAACGAAAAAAAAGGAGATGTCTGAAAAAATGAAGAAAATCAATACAACAGAATTAAAGATGCGAGTATTCTTCAAAAGATAAGCTACAAGATTAGGATAAAAGAAGTCAAACAGAGCAGTATAGCAACCAAAGGGCCAAGCCATCAAGTTTTAGACAACTGAAAAGAAATTAGATAATGGAAGCCGTAAAAGAAGAAAAGGAGTGCTGTGACCAAGCATGCAGATTTCCCAAACTTGTTTTAGCTTAGCTCTATGTGTGAATTAATCAGATGTCTGACATGCGGAAGAACATGCAGGCAGGGGACAGGAGTCACTTGGACTTTATTTTATATGCTATGTATGCAGATGACAAGATAATTGTAGGGGTAACAATAATCAATTGGAAATGTCATCCAAAGTCAAAGAAATAGGGCAAGTCATGCTGGAGCAATCAAATAACTTCATGGTTTTATGCAACACACTAATCTCTAGAATATGAGAAGCATATTAAATAAAATAGTGCCATTGAAGGTGGAGCACGTGCCTGGAATCCATGCACAAAGACAACAACTTTTAGTATGCGACCGTTTTTTTTGGCACCAAAACCAAGTTTCGCTGTCCTTTCTCCAATCCGTGTAGGTATTGCAGCCATCACATTACGATCCAGAGAGTGCAAGAGTGAATTGTCAGCAGATCCATGAAGTGGAACATTCATGATCTGTTGCTCTACAAGAATGACAGGAACATGAGAAGGATCACCAAAGATTTGCATGTCTTGAACAGACCGATTGTTAATCTGCAGAGAGCTTACAATTTTTAGAATCCCCTGAAAGCATCAAATATTCAACTGCTAAAAACATTTCCAACCTTAAAAATATCTCACCTTCATTTGTCCAATACTTTTTCTATGCAGTTCAGCTCGCATAATTGAACTCTGTGCAGGCTGCAAACACAAATAACCAAACTATTGAATCAATGTTAAATGACCTTGCACATAATACTTGACAAGAAATTCTATGAAGTTTGAAAATACAGAAAATAAGTTTAATAATTAATGTCAGGAAAATGATAGGAAAGTTTTGGGGTCGGGGACATAGTTACATCCTCACTGGATTTTCGTGGAGTTCCAACTTTTCCAAGTCCATTATGGTGAGAAGAATCATTCACTCCACTTCTCAAATAGCGGTGAGGAATTTCAATCTTCGAATGAACCATCCAAATAGACCATTCTGCTTTTCGATCAGAAGCCCAAGCATCATATAGATGCTCAATTATCCTAATCCTGTTTATCCTGAAGTGCAACAGAGCAATTTCTATTATAAGAGCTGTTTCAATTTTAAAGCAAAACTCAGTAAGATCTATTTAGTGATGTCGTATGCAGTATGCATGGATGCATCTAAAAATTTTAAGTCAACATGCAACTTAAGCAATTCAAGACAAAATAGATTGAAGGACATCTTGGGCAAGAGTAGAAATGTATTAAGTGAAAATCAAGCAATTAAAGCTTCCTAGTCTCAGAAGTGTACTGAGAAGCAGCTTAAAATCTTAAAGCAATATCCAGGCTCTATTGTTTGCTCTTATCAGCTTAAAATATTAATGTCAGGCAAAAATTAGCGCTTAAATCCTTCTCAATGACCAAGAATCCTAAAAACAAGAGTGTAACATTAAAGACTAAAAGTTTCTTTCACTTGTTATGATGTTGTATAAGTTTGTCTCACCATAGCATGCAGCATGAGATGTAATTAAGTGTACATGCTACTCACTGCATTTATGTGCAAAACAACCATACATATGAGTGCACGTGTAACAGTATCCTGAAATCCATTATTTTATGAGGAGAATTAGTCATAAAAGTGCCCAAGACCAACTCCATGAGACATGTCCGTATGACATGAAGCCAGAGCATTTGTCATATCCAGAAAAGGATTTGGCATTAAGACATCTAAATGGCAAATGGATATGGACATTGGACAAAGACTAGAATTTAAATCAAACTCTGGCTCTTCATATGTAAAATAAGGGGGAAAGTAACTATAATACTTATAAAACAAACATAAATAGGTTTAAGAATGCTCAAATGGGGACACATCGTGATCAACATCATCATTCACACCATCATGACACATCACCATGATAACCTCAAGTAACACTGCTTTAATAAAGTTACTTGACAAAGCATTCAGCAAACCTAAATATGCCCATTCAATTACTAAACCTAGATGATTGTTATGGTATTTCTCTAACCAATCTAAACTCCTCGATAACAAAGTTGAGCTTATTAACTTGCACAAAAGGGCTTAAGTGTCCCTGTACTAACATAAATACAGATCAAATGAAGATGTCAAACAATGGAACGTGGACATGTGCTTCCACCAAATCAAAATGTCATATAAACAAAGCTGACCATAATACCTATACTCCACATGAAAAATGATGAATCAAGATCATCTCCATCTGTAAATTCTGGATTTGCAAAATGGAGATAGTTTGTCTTAGGCGTACTTGACAACGAATATGACATCTAAATTCCAGTGCAGCGCTTGAGGGTAGCTAGGCAGGTGGTGCGTGTGGGTGCATATGCTCATGTGTGTACAGTATATCTGAGATAAGTTTTCATGGTGTCATCTCATTCAAGAAAGCATATTGTTTCAATGACGCAATATGTAGCAGCCTGTAGCAAGTCCAGTGCATAGTTAGGACTTGGGAGTCTCGTGTGTGAGACTGAAAATCAGAGTGATTGTTGTGAAAGTGACATGACTCAAGTGCTGGTTCCAGTGGCAATTTGTATATCATCATCATAAATTAGCAGTATTAAACTTGAAGCTGAAATAGTATTGGATGATTCAATGGTCCAGGAGTCACTAAGGCCGAGCAAAAACTTCCAAATTTTAGACAGATAATGCCTTCTAAAGGAGGCATGTGGAAAAGGAACTGTAGATCAAACATGTTTACATGACATCCACAACAAAATGACATCACTCTCATTAGAAAATAACATGATCTCGCAGTAGAATATATGTAAACATCTTTTTTCATAGGCACAGCAGCCAAGTTGTTCTAATCATGAATTCAGATAGAAAATTATGCAACGAAATATAAATTGGAACTCTGATAGTCATTGTTTCGCACTGTAGGTAAAAAATGGATGTTCAAATAAATTACAAATAAAATTTCCAGAAAATTCATTCTGAACAAAGAATAACTTCTGTTTAAACAAAAGCCGTACAAAACTATCCAAAATGACAAAAGGAGGACTAAGTAACAGTCACTGAGAGAATGTACTGCACCTATGAAACTTCAAAAATGCATTCCATATAAATGAAAGCTGGTTGCCCACAGTGAAAAATACATCCAACAGCTCTTCCTGGGATAGAGTGTAGAGCATGACATCATTCCCAAACTCAATCACACCATTTGATTTCTGCATAAGCACAAAGAGAAGTAACACTTAACCAGCAAGTTCGCAATACAGATATTTTGTAGCAAAAAATAAAAAACACCAGAAAATTCTGCATGGAAGGAATGGAATGGAGAACATAATATTACAAAAAGAGGATACCTCCAGAATATTGTATAAAATGCCAACCAATTGCCCCACACCCATATTCATTCCAGAAATGTCCAAACTGGCAGTAGAAGAATCCGTTCTTGAAGAGCTAACTGATTCAAGTCTACCAAGATTCAAGTCGGCATTATTTAAATCATCAATTGTTTCATCAATAGCTTTGCTGATCTTTTGGAGTTCTTCAAGAAGATATTCACGGGAAGCTAGTAATAGCTTGATAAGTTCAATTGCGTTCGAGATCCACCCTTGACCCAATATCTGAGCATAACATATTAAAGTTTAGCTTTTACAGTGAACATGCTGAGAAAAAATATTACTGATTAGCTTTCAATAAGAAGACTTGAACTGATCTCAAAGCACTAGAAAGAGTATTGTATTGTATTTCTGTTATAGAGATTAGAGAGCATGTAAAAATTCTTACATAAGAGTTGACAACCAGATATTTGTGCTCTATAAACATGGTTATAAAACCTAAGTTACACTTTAATCTCCATTATTACCATAGTAAATGAAAATAAAATATGTTCAAAATTAAAGGGACTTAGGATTGGCATTCAAATAAAGGTAAAAGGCAAGGAGAACAAATTAAAGTGGAAAAAAAACATGGTAATTTTTAAACATATTGTTGTCTCCACTTTTCTCTGGAGTTTTTTATTCTCTTAACCCTTAATTATGCAGCCTTCTATCATCTAAAAGAATCCTAGGCTAAGCCATAGCCCATTGCACAATTACCACTACCCGAAGAATTTTGGTAGGATACTAAAGGTCTATTCAATCCATATGACCCACCAAGTCGATGATTGGAACCCTACCTGATTCATTTATAATCAGGTCAGTCTCACATTTGGTTAGTCTTGACTAACCCATATCCAACCAATAGAAATTCCCCACCCAAATCCACTAATTTGGGGTGGATTCGGGTGGATAGGTAGATCCTGATTCAAAATCGCTACCCTACCTATAAAAAAATTTCTTAAGCTTTTGCCCTATACTGAGGTGAGTAAATAGTGAGCTTCGGGTCAACTCTGATATGCACATTTCTTAAAACTATTAGGAAGTGAAAAGAAACAAGAAAGAGGAAAAGAACAGGGATATTGTATACATAGATACCAGAGAAATCTTGAATTAAAAAAAAAATCAGGCATACCTTAAGATCCAAAAGAATCCTGCTCTTATTATATAAATTATTAAAAAAAACTTATTTTGATGTCCCAACACAAATGTTATCCTGCCATTTTCCTTAAAAATAAAAATATTGGTTTATTTCTCCTTCAAAAATCCCCACAAAAAAGCAAACAAAATCAATCAACACATGAATTTCCAGTCCCACTCTCTGACAAAAGTAGATATATAAAAGACACCAATTCTTGTTAAGGCATTGTCTAAGAGATTACAAAGAGGGAAAGAAAGTGGTCCTAAACACCAAATTTTAATTTGTACTAGGTAAATTCATGAAACAGTGCATGACTGATTCAGACCATGCTAACAGCAGCCCAAATCCCACTTTTGAGTAAACTATGATGATCATATTTAAGAAAATAGCTCCAACAAAACTGAAACTTGAGTGAGCATAAAATTCCACATCAAAAGGTAGAATTTAATCTGATTATTAACTAACAGCCCATAATTTGAACGACACGCGCTCGAGTTACATTATTTTCAATACATGTATGATGTATAATAATGATGTTATGATGCATGTCAATTCCATGTATAAGTCATCATGCAACACATAGAAGAATAAGCACTTGATGTGGTTACGTACTTGATTGGTTTCTTCATGATGTTCATCAGCATGATTTACCACCATGTGAGATGTACTGATATGTTCAAATTCAACAAGACAACGAAAATAATAAGTATACATAAAATATGTTCTAGCAGGTAGAAAATCCACCTTAAAAACTGAAACCATCACAAACCTGGATACCTTCTGGGCACGGGTGTAAGTACCCGCTTTCAGAAAAACAACATGTATGCTGAGGTCAACAAGGACTGCATGGAAAGCATCAAAATGAACAGGACAATATGAATGCAAACCCAGAAGTGCTTTGGGAGGAATCCTGAATTCATGGAATGCAGCTGAAACTGCATCAAAAGAAGCCTGCATCTCAGGACTGTGACATGAACCAGAAAGGATTCAGACATAATTGCACTGTGATTGCATGTATAATTAATCATACATAGAAGATAGAAAGAAACACAGAGATACTATTCGAGAAAACCAAAAAAAGCATGATTAAGCTTTTCCACTCACCCATTTTCTAATATTGGAGCATACATGAACTCAAACTTTAGTATTACTGCAGAAGTCCATGGGCTCTGGAAATCAAAATGCATGGAGCATTGTTAACCAAGAAAATTAACATAAACTCCAAGGAGAAGAAGAAAAACCATGCCAACCTCATCTTTGCCTGTAGTTAAATTAAAAGAGACCATAACAGACAGAAGAACATCCTGTCTAGCATATTTGATTCGGAAGGGTTGCGTAGAGAAACTGTGATCAGCATCATCTATCCTCCAAACACCAAAGATATCATCTGGGGCTACACCAGGAGCTGCACAACCCACCTAGCATGTCATTTCCTATTAGCTAAAGTTCAAATTATGGAGAAAAGTACAAGATAGTAAAAGATCAGTGCAGACAAAAGAGTGTTGGGTGGAATTTCTAGAACCTCATTCAAACCTTCCTAATTATTCCATTTTTTAAGTTTATCTCTCCACTAGCTAATAATGCAACTTGAATAAAAATAAAATCAGTCTCATAATTTAAGGAGTCAGAGAGAGAAAGAGAGAGAGAGAGAGAGAGAGAGAGAGAGAGAGCGTGGGTGAGTATGTAAGAAAACAAACAAGAAGAATATGCATTTGCTCTCAAAACTACATGGGTTGAAATATAAAAAATTTATATGCAAACTGTAAAGCAAACAGCAGATTAAAAAGATTTTCAAAACAATTGGCAACAGTTAAACCAAAAGAAACAAATCATGATGCCTTTCTCGTTCCTATCCAAATATTCTGCAAGTAGAGGATGGATAGCAGGTTGTATCATTTTCAGATGGTTTTAGCAAATGCAGCAATAAGCAGAGATATCAAGCATGCAGCTGATTTCTTCCTTCTGTAATAAAACTTGAACCACATCTCCATGATATTTATGCATCAATATTGGAACATTCAATGGAGATCACAGTAAATACCTCTTCCAATTTCGACTTAGCAAATGGGGATCCAAAAACATCCCTTGCATCTAAAACAATTTTTTTTTTTCGTTGTAGTCTTCAAATCTAAAAATGGCATCATGATACGTATGGTAACAAAATCCTTACCCATGATCAGCTAATTTCGCACTATATTACAATTTATCTTCACCAATTCAAAATAAGTACCTTCATACTGAATAACTCTCGCCGGAGTACCACAAGATACCTGGTTACTGTCCTCCCATCTTACACTTATCTTTATCTGATACCATCTGCAATTCAAAGAGATATGCGTCAAGAATAGTGATTCGAACATCCGAAAAGATCAATTTTTGCATAACTTTGTAATCAGAAAAGGGAAATTTTTTGATAAAGGCTGGACGTTTAGAAGATCTTGACTTTAAAATTACAAGCAAATAAAACTTCACGTTTCTAAAAATTAGAAAAGATTTCAATACCCTTGTTGAAAGAGATCAAGATTGTGGAAGCGATGGATATAAATAGCGATCTCATGGACGGTCTCCAACATATCTGGAGGCTTGAATCGTACAGCCCTCCGCTGCGACGTCGGAGGCCTTGCATTAAGCAGTCTCTTCGGCGGTGGGCTTTTTGGATTCAGGCCGATGAGGCATCGCATCTGCCGAAACATGTGTGATCAGCGCCCCAAGTCCTCCTCGAGATTCGCATCCCTACGCCTAAAATTTTTCAAGAAACTTGGATCCAATCCGCCTCAGAACGCCGCCATTTCCTCTCCGGCGTCCTTAAGTCCCGGCCCGAAAGAGGAACGGAACGACGATTCCCGCCGATAAATGTACCAGATCCTGCCCATAATCGATGGATTCCAATGGTTCGAAGCGGAGATCGGGATTACAAGGCCGTTATGGGGTTTCTATCTCCTCTTCTCCGGCGGAGAAACTAGGGTTTTGGCCGTGATCGGGGGAAGAGACGGCGAAGCCGGGTGGTTTCTCTTCCTGCCGTGAGAGATCCTTTCGGACGGAGAGGGCCAGGGGGGATCTTTTTTTTTATTTTATTTTCTTGCATCTCTTTTGTTTCTAAAAGTTCGCTTGTTTGTTTCTTCGGTGGGGAGCATTGATTGCTGAATCCCTAACCGTCCAAAGACGGTTCACGGGAAATCACTGTACCCGTGATGATTCGAAATCGTGACCGTCTATTCGGTTTTCTCAATGACTGGATGCCTAGACTTTAGACAATTAGACTTAAGGTAGTAGCAAAGCGGATATATATTAACGACCGGCATTTTTAATATTTTAGTGAGACAGATCATGGTCATTTAGATATAATGAAGAAATTTAAAAACCACTAATCTAAATCTATCATACTAGAACTAAAAATGATGGCCGTCTAGATATCCCCACGATAACGCACCAAAATGGAAAGATCACAAATTGACTCCGATCATATTTGGAAGCATCGAATGAATCGATTCGTGATTTCTATTGACCTCAGTGCTATGGACATCGAAAACTTCCATCCATGGCCATATTCAATAATAATTATATTTTTTGATGAAATTTTATTTTACCGGACTTTATCTATTTCTCTAAAATATTATCTTGGTTAATTATAATTTCTAATAGAATATTATATCATAACATGTAGTACATGATTTGAAGTCATGCTAAAAATATAGAGAGCAATGTAGATCCAGGCATGGGGAAAATAAAGGTATAATACTCTATTATTTGCTGGTGTAACAATATCATTTTTTTTCAGGTGATTGACCTCTAATCAAACAATTGGTTGGTGAATAGAGATAGGGTAAGTCCATGTGTTAA